>VZSV01000087.1:2629660-2674571 GCA_013398735.1 Nothocercus julius
TTGAATCCCTCTGCTGTGTGGAGATATTAAAATAATGAGATGAAATGTAGGTGGTTTCTGTTACTCTCCTCTTTCTTTCCCTGGGCTTGCGCTATTATCAGAAATAGTGAAATAAAGGTTTGTGAAGGCTCTTAGTGCAGTAGTTCTGTTCTGCAAAAGTGAAATCTTGGAATCACTGCAGGGTTTAGCAGAAAGGCAACTATTTTGGAGGGTAGGGACAGAGGAATTTTCTGTTTTGCCAGGTTTTCTTACCTGCTCTGAGCACAGGAAGACGTTTTATGTTGAGGCTTGAATTTGATATGTTTTCAAGAGAACTTATTGCTGAAATCTGTTGTAGCTCAGGAAGAACTTGAAATTTCCATGAGTGAAATCTTGCCTTTATTGAAGGTTTTTATTCTGGGATTTCCTGTCTTCTCCGTTCCAGAATACTCTGTGTGTCAGGGATACATCTCAAGTCCTAAGACGCTGGGCAACAAAATATTTAAGGAGAGACTAACCAAGAAAAGAGCCACAAGTGAAATAGATGACATAGTTACAAAGTGAAGGCTGCTGAACAAACACTTCAGTTATTTGCTTTAGTCACTTGCTGGAGGCAGCAGAAGAGATCTGAAGCATTACCTGGAAATAACAGAGAGGATTCAAGGGTGTAATTTGGGGAGGAAAAAAAAAAAATGACAGAAAACAAGGCAACTTCCGTGGGATTCTTCTGTAGTTTATATATGTCTTTTCTTCTCTATGGTCATGTGGGTCCTTCCTCTAAAAACATGATTTTCAAGGGCTGGCGTGAGATTTTCTTCGGAATATAAGGTGCAGGTGTTTAAATACTTGTTGTGGCAATTCCTCTTTGGCCTCAGCAGGCGCCTGTTGTTCTCTTGGAGTTGTTCTGATGAACAAGCCCTGCCTTTAAAATGCTAGGGTAAGCAGGAATCTTGGATATAAAATATTACTGTTGTTAAAGTATCATTTATGATTCACTTGTTTTATATGCTGAAGCATATGGCTAGCTGCAGGAATGAATTAACTAGAAACAAATGAAAACATGTCATTTTGGCCCAAACTCAGATAACAGAAACAAGGAAAGCAGAAGCTAATATTTTTTCATGGTAATACTTGTATTGATGAAATTGGTATTTAGAAGTGATTGTTGGAAAAACACTTTTCTTTCAGCAGATGCATAAGTTAACAGGTGTGATGCTAAATGTGTGAAACATGGTTCATAACAAGCCGGATGCATCCAAGAAATAATCTCTTGATTTCTTCTTCCCAGGCTGGACCACACACTAGCAATGGTTAGGACAGGCAAGAACTTACGGCTTTCCCAAGCGGCTATCAACTATTTTTTAGCCAAGCCTCTCGAAAGAATTTGGAAATGCGCTGAGCCTTGCGGGTCCCTGGGTGCCTCTTCCTCCCTCCCTTCCCATCTGTCGTCTCTGCCGCCTTTGCTCTTTCTCTCCTCCTGCCCTGGCAGCCCGTGGCACCGGGTGGGATAACAAGGTGCCTCCCTGCCGTGCGCTTCCCCCTTCTCGTGAGAGCTCCCCGGCTGCTGGGGCACCGCTGCTCTCGCGTCCTGGACACTGAAAACGGGGGCATCTCGCTTGGATCCTCAGTAGGGAATAAGGGAAGTAAAACACATGCAAAGACTAAAATTCTGGCATCACCTTTTTCCTTTGCTATTTTTTTCCCAGGGTTCATTATCTTCTGTTTTTTTGCTTCCTATCTAACTCACTCAGTGTCTTCCACCCCCCCCATTTTTTTTATTGGCGTTTATTCAATGCATGTCTTTTATATTGCCCTCTATTATTGCTTCTTGCCGTCTAATTTCTCCTTACCTTCAACTAGATTCCACTGTCCCCTTGAAATCAATGGTACATCTCGAGCAGAAGTGGCTATTGATGTTAGACACTTAAAGCACCCTCAAACATTTGCTAATCTCTACAGCTCTTTGGGGCAGTTGAGTCTTATTATTATTCTTATTTTGCTTTGCATGGCATTAGTGAGACTGCAATAATGTGTCCGATTTCAATGCCCTCGCTTCAAAAGAAATAGTGAGAAAGGAGGACTTTTGTGTTTCAGGGGAGCGAGCTCTGTAGCAAAGGGGTCCAGGATGAACTTTGCTTTTGAGTTAGCAAATCTTCAGGAAGAAACTCAAATGGCTTAATCTGTGTTAATATTTTGTAATGATTATCTCCATATCCCTTTCTCCCTAAAAATAAAGAGCTGTTTTCTTAGTCTCTAGAAATTTGAGGATATTGTTATTGTGCTCCTGCGCTGTTCTCCCCTGTTACTCTCAACTCCATATCTAATGAGATATAGGACATCCCTCATAAATTCTATATCATCAGTGTAATGTTGCTTTGATGATATACTGCCTGTTAACTTGGTTTTGGCATGAAAGGACAGTATGGGGCTCAGGAGAGATTTTATTTTCCATTTTTGCAGAAAGTGTTCTAAGTTTAATTATATTTAGCAGCTGAGAAAAACGGTTCATAATCTAAAAATTGTCATTCACTCAGGAGCTCCATGATCCTTGAAAAATTCTTTTCATGAGTGACCAGATTAAGATTGGTAACCTTCTGTGAGTAACCTTTTGTTACTCAGAATCATCTTCAAAATCAATAAATGACACCAATTGTTGGAGTCTATAGGGTGTAGTCGTGAGTGTTGATGTGCATAAGATTAAAGATGATATTCAAAGGATTTGGCTTAATTAGACCTTGGTGTAATTTCACTTCCGGCCCTGGTTGCCTGCTCCTTTGCAGATGGGGCCTCACCGGGGTCCTGCACATGAAGGGTAAGAGGATGAATGAGCGGGTTGTCTTCCCAGCTGTGTTCTCCATCTGCTTTGGGCAAGTAGCTCCATTACCTTCACCGAGGGATTATCAGGGTTTTTTTCCTGGGAGAAGAAGCAGTGTCTGCATTAGGCATTTGCCACTGCAGCATTTAGTTTTGCTAGGCTTTTTTTTTTTTTTTAATTCCCTTTTCTTCCATTTTCTCTGCAACTTTTCCAGGGGACAAAACTCGTATTGGTTAGTGTGTGTCATTATCTCAGAGTGGCTCTGAATCAAACCTGATATTTTTGGCGAGTAGTTACTCCTGCATAGTGCAGGGGATGAGTCACCATGTGATAGTCACAGCAGGAGGAACCTGTCCCTGGAAGTCTCCACAGGACCTGATTACTTGGTTAAAAGACCATCGGTGACCCGGAGGCAGAGCCAGTTCTCCTGCGGTGCTTCTGCTAGATCCGTGTCAGGTTGGAGGCAAGTCCTGGGCATCTTTTGGCCCAGTTCTGTATAATTTGCTGTTAAAATCCAGAGAGCCCCTGAACTGAGAGCACCCTCTGCTCGCATGGCTCTGGGAACCCAACACTGCATCTCCAAGAAGACAAGAGCCACTGGTGGAGCAGGTTGTACCTGAGCTGCTGGGAATCCCTTTCAGGTGATCTTAAATAAAAGCACAAACAGGAAAACTGTAAAGGTGGAACCTCCCCTTACAGCTAGTAGTAAATACAATGAATTTGATTCCCATTTCAAGCCTACAAAACTATATGAATTATTTTACGTTTGCCTGTTCCAGCAGTTATTTATGTTTTCGCTATCGTTCTGGTGATTGACTGCCTTGCGAGTGGTATAAAATTAACCTGTTAGGTTCTTCCCTTCTAAGGAGCAGTGAAGGTTCTCGACAGCAATAACAATTCTGGACATAAAAGGTAAAGCTGACACCTGCAACCTCTCTTTTTTTGTGTGTGACCAAGAAAACTAACATGATTTATCTCTATGTATCTATATATATGCACCTTGAGTGGATACATGCATATATATATATATATATATATATACACACACACATACACACACACACACACACACACACACACACACACACACAGACCCACCTCCCTATATATCAAATATATACAAATTTCCCTGACAGTTGTGGTGTTCTGCTCTGAAATAAGTCTTGCTATCTCATCATGACTATCTTGATGTTTCTACTCTTTTCGTCTCTTTCCTTAATAGTCTGTATTTATTCTGTGCTTTTTCCACACAAGCAAATCCCATTTCCCTTTCTTCCTTTCTTATGTTTTAGTTCTTTCTTGAAGTCGCTGTCATTTTGCAGGGTGGTACAGAAGGATCAAACCACCAAACTTTTTACTTTTTTAAAGCAGGGATGTTTGAACACTTAAAAACCCACAAAAGCGAGGCAGATCAGTAGTGCTGGCATTCTTCAAAATTACCCTTTCATTTGAAAGGAATAGAGAAGCTGTGGGTGGGCACACTGAAAGCCATCGTGTCTATGCAGGAATAATGAGACTGTGAAAGAAGGCAGGAGATGTGCTGGCTGTGATGAGATGTAGCCAAAGCAGAAGTGTTCGTTTAAAGGAAAAAAAAAAAAAAATGTGCTGTAGCTTTAGTCTGAGGTTTGATAGGTGAAAGCTGAGACATCCTGAGCACTCTCAGGACCCCTGGGGCTTCGGTATCTGCTCTCCTGATGTCAGGAGGTTCTAGTAGGCACCAACTGTGGCGAGGTGAGTTGTGCTGGACCTGAATGTGCCAGGTGAAGTTTGGAGTTTAGGCCCTTGCCCTGAGATCTGCTTCTTGCTTGGTGTTCAGTTCTTGTGACCAAGACCATAAGTTCTGTTACTTTTCCCCTCGAATTGGGTCGTGTTCATATGTGTCAGTAGCCTGCTGGTATCGCTACAAGAGCTTGCTGTCACGGTAAACTGAAGTGCATTGGGGTATGAGTTTCCCAGAGCATGAAAACGGGTTGTATTGGAAGCTCTCAAAGGGTTTTAAGTCAAGATATTCGTGAGTTATATTGCAAATTTTGTTCAAATTTGGTTCTTGCACCAGACTGCATAGGCAGTAAAAGTGATTATTTTTACTAGATTCTTAAGAAAGCCATCACATCTAAGCGCAATGGGATGCATTTCTCGGCGTAATTCGGGAAGCCTGCTCATTCTTAGCAGCAGATAATTGTTTTTCAACACAATACATTTCTAATACAGGAAGCCGCACTCCCTGGCCAGAGTCCCCATCCTCTTCAAGAGTCATTAGTAGTGGTAGTCTGAGGGATTTATAATAGCAATAGCAACACCCAAGTCAAACCTTAGGGCTGTTAATAGCTTTGATTTTTCTTTGCAAACTGTTTCTCTCCCCATGCGCCCCCCTTAGCGCCAGGGCAATTAGTTCACAAAGTAGTCGTTAGCTGCTGATAATGGTCAATTTGTCAGAGATTATTGTGTGATGATGCCATATTCTCTACTAATTAGATAAACTGTTAATGGTAGATAGTGTCAAAGGCCCTTTCTTGGAGGATCAGGCAAATTCACTAGAAGCCAAAATGAACCAGCACCTTTGCAAGTGGTGATACTTATTAGCATGTTTTGGAAAACATTAAAGGTTGGACAAGCTCATAATTTTCTGATGATAGCTCCTTACAAGGAGAAAAACAAAACAAAAAAATCCAACAATCCAAGCACAATTATTGAAGTGGGGATCTTTAGCAGACATTTGTGATACTCTGTCCTGAAGTGACATTTAACCACATGTGTACATGCGCCTATATGTATAAATATATACATACACACTCAAGTGACGCTCTGTGTGTGTGTGTGTATATATATATATCTATATATATGCATGCATATAACAGAATTGTGGACCCCTAGGTCACAGAGACTTTGCTTCACATGCTGGGGTAGGATTATGGAGAATCCTGGCAATATTTTTGTTTGTTTGTTGGTGCATGACAAACCTGTGAAGAAACATGAAATCTGCATAGTCATAGAAGCTTAGGAATTGGAATTACTATATCCATACCATTTTTTACATTCACAAAACAAAAGATACTTCATGATAAATCAGCTAAAATGTTTCCCAGTCTGAGCAAACTGGGTTCATTTGGGGCTAGTGCTGCATTCCTGCAGTGATCTGGGCAGTTTGGATTGACATGGAGGGGTTCGAGTCTACTCGAACCTGTTTGAGATGCATTTTGTCCTAAGAGGAGCTTGTTTGCGGTAGAGCCTTGCCCTTCAGTATCGAAAGGTCGAATATACCTCACTGTGGCACGTGTTTTAACATGATTTAAGGGAAACTGTGATTGAGGGCAGGGTAGGGGAAGTGCTGGAGGCTGCTTGCAATCCAGTAGGGCTTCATTGCTGTTTTGTGTTTTATGTGGGTGTTCTTCCAGTGCAAGGGTGATGGTTATCACAAAAAAAAAAAAAAAAAAAAAAAAAAAAAAAAAAAAAAAAAAAAAAAAAAAAAGTTGAATGAATAAATCTAGAAAAGAAGTACGACTCCTGTGACTGCTTGGTATGTATTCTTACCAGAAGGTTATAAAGAATGAAAATCATCACTTGCTAAGTTGTAACTGTTATTTTCAGTTATGTTCTGCAATTTAGAGCTATGTGTGCCACACTAAAATTTACACAGAATTTATATACATTGTTATATAAAAGCCAATTGCCTACTGTATATGACTTATTCCAATATGTGCTTTGGAATGAAGAGTATGGCAGGAACAGGAGGAGTGGGGTGGATTATAGGGCTCAGCCCCCAGGCCAGGCCTTGCAGCACCTACACCCTGTGTTTCTATAATAACCTGTGTTTGGAGATGTCTTTGGTGTATCTTTAATTTTAAGGCTAAATGAATTGAGGTGGGGTAGTCCCTCCTTTTCCTCTTGATATTATGCTCAGTCATGTCTTTCCAAATTTCACGGTGGCATAAAAATTGAATAGGTTGGTCTAACATTTATTTCATTTATTCTGCCATAACCAACACTATATTTCTAGTCTTTACCTAACTTCAGTGTAAGAATTTCTGAGTTAGCAAAACAGCTATTGCTTACTAGCTATTTTTACTTATTTCACTGCAGTGAATGAAATGAATTTGCTTAAACATTTGAGCTACACACACAAAACCAAAATAGGTTGAAATTAGCTGTATTTGCTGCAAAGTCTTATAGTTCATAATAAAATGATATATACCTGAGAAGAGAAACATCTTATGGAAATTAGTGCTTAAATCTCTAATTTCACTGAATGCAAAGCACATAAAATTGTATATAACAGGTCTAGAATTAAATGCTTTTTTTTTTTTTTAACTGATTTATTGTAATTTCCTTTGTAGTATTGTGCTATTCTTTTTGTCATCATTTCTGCAGGTAGTTATCATGGCTTCTGTATGCACACGAAGGAGAAATGAAGCAAGATCTTTGTCATTCAAACTAAAAAATATTAAATAAGGTCTATTAGTTGCTCAAGTGACCCCTAGCTCTTAAGAACTGGCAAATGTTGTGCGAACTGTGTCTGCCTCCTTCTGCAGTGATGATAAGAGATGAAAAGTGGTGAATAAAAATCACAGAGTTCTCAATTAATTTGTGATTGTGTGACTGTGATAAAATGAAAACACATCACACCAGAGCTCTAATTTGTTAATAGACATTCAACAAAATGTTGAAGAACTTGTGGTGTGAAAGGGAAATGTCCCTGCCATTCACTGCAAGTTATATTGTAAGACTGACTCATCATTTAATAGATTCTATTTTAGATTAAATAGAGAGAGCAGGGTAATGTACATTTAAATGCTTTTCCTATTTTATGTTGTAGAATTTATTATACGATTGCTGCATCAACCGTGCTTTTTATTACAGAAAAAAGGAAAAATACCTGATGAAAATGTTTCAAATTGTAGAATGTTAGAATTCACTGAGTCTCTGCTTCCCCTACGTTCCAAGTATACTGTGAAAGTTTGTCTTCCAAAGCAGTGATTCTGCAATAATTCTACATGCAGTAGTCTCATTGCATCCTATAGAAATATGTTCTTGAAAATCATGCCCTTAGTAAAATTCCAAGTGAAAAAACAGAAAAAATGATTGCTTCCTAGTTTGGTGGATGGTGTTGTAATTTTATATCCTTAAATGAATTTGATCGTAAACTCCATTCAGTCTTAATAATAGTAAGTTGTGAAATCTCAAGGATTTCAGGCTGCCATTTTTTCAGCATTATTTTCTAGCAGGTAAACTATAAAGTTGAGTGGATGTTTTATTAGAAATGGAAAATCATTTTAACGGAGGAAATACTACTTTTACTTTCAGACTTGACGGCTGACTTGTTGTCTCTTGGTGCATTTACGCAAGAACCCCCTTGCAGGCCAATTTAGAGTGAAATTTATCTCATGGTTTGTATAGAATATAACATAGTGAAGGTAAGAGCTGCCAAAGTGGGTAGGGGCTCTTTGCATTAGTGTCTGGAACAACACGGGAACTCAACGTGATGTTAATATTTCAACAAGATAACATTCCAGATCGGAGAAGTGGGAATTGAAATCAGTAGGAGATTGCATGAACAGCTTTGCATTTCCAGCTTTGCATTTCTAAATGGAAAAACTGTGTAAGATGTCTTTTTGACAGTGATGACAAGTTAGCAAAAGAGTTAGCAATTTGGAACAGCCTGGTGCTGCAGTCTGCTATGTAGGTCATCTCCGGGCAAAGGAAAATGCTGTGTGGTAGACCAGTGCTGTTATACACCGGTAAATAATACATAGTTTGCAGATGAGCTTGTATGCCTTGCCTTGGTCAGCAACTGCCGAAGAGTCTGTTATACAGTGCTAATAAATGTCAGAATTCAGGCTGTCAATTTTCTAAATGGGTTGTACCAGCTCTGAAGACCTGTAGGTCTTGGTTTTACATTTTGGCTTTTGTGCTTTCTTGCACTGTGCTAAAAGATCCTTAACTAAAGATAAGTCGCTGACCCCTCAGTGAGCATTCCTGGATGTACAGGAGCGACAGCAAATGACTATTTCACATTAATCAACGGTGCATTGGGAAGAACGTAGGAAGGTTTCTGAGCCTGCCAGGCGCTTCCCCCTAGAAGCTGATCAGGACCTCTGAGCATAGGGATGGTGTTTGTCAGCAGGTCTGTGGACAGCCAGCAGGACTGCCTGGGCCAAGCGCTGGGATCGGTCCCAGTTGCCCCGGGAGGGCTCCTGTAGCAAGTAGAGAAGGTTCCTCGGATCGGGGATGCGCATGGACACAGCTCCGATGCCTGGCTTGCCCCAGTCCGACCTGAGTGTCATCCTTATCTCACAACTGTTACTTGGATCCCGTGGTTCTTGCCATGCATTCCTGCATTAAACGCTGCCTTTGAAGTTCAAGGTCAGAAAGTGAGGCAATAAATGCTGCTCGCATAGTGGTAGAAACAGTGCTGCTATAGGGAAAAAAAAGTTAAGGCTTGCTAACTTTTAAGTATAAAATGTGAATTCTTTAGAGAGCCCCGACTGGAGTGTTTTCCATTGTGCAGGATGATGTTTGTGCACCGGCGGTACCTGTGCTATTGATTTCTGTCTGTTTTGCAGCATTCCTTTATTTTCTGCCATCGTTTAAGTCGCTCGAGATTCTTTGCTTTGCTGAGCCTCAAACTATATCTTTTTACTCTCAGACTTTTTTATTTTTAAGTAAAGCAACTTTTGCCTTGCTTTTTCACTCTGAAATTAAATTTAAAAAAGAGGAAACAATGTGAACAGATGTTTGCTTAAGTATTTTGATGGTGGTTTTCCTCTGATACTTCATTTTGTGATGTGACTCATGAGATTTCAGTATCTCCCTCTTTCTATTGCTATGGATAGGCGAGTGTAGTAATAGATTCCCAGCAGCTCTTTTCAGATCCTGCTGCCCCAATTAGTTTTCTTCTTTAGATGCAAAGAAGTGAATGTGTTACTTCTGGAAATGTATCCCAAGACTTGGAGGGTCACTGAGCGTTTGCTGTTAGGAAAAATGACATGTTTGAGGGGAATTTTTAGAATCTGGATTTTATAAATAGTGACTGCTCTTCCCAGCTTAGGTTCTGTCCCAGATTGGAACATTAGATTATACAGTCAAATCGTGTAAGTTGATGATGAGACTTTCATACACATGTCATGGTTTCTCATGAGAATGACACCCAATTAAATGAGTTTGTTCTTCTACAATTCCATGCATTTCTGTCTTTAGATTTTTTTTTCCAATGACTAAGAGAATAGAATAAGTGAAAATGATGCTTTGCTGAGAGAGAATATAGTTTTTCTGAATACTTTTGAGTAATTAACTTAGTCTAAATATTTTAATGCTTATGACAGTGTAATATAGCCTATTAGCAGGGTTGAGAAATTGGAACTGTCCCTTTCTGGGTCACCGTTTCAAGAACAGTTCAGCGTGCAGACTTGTAGCAAGGGGGCAGGAAGCTAACCTGCATTTTCCATGCTTACCACGGTTGCTCTCAGGTAGGGGTCAAGATAAAAACAGGGCAAGGAACCCTACTGCCCTGTCACCCTCCAGCACAATTTATCCAGCTTGGGTACCAGAAGCCCTGTCAGCGCAGCGGGTACCTATGCTACAATATTCATCTCCAGGGCCTTCATAAATTTATTTAATTGTTGTATTGCTGAATTAAAGCAGCCCTGTTCTGGAAGACGTGACATGGATTTCAATCACTTCCTGTATGTCAAATATAATGCATTTTGTTACTGTACGTTTTTGTTTAAATCTGATCTGGTGCCTTACAAATTGGTTCAATGGTGGTGTTACACTGAGTGCCTTTATGAACTCAAGCTTAATTTTTTTTTTTTTTTTCTTTCCTCTGGGAAAATTCCATCAACCTGCCTCATTAGAATAAACTTAAAGCAATAGTATTGTAAGGAGTTGGGGGTGTAAGGACAAAGAGAAGAAGGAAAGTCATGGAAGGGAGAGGGGAAAAGAAGCAGAGGAAGCTCATGAGATGGGAACATCCCATTTTCTTTCTTCCCAAGCAGAAAGAGAAGGAGATCCGAAAGCTTCTCTGATCCTTAGAAATCTTTGAGAGCAGGGGTGGCTTTAGAAGAGGGGACTTGCTGCTCTTGGGTGTCACGTGGTACCTCAGAACAACAGTTCTCAGGTACCCAATATTCCTTCCATAAAAAAACACTTTGCTGTAAGCAGAAAAAAAAAAACAACTTATTTTTGTGCTACTTTGGGTTTAATAAGGAATACCACAAATGTGATTATTTTCATCAACAGTTTTGATAGATGACAGCTGTAATATTCCTTGGTGCCTCTAGCTGGTAGTGCTTATGAGTGGGAACAAAGTTGTTTTGAGTAAAATTATCCAGAACAAAGCATCAGCACAAAAGCTCTTGTTTTGTTATTTGCCTCTTCACTTTTATTATACTCTTCCAGTGATGTCAAACTTTGAATTTCTTTAGTCACTTGTTTCTGCTGCTCATGGTCTTTGTTTTGGTGATTACTTTGCATTGTTCTGGGGATGTGGTACTCAAATCTTCTGCAAATTTCTGTTGCTTGCTGCTTATTTTTTTCTCTTTTTTGATAGCAAGTAACAATTGCAGAGAGATCTGGAAAACAGAGAATTAACTCATCTATCTGATTCTAATTATGATATATCTCATTCTTGATGCGTTTCTACAAAATATGCTTGTGTAGCTGCAGCAAGTCTATAGGAGTGTTTCTGGATGCAGAAATGCGTGTGTGTGTAGGTGAATTTTCCTGGTGTATTTGCTGGCTGTAGCTCCCAGCAGACGTGTTCCGGGTCCCTTTTCCAGAAATGTTCCTGGAGTGGGGGGTGCTGCAGCAGTCCTGCCAGGTGTTCCCAGGCCAGAACTGCTGGTTGATGCATGGGGACTGTATTAAGACTATAGCAGACTGTGGTAATTATGCCAACACAATACACTTACACTAGGCTGTATATATTGACTATTTTTGCATACTTTTCACAAACATGAGCTGTAGGCAGCGCTTCTTTTCAGGCATCGCAAGTGTTTTACTGCAATATGTGTTTTCAAAATTGTGTGTTTGCATTTTGGCATGTGGCTAAATAGAACTGCAGCTGCTTCACGATGAATCTTCTCACAGCTCATATCTTAAACAGTGTTGTGTAATCATGTTACCTTTTTGCTGAATTTCATTTTTTTCTACTTGGTCCAAGAGTTTTCTTTTGGCTTGCCAAGTTCCCTGTCTCAATTTTGGTTATGTTCTTGGAGTGAAAAGCACAAGCTATCTTCTCTGTTGCATACAATTCTTTTAGGTCCGTGGCGTAGGAATATAAAATAGAAAGCATGCTTACTGTACTTTCTGGCTATTTTGAAAAAAAAGAATCACTTCGTAAATTAAGGCCAAGGAAAAGGTTACTTGATGCGCCTGAAACACTCTTCCAGAAAAGAATCACATCTGTAACACAAGTCAATGAATTGCATGCATAAACATACTTTCAAATTTTGAAGTCGAGTGATGTGACATTTTCAACTAAGGGTTTTGTTACGATTTTCTACCCTCACACAATATGGATATCAATCTGTTGGAAAAAGCCTCAGCTGTGGCTAGTCCTAAGAGCGGGAGGGAGAAGTCTGAAAATTTTCAAACAGCCACTAAGGGAATGACAGATGAAAAGGCTCTAAAAGCAGAGTCTGAAACTCTCCCTGGTAGAGGAGAACCTGCAGTCAGTCTCCTACCTCTGAGAGTTGCAGGTGGGAACGTTTTGGTTCTCATTACAGGACAGGCCTGCCCTCCACTTGGATACAGAAACATGCGCTGTAAGAGTTCACCTAGTTTGCTGGCATATATATATATATATATATATATATATATAGTGTATATATATCTTTAATTGCTATTGTTGTGAGATATGGGCGGTAGTTGCACCTTACTGCCTGTTGCATGCAAAGTTTTTATTTCTTGAATACAAAGGATGGAGATGTTGACTTGTTGTGATCATTGGCCTAAAGCGAGAGGTGACTACTCAGGAGTTGTTTGGCTTGCAAATAATCATGACCAAGACTTTGTGCCCCAGATGCCCCTAAACAATACCGTGTGCTCTCCTTCCAGGTAGTTCAGTCCTGAAAAGCTGCATCCTTTTCTCTTCCCTAAGGAAACTTGCATAACAAATTTTATTTATTCCTCCACAGCTGTTCTGATGCATTTAAACAAAATCAGGTCTCTTCAGTTAGTATTAATTCCATAAGGTGTTTAGAATAACTGCCCTATAATTCAGTAAACTGGCTGTTAAATTCAGTTGGCTTCACTAATCATTTTTCTTTGTTAGATTCTTAAGTAATTTGGCTTTTTCTTAGGAGATGACTTTAGGAAACTTTTGTTTCGTTGTACTATTTTGAGAATGACCTTCAGCACTGATAGCAGTCCCCCGTAGGGCACTCTTAACTTTTTTGGGACTGACAGCGCTGTTTAAATAATGCATTGCAGATCCACATAGTTAAATGGGATATGACTGCCCAAATTTCTGCATAAATTGGGAAACTTCAGCACAAGGACAAACGCTTACCACTTGTGGTTGTTTTTCCTGTCTCGTACAGCCTTTTCAGAGTTGGTCTTAATCTCTGCTGCCCTAGAGAAATGAGCTGTAGAGCAAATAGTTCTAGTACCCATTTGTGGGAAGAGTGCATTATGACTTAATTGCCTTTTTTTAAGCCAATAAGAATAAAATAAATGAAAGATGCTGGGCAAAACCACTCAAAAGTGTTTCCAAGTTCATAGAAAATAGTGAAAAGTAAATACTGTGCTTTCTCTTCCTTTTCCTGTGTTCATAAAATAATAGTTTTATGTAATTCAGCTAGAATGAATACTAAACAGCATATTATCATATATTTGGTAAGATGGCAAAGCAGTCAAATATTTTTTCCTTCAGAAACATCAGAACACGTTTTTATTTAGTTCTGTCTAAAATTATCTGTCATATGCAGATGATTATGCAATATCTGCCAACATCCTACCCTAAGACAGTTGCAGCAGATGGTGGAATGTGTTTCATGTGGCTTTTGTTTAAATGCAACTTACATCCATTTTTTCTGTAATTATTAACACTATTTTACTTCTAATGATTTGATCGGCATTGAATTAACTACTTTTAGACTATTCCTGCCAAATTTTGTACTGAGGAGAGTGTATCAGATTTTTATTTGCAGGACAGATAGTTCACTTTAGGAGTCTTAGGGTTATATATATCACCACCTTGAAACATCATTGTCAGAATGACCATTACTTCATCAGTGCTGGTTATAGTGCTAAATGAAGAAAAGAGAGGGTTTTATTTAATTTGGGTGTCTCATCAAGTGGTAATAAAGAAGCAAAATGGGAGCGCAGCACCACGACTCTGTACTGAATCAGCAATGTGAGACACAGGTGACAAATATAAACTAAATCAATCCAGTAATGATGCTTGTGCTTGAATAAACCCAAGTAACTGTGCTATAGGGAGGCTCACCCTCTGTGATAAAACCCAGGTCTCCACTGGAATTTGGATAGTTTTAATATCTAATGCTGTGGTTATTAGAATAGATTATTTGTTAATGAAGCTTCAGAAGACCTCCATACAATGGAAAACCAATATATTTTATATACATAAACATGTGCATATTTGCATAAATATATGTATTTATAAATAGATGTGCATATGCATTTACCTATATTATATAATATCCTTTTTTGAGTTGAGCACAAGGAACCTCTTAAGTTGCAGCTCCTTCTTTCCAGACTCCACTGATACCATTACTGCTGCTTTTCCATGCTCTGCCCTCTGAAGACATCGTGGGAAAACATTAGATGATGAGTTCTATGTTAGAGACTGCAACATTAGTGAACATCGCCTGGAAATTCAAGTTAGTACTGTAGTGCAGTCAAGAGAGAGGGAGCACTTCTGGGTTTTCAGTTTTATTTCTGCAGATCAGATTGCAGTTTTGCCTTGGCCAGCATGGTATGTAGTTTCTTATTTTTTCATTGACCATAACAAATAAGATGATAGTGTTAATAGTTACTGAATAAAACTCTGTTGGGACTCACTTGTTATTTTAAAGCCAAATATTGTATTGATTTTGCAATAGGAAGACATGCAGGTCAAAAATATAGTAAACAATTGAGCAATCAACCACGCAGCATTGGACCAAGCTACTACAGAGAATTATAGAATTCCAGTGAGAAATGATAGGAGGAAGGAAATCAAAGACTGTAAAAACAGGCAACTAAAATTTAGGTAGAATAATAGTGAGAGGATATTCTGATGCAGAAGGGACTTGTGCTGCGTGCGCTGCTTGCCACAGGGCATAGTCGCGTTTACTGCAGTAGCTGTTTTCAAGAACAAGAACGGGAATATTTATATGTTTGCTTTCAATAAAAATATGTTATCATGCTTGCTTGCATCTCTTCTTAATGCCTATAAGAAGGCATTGGTTTTAGTTTAACAGCCAGACTCTGTTTAACAATGAACTAACCCATTAACTTGTTATGCTAAGCTAATAGTTTGGTTGTTAGTCTCATCCAGCAGCATAGGAAGAAACAAGTGTAGAGGGACGTGACAGTGGAAGCCAGTCTGGCTGTGTAACCTCCAGTGTCAAATTGAACATTGCCTGCAATTAAGTGTGGCTCAGAATCTTCCTTCTGTAAGTACTGAAATCCTTAAAACAAGGATCTGTTTTAAGTGGCAGGAGTGTAGTATTTTCAGCATAATTTTTTCAGATTAGAAGGTTTATTCCTGCATAGTTATATGTAAGACACTTGAGAAAAAAGTTTTATGGGAACATTACTGTTTGTGACTAAGCATCATTTTTTGATGTCCAGGTCTAAATTTAGGTATTTAAATGATGATATTTGTTACTTTAATCCAAGTGATGCTATCATGAGCTTTTTGTTGCAGACCCCCTTCTCTTCCTGCCTTTTTCTGTGTAGCGAGGGATCCTTTCCAGGCTTGCCAAGCTGTTCTGGGAGCAGATGAGGAAAGTCCTCTGTGGCCCCATAGCAAACAGAAAGTAGCCCTGGTATGGTTGATTTTTTTGTGGGCAACCTGCCTGTAATCTGGACAAGCACGTGCTTGTGTGAGCACTTGCAGAAGGACAGGCATTAAAGTGTAGTTGCTGTCACTGAGTTGCTCTTAAGGATTTTCTCCCCCCGGTCTGTTTGCTGGGGGAATCTTGGTGTGCTCCTTCACTCACAGTGTCTTGGAGGGAGATGTTTTGTGACAAGAAAACAAAATGTGAAACTTGTATTCAGTGTATTTATCTCGGGTTAAGTAGTAGTATTTTTCTTTCCGTTCAGGCAATGACTTGGTTTCTACATGCCGTCGGGCTCTTCAACTTAAATTCTTGCTTTCAAATTGGTTTCAGCATGTAAATTGTACAGCAGAGAGTATATTTATTTAAACCCCTTTATTTTAGGGAGTTCCCACTATTATCTGTAGTTTGTTTGGTGCTCTCCACAAACCATTCTAAACTTCTTATTAAAAAAAAAAAAAAGAGAAAAAGAGAGTAGGTAGGTTGGGGTGTAGAGACTGCAAGGAGTACTACAACCTAATGCAAGAGGATTGATAGGCCAGTAATTCGCATTCCCCTGGGGATGAGCTAGGATGTTGCATGGGCAGTAGTGGCCTCTGGGGAATGGGCACGCGTTGCAACCCTCGGGGCAAGTGGCGGGTGGCAGTGTGTGGCTGCTGCTCCCCGGGGACTCGCAGTTGTGCTCGGTTTTTAATAAACCTGCACATGAAGTTTTTTCTTTGGACTGCAGGTGTTTGAGACCCTCTGTAGCGTGCTATAAATGCTGGGCTTTGACCTGTCGAAATTGTATAATTCACAATGTGAATGAAAAGTAGGAATGATGTTGGGAGTCTTCCATGAGCTGCTGCCATCGCTGCGATTGCACATTCCAGAGTAAAGGAGGTAGCTTTGTTTTTCCAAGTGATACTCTCAGTTACAGCTAACATTTCCTAACCCGCTGCCTTGGTAAGGCTGGTACTTTTTTCTGCGTATGCCCTTGGCTGGGTTGGAGGAAAAGAAAGAGATGATGTTTTACTTTCCTTACTTGATTATGTGGCAAGTATATCAGAATGATACTTCCTCAAGGTTCAGCTTTGTTTTTGATTTTAAATAGAGCAATTAAAGAGAGTTGTTCCTTGTTTTTATTTGTCATGAGATGGAAACAGCTTTGCAAAATAGAGCAGCTAATACAATTAGCTGTCAGGCTAATGCAGATAAATTTTTTGCAGGCATCGTCAGAGTACGAGAATATTTTTTGTAGATGCTACTGCACCGTTCACGAGCATTTGACTTGCATCAGTAGACGGTCATTTTTAATAATAATTGCATATTCAAAATAAGTCCCATTTAATCTGCAGCAATTGGTATATGTTCTTAAGTATGTTTCGTGACCAGCTGTGTCTGGCCTCTCAGGAGATACTGTGCTTTCTAGAGTGTGTCCTAAGGGATATTTTAGAATTGAGACAGAGAAAGCCTTTATTGAATGGGAAAAGGAGCTTTTATTACAGTTTTGTAGCCAGCGTCTTTTGAGCTGATGACTCTGATCACAGAATTTGATTACATCCTTGCAGAGGTACCTGCTTCCCACTTTGCACCCACTATTGGTGGTCTCTCCATTAGGTTCAGGGTCTGTACTGGGGCTCTCCAAAGGCAACCCCATGAGGAACTTGGCTGTAGCTGCTTGTGCATCAGGAGGCATTCAGCAACTCCAGGCAAACCACAGTGCTAAATAGATTGTCAAACAAAGCTATTTGTCTTGGCTTTACTTTCCTTGTCTCATCAAACTGATGAGGTTTTACAGTTTTCAATGGTTCTTCTATTCATTACTGGGATCTAGCATTTGTTGTTGCTATTTGAAGAGGTTTTCAAAAGTAGTTAGACATTAAACTCATGGAGAAATAATGGGAAATAGAAGCTTCTGTAAACCTCCTCCTCAGAATCTTTTAGTAAGCCTAGGTAATAAGTAGGATCTTTATCTGACGCAATCTATCTCAATATTTTACTGTTATAGAAAATCCCATTGCGTTCATTTTTAGTGCACTATCAGTACTTGCAGAACTGATGGTTCCATTTTAGGGAGAGGTCTCCATTTTATAGAGATAAGCAAGTTAACGTGGATAAAATACAGCATCTTTTGTCTGTGCAAGTGTACAGTTTTAGAACAAAACTTGGAATAAACTTTCTGAGAGTCTTACGGTCTTAGTTATCCCAGCTAGTCCCAGACTCCTTGCTCTGCAGAAGGAGAGACTGACAAAAGCCTGGATAAGAAAGCTGTTCAACGGCAGAGGCAAAGCATCTCTTCCGGTGGATTCGTCTTGGATTAAGAGCAAGGTGTGTCCTCTGTTGGGCACCTAACCTGTTGACTACAGTGTAACCGGCTACCCTTAGATCTTTCCCAGGCCTTTTCAAGTAATGGGTGGAAATGTCTACAGCTTGTTTCAGTTTGCTTTGAAGATGCAACAACGGTTATAACCCGTTTAACAATGTATTCCCCAACTTGACTTTAAGTTTGTCAACTTTGTCACTTTGTCAACTTGTCAGATGTCTAAGAATAATGATTAATTTGTGTTCCAGGTTTACGTACCAAAATAAAAAGACAATGTTTAATGCTTTCTCTGTTTAACGAAATCACGGTGGCTTTTTTCTAGCTATCTGAAATGGAGTGTTACATAAATGGGCTCTTCCATACATGCTTCGAGTAGAGAAAACTTTCAATCTGACTAGCTTTTTAAAGTATTTTATTTTTTACTTCTACTTTATCTAAATTGATCAACATGGGGAGTATCATTTTGGACATATCTGTAGTGAGAGCTCTTGAGAGTTGAACACTGCTGGCCTTGCACATTAGAGAAAGGCCTGGGGATGCTGAATCTTTAACGAGACAGCTGCTCCCAAAGTGTTTCCTAATTATTCTTATTAAGTAAGATAACAAGACGAAATTGCTCAAAATGGCCTGAGCAGATATCTTGGCTCTGTGTTGTTCAGCCTTGTTTCACTTTTGTTTTGGTGAACGTTGTCCGATAAATCAATTTCATTTCATCTTTGTCTTCCTGGCTTTGCTTCTATCTTTACTTCAACCACCAGTGGCTATGAATGCTTGGTGTGTTTTGTGAGTATATTTAAAGCAAGTGTTTCCCCCCTGTAAACAGAGGGACCGTTCTGTAAATTCAAATCCACATTTAAAGCCCTCTAGAGGAGCAGGAATCGGGAAGAATTTGTTTGCTCTGTCCATTGGAGCCTCCCCAGGGAGGCTGAGGGATCTTGCATATCTCTTCATTAAACCTTGGGTTGCCTGAAGAGTTCTTCAGTAGCTTCCAGCAGTCTGGACAGTGATTTTTATCCACCCTTCTCGTTATTGCCTCCATGTAACCACAGAATTGCAAGTATTCTTCAAGTTTTGTGATTCGATGTTTCTTCTTTATCTCTGCCTAGCTTGTAAAACTCTATTTTTTTTAAATCTCGTTTAGTTATCTGGATATTTTAAAATCAATTTAACGTCATATTCACCATCACAGAACCCTCAGTTTTTACATAAGTCACATTATTTTTGTCTGCTTTCTGAACTCTTAATGAAATAGAGGTTTAATTGGGTTGATACAGTGCCAAAATAAGTAGTGGCTTTCCACAACCTGTTTTATTTACAAAATGGAGAGTTGAAACTTCCAGGAATTTTGTAACGTTGAAGCCTAATCGCTTGAGTTATGTGGATGGGTGTTGGTGTGAAGAATTATTTGATTATTAGTGTTTTTTCTCTAAAATTAATATTTTTTTGCCCCTGTGCGCAAGCTTTCAGTTGTTAAAGTGATATATTTGTTAATGAAATTGTCGATATCAAATATTCAGGAAGAATACTTTGAAAACAAGGCACTTTAACAACTCAGAGCTTGTGCATAGGGATATGGGCTGGGATAAAGAAGTTGAAAATTGTAGTTTAGTGAGAATTTTGCATATATAAGACATCTTGTATGAAGAAAAGCAGCAAAGTGGGAATTGATTTGTATATAAAGATAGGAGCAAGAGCGCATGATGGCTAGTGCTGTTGGCCAATACACCTTGCATTAGGGTGAGTGTACTCTATATGTAGAAACATGCTGTATTATATATACAATATATATGTTTAGTGTTCACATGGCTAACAGCAGTTTCCTTTGTCTAGAACTTTCTCTAATAGGACACTGAGGTTTTGGGGAGCGACGCTGCTTTGTCTCCGATCTCCTTCTTGCTGAGGGGTCAAACCAGGGAAGAACCACAGCAAGGAAGCAGCATCTGTTGTTGCCTTGACCTTCAAAAAGAGTCATTTCTACTAGTGGTTCTAGGTTCCCCTTGCACTTTCATCCTGCACTTAAATTTCTGACTAGGATCATGCAGGACATAGGTGACCTTGTCACCTTTACGCCACTTTAATGTGACTTTCTTCTGATTCCAGAGGAGGAATTTGCTAAAATGTCTTTTAAAAAATTATGGACTGAGTATGTTGGGGAATATGTTGAGTAAAATAAATTCACTTGTGTCCCGGGGAGCAAGACTGTAGATAAGATCTAGTGAACAGTGACCCTGTCCACTAAGGGGGTTTGTTTATAGCTTTATATTAAAATTTAACCAGCAGGGAAAGCTATAGAGATATTCAATAGTAATTTAGAGGGAGAATTGGATGGCTCGTGAGATTACAGAATACAGAATTTTGTACTTGCAGGTCATTACTTTGAATTCAAATATACTCCTGGTAGTGATAAAAATTTGTTACCAGATGACAGCCCTTCAGTTGTATGCACGCAATGAGCTTTTCTCTCCAGCTGGTAATGGGCAGCTGCCTGCTACACAAAAACAGTATCACAGCTGACACTATTGCATACTTTCACTGACAGTCTCAATGGGGTGGTCAGCAGTTAAATAGATTATCGCAGGGTCACCTTTTTGACCCTAGGTTTGATTCTTTCAAGGTGTTCAGCAGAAAGTTTTATGCAGAGAAAAGTTCAGTGGAAAATACATTTTTCTCTATTTCTTCTATTTATTATTATTATTTTATTTTCTAAACTATTGCTAGGTGGTTCAAATACCTTAACGGAAACTACATCTTACTCCTCATTTTGTACGGTAACAAGCAGCCTTTCACCAAGGGCAGTTATCTGTAAGAAAATGTATTTAGTATTTTGGCAGAGGCTAGCATTAATTTTTCACTTTTCTCTGGGGCTTACCATTCCCGACACCGTTGAATAAGAAAGCTAATTTATTCTGGACGTGTAGGTGTTGCAGAATGTAGCTGCTTTTGAACAGAAGATGTGGTGCATTTAATGTGTCTGATTTAAAGGCAGTTGTCCTTTGCTGTTTGTAGAAGTGAAGCCTTTGACAGCTCCCTGAGCCTGGTGTGTGACTCATTAAGTGGGAAGTTCTACAGGAGCTCCCACAAAGTAGCTCCTGGCTCATGAAAGTAAATCATCTTTATTGTGCTTGCTCAGAGGTTTGTTTTGCTCTTGGTGTGAGGAGGATTTATGTGAGGCTCTCGCGATCGCACTAATAAATGCAATAGGAAAAGTGACTGCCCCATGATTCTTGAGATAGAGGCTATCATAAAAATCTCAATAAATCTCTTTCTAAATAATTAGCATTGCTGGGATAACACAGCACTCATGAAGGGGAAAAAAAGAAAAAAAAAAAAAACCAAAAAAACAAAACCCACATGATTTTGCAGAAGAACCTGTATACATCTATAGGTACATATCATTCTGTAAGCCAAGGCTGGCGAGGAGGAGGAGTTCACAGTGATGTAGCTCTATTTGCACGTACCATCCTGTGCTCTACACCATGACTGCAGAGCAGCACCGCGTCCTGCAGCTCTTGAGTTTTCTCTTAGGGCGATTACCAGTTGTCTTCAGGGAGCTGGTCCCTCCTGCAAGGAGAGGGCAGATGTGAAGGTCAAGCCAAACAGCTGGATCTTGGTGATTATAGCAGCTCAGATGATAAATTAGAGGGACCAACTGTAACAGGAATAATTGCTTCCTTGGCTGGATCGTTGACCAACGCATAGTGACAGGGGTATTTGAAGATGCAAAAAAACCTTTTGTTTAGGAATCTAGAATTAAAACAAGACTTTTTGCTATTGTGATCTCGGTGCTCATCTCAAGTTGGAGGGTAGTCTACTTGTTTATGTCTCAAACCTTAAATGTGCTTCAGAGAAGCTGCTCTGTATCCTGCCACTTTTACAGTATAAAATAAAACAATTTACATGAAGCGTTGTAACAAATGTAATCAGAATGTAAACAATTATGAAGAACCATCCAAACACAATATTTATTGCTCCAAAGGCAATAAGGTGAGATACAAAATTTGAGCACAACGTGTTTGTGATAGTTTTTATTTTGAGTTTTTTGTATTAGGATGAGAAGTTTACAGTGAATTCAGCACAGAGAACTGCTGAAGGATTTTTAGCACTGGAACTATGGGGAGCTAATAAAGTAAAAACTGGCACAAAAGTAACCATCTTATGCTGATGAACATGGCAAACATAGACTCTTTCCACTTGGGGACAGTTGACACAGATGGCAGAACTGTTTTTACCATGTGCTGTATGTCTTATTAATTGCTATGCCAATTAATATAAATCTAAAGCCTGCTTCTTTGTTCCACCAGGACAGACACTGCAGTTTCTCTGGAATTTGTTTATTGTAAAGTATGAGGCTTCTGTGTTTGTTTTTATGGGATTTGCAGGCTCCCTGTTTCTGCCCCGTATTCATTCTCTCTCCGCATATTTGTAAAAGGACTTTTTTTTTTTTTTCTGGCAATTTTTTTTTAAACAGACAAATGAAGTTAAGCTCTAACCTGGCGATCTGCAGATAATCTCTGTAGAAAACACAGCTTTGATAGCTTCAGTCAAGACTGGGATATCTGTGGCGCACTAGGATGTTAGTATGTTAGAAAAAAGTGATCTATAACATGGAAAGTTATATATAAAACAGTACTACTTAGATTTCATCCAATATGACACTGTTGTGTGAGATTTTACACTTAAAAAAAAAAACAAAAACAACAAAAAAAAAAAACAAGTAGTTATTTGACCATACTTGAAAGAAATAAATTTTGTTTGTTTGTGGAACAGATTGATCTCTAAGAAAGCGAAAAATTTAAATCTAGTGTTATGACTGGGTCTTCTGGAACAGAAGATGAAATCCAGTCCGTTTGAGGATGACTTTGCACCCAAGCAGAGAATAAGTAGAGTGATGTTTTAGGAACAAGTATAATGTGCGGATTCAATAGGAGGGGTTATATCATTGTAAAAGGGATGGATAAATGTTGGGGTATACTATATCAGTTTTGTAAAGATCAGGCTGGACTGGAGCACGTGCTCCAGTTTGGGAGCTCTTGTGGAAAAAGGTTGAAGTGTTCTGTGAGAAGCCAGACACAGGCAGCTCATTGAACCCCCAACTGCGGAACTCTAGTGCAACTCCGCCCTGGTGCTACCTGTGATAGAGACCAACAGATCAAGAAAGCCTTTAATTTAAAGAATGGAGTATTGTCTAAAATAGCTTAGTGTAAGCTAGGGTGTTAAACCAAGAAGTATCACGAGACCAAGATGTCCGGATGGGGAAAAGGAATGCATTGGTTTACTGGGCTGCCAGGATTGTGAGCAGCCGGTGGGTGATCCTGGTGAAGCTTTGGGGAACATGGAGATTGATTTGTATGTTTTTACTCTTCTGATTTTGTCCTAAGTAACTGGCGCTATATTCTGAGTTGACTGACTTATTACTGGTCAACAGTATTGTCTCCTGCACACTCTAGAATTCCAAGCGCTGAATTAGTGGCAGGTTTACGGCAGTAATAAAAGTGACTTGCAGTCTGAATACTCAGTCTGGTGGGAGAGAGAGAGCTTAAGAAAGGTTATAGTTGGAGGCTTGAAATTTGAGTGGGCTTCCTCTGGAGGGTGCTAAGAGGTCAGAGGAGGGCCAAAGCTGTGTCAATTAAATTCATGTATTTGTGAAAGATTTCATGTCCTTCTAGAGGATTTCACACCCTAAAGCCTTTGCAAGCCACATACACGATGAAAACCCGCTGGGAGCAACTGGGAGCAAGGGAGGCTGTTATAGCCCCAAGCATCAGGTCAGAGCAGGGAATGTGTGTAGTAGATTTTGCCCTCTAACTTATACATTTCATTTGTGTTAATGTCAGTCATTTCAACTTTCTATACTTCAGTCCTAAAGGTGCTATCTGTAAAAGTGAACTTTTTAATGATTAGAAAGATGTCTATTAAATCTATACTGTAACTGGAGTGGTAGTGTGAAAAATACCCTCTTGCATGTAAGTTATTGCAAAATGTGACAAGCACGCTAATTATTAGAAGTATAAATATATATATATTTGCCATGCATGTTACATGACTTTTCTTCTGGTACTGGGGGACTTTGCTGAGAATAGCTTTGTTCTTTTTCAAGGTAGTTTTATATCACAGCCATGTTACCATCATTTTGTCTTTCATTTTCCATACCAGTTCTCAGAAGACCAAACTGCAGAACAACTCTGAGCTAGAAAAGCTACATAATGATCCTTTAAGCCACTTACCATTTGTTTCTACACATGATTTGACAGGTATAGCTCTCAGGATCTTTGAATTGCAAAATTTTGTGCGAACTAATCACCAGCTGGTGCACGTTTTTTACCTGTTCCCTGTGGTCCTCTGAAAGTGTCATTGCATGAGACATCAGCTGTCAAGCAGTGCATTAGATGGACGTTTGCTTCTTATGTGCAGGTATTTGCAGAGGGTGTGTGCGTAAGTGCCATGTTTTAGTTGTCTGTCCAGTACACTAAAGTGTGTGTAGGCTTTTAAATTACACACCAGTGTAATTAATCATGGCTAATTAGAGGGGAAAAAAGCAAGCTATGGTGATTACTAAGCTGGTGGCGTTATGGTCCATGTTGCTTGTAGGGGGGAAAAGGAGAGTCGCGACTTGCTCATCTTTGTTCGTAGGCGTCTCTGGCTGCCTCCGTGTGTCATTAGGCAGCTCTTTGCCCCGGGCTGCCCGGTTCAGTCTGCAGGACAAGGAGCCTGAGAATCACTGGCGTAACGCACAGGAGGGCATAGTTGTTCAAGAATTTCTGTGTCATGTTTGGTTATCGTAAACACCACCAAGTCCTTTATAGGAACAAGGAAAATCCTAATCTGGCAAAAAAAACAGATTTTTAAAAAAATTATCCCTGTAATAATGGACTAGAAGGCATGAAGCAGCTCGATCGTTTGGTTTTAAGCTGGTTTATTCCAATTCAGGAAGGCTTTTGTTCTAATAATGATAAAACTAATTTTTTTTTTGATTGTTTAGCTGTAGGGAAATTATAGATGTTACTGTATGTAATTAGTTCTTATCCTCCATATTTCACATATAGAATTTCAAAGCAATATTATGAAGGCAATGTACAACTAACATGCTAGGATATTCCTAAATGGACGGGAAAAGTTTAATTTATAAATCATGAGCTTTTGTGCAAAACCAGTTTTATGAGGATTTTGTATAGTATTTCAGCAGTATGCATGAGTTTTTGCTATAGAGGCTCTCTTTTAAATTAGTTAAGGTAGCCTTTTATGGGTGCTCCTGATGAGATTTGAAGTAGAAAACAGGATACTTGTTACTGAATATTCTTTTATTTTTTGAGACATTTTTTAGAAAGTATATATTTCTGGAAAACATTGATCAGAGTTTCAAACCAACTGAATGTTCCTCTCACCCTTAGAGAGCAGATTTGACTTCCCGACCTTGGCAGCTGCTTCAGGAGATTCCCATGTATTTACAGTCCCTCTTGATAAAAAGAATTCCCTTCCTTTGCTGGAAGGAACCTGGTTTGTTTCCAGTGAAAGTGAAATAGAACTTAAGTGTATCTCTAATGAGAAAATGATCATACCAAAGAATATAGGGTACATTGCAAGATGTCTTCAATCTCTATAAATACTTACTTAAGGATGATCTGGTAAAACAAGCCCTGGCATAACTGGGATTAGTCCTTTTTTTGATAATTTGTTGATCCTCATAGCTTCTAAAATGAATATTTGAATTCATATATCACATTGAAACAATGACATTTTATCAGTTGAGCTTGTATTTATGAGGTTTTAGCCTCAAAGACAGCAAATGGCTTGAGCATCTGCCGTTCCCTTTCCTGGATAATTCCAGAAGATCCCGGGAGGCCTAAGCCGGGTCTGCAGGGAGGAGACCTCGCCTCTCCCTTAGCTGCTCTAAAGCACCTGCACTTGGGTCATGCTGGTAGGTCTGTGTTAAATTCTTTTCTGGTATCTCTCTTACAGACTAATTATTTTGCTTGACCCTCAGGTTTTCAGGAAGAAATCAGCATATTCTCAAAACCTTCCATTTGGTTCAGGGAGCTGCAGTGATGGCACAATGTAACTTAACATGAAGGAGAATTAATATTGCTTACAAATCTGTCAATTCCTAGGCAATCAGTGCCGGTGAGACCAACAGGAGAAATCTGAATTTCTTAAATAGACCTCCTTCTACTGTTCAGTAGGATTGCAAGGTTTAAATCCGACATTTTGACAAAGGGTTATTGTTCAATGTGTATCCGTACAAAGCAGAATATATAAAATAAGCAGATTATATATATCCATTATACTATCATGCAGTGCAAAAACATGAATGATTATATACTGATGTGTTTTTTTTAAAAAAGAGGAGGAAAAAAAAGACAAAAAAAGAAAGCAAAAAGCCATATTAATGAAATACAGCAAACTCCATTAATGGAAATTAAATTTTTGTAGATGGGAAGATACCATTTGCTGGATTAATTGTGATCAGGAACACAGCTGAGGTACGTGCGCACCAAAGAACTAGTAAGAAAAATGGGTTAGAAAAGAGCTATTTTGGATACAGATAAGTTAGTGACAACAGTAATCTGTTTATGAATACTGAATAAATACTAAAAATACTTCTGAATAATGATTCACTGTGATTTACATGCTTCACGTATCTTAGTTAAAAGAATTAATTATAAGAATGATAATTCTATAATTATAAGAAGTTTGATTTCTTATTAAAATATGCGAACACTACACAAACATGGCAGAAGGAGTAGAAAGAAAAATCAAATTGATACAGATTAGTAGATTTGATTTAACTTTAAGGTAAATTGTAGATAGAGACATTAAACAATCTACATTATGATTACCTTTTTATCTGCGAGTAATTGTATGGGTATTTAAGTTCATGAAAAACTGTATTTTATCTCACTGAAAAGATGATTCATAATAAACCTGAAGAAGCACAGGGGGCTATTTATCGTATGACCACATCTGGTGTGACTACAGAAAAAGGTACCATGCTGAACGGGATGGGTCGCAATCTGAACCAATATTTTAAATCATAACCTTTGCTCTTAGGCAGTGCTTGGCATCCCTTTTCTGTTCAGTATATTTTTCCTATGCTACTTGCTAGGCTTCCTATTTCTCTTGCAAGTTTACATAATTTTGTCACCTTGAATACAGATTTAAAAGAATCATTTTTCTTCCTGCGCTCACTGTCTTATGCTATCCATGGTGTTAGTAATATGAGGGCATGGGGACAGGAAGCCCCATGAGGCCTAAGCGTTCACTTTCTTACATCTTAATGTGCTTTAGGTAACCAGAACCCCAGTGCTCCTCTCTACTCCCTCTTTCCCTCTTCTTCCATTTTTGTTCCTTGCTTATGGGGATAAAGATTTATAATGTGCATGTTGAATAGTACTAAACACTTGTTGTTTAGTTGATGGAGATTTGGGAGAAAGCCCAGAATAATTAACACCAATTTCTACACCGTTGCCAGTTTTTAATGGATCTTAGGACACGATCCTTTCGGAACTAAAGCTATATTGAAAGCGTGTTGAAAATAGAAAATTGAGTTGGATATGGCCACCTTGAGAAGCCATCTGTTACAAGTATAATGCTTGCTTCTTGTAAGGAACAAGGCATAAATGCAATAGCAACAGTGACCTTGAAGCATAACTCCATAAATGCCCTTGGAGCTCTTCCCAGTTGTGCATCTGCACCTCTCACTCCATGGTTGGTTACCGTCCCCCCTTCCTTATGAAGGGAGTATGTAGTGAAAAATCAGAGTTTCCCAAAGCAAGTCCTGCTATGTATGTTTGTCAAGAGTTGTCACGTTCAAAACTAATTCAATTTTTATAACAAATATATAAAATCAAAAAGTTGCTATGATTCTATACAAATACTTAATATCTAAAGGGTGTGAGAAGGGAACAGAAGGCTGTAGCACAATTACAGTGGGCTTTATCCCTCTCTGTAGCTCAAAGACTGTCCTACCTAGCTGTGGTTTTATGTGCCTGTCATCACTGCAGCACTTTGCTGGTCAGAGAACACAAGTGCAAGGTATCGTTGTCGGCTTCTGAATGTTAAACAAGAATCCTCATTAAAGCCGCCCCATTGCCCTTTGCGTTCAGCGCTGCCAGGAGCGCTGGGGGACTCTGCGCTCAAGCAGCCTGTCGCGGCAGACTGATGCAAATCCTGTGGTTCTTAGTATTTTTATAACAAGGAAATGCAATTTACTTGACATGATTTGGAGGTTTGCTTTGTTTTTCCATGTGCTACCATTCTACTAAAAAATTTGACATGAGTATCTTAGTTTCATTCCTTTTTTAGGTTTTTATGTACCGTCTATTCGCAGGTGTTGTTTCCTTTCAAAGGAAATACATGAAATGTATTCTGTTTACTTAATAAATGATGTAACGATTGCTTTCTTCTTAAACTAAAGCATCAAATACAATTAATCCTTTGGACAGTTGACCTGAGAAGTTTGCAGAATTTCTGTCACCTCCATTTTTCAAGACCAAATACCATAAAGATCTTTGAGGATGGTTGATGTGTATTTGACCTTGCTTCAGAGAGCTAGGATGATCTGGAAGATGTCTAGTCACATCTGAGACTTGGTTACTTTATATTCAAAACTAAATTATTTTATATTCAAAACTAAATGTTTTGTTTGTGTATTCTAATATTTCAGTTCTGGTTTCCTAGGGAAAAAACTTGATTGTTTCTGCCAAGATACTGCAAGGAATAACTGCATTTTATATGTCTCGATCTTAAGTTTTGTAATGTGAATTTGCACGGAAATGATCAGAATAGAATCATTTTGGGTTTTGGCCAGATTTTGCATTTTTTAGCGTCCATTTTTTTTCTCATTTTTATTTACCTGAAGAGTTGAAGGAGAGAGCAGGCTAACCAGTTAGCATATGGTTATGTGAAAGGCAGTGGATATTCCAGCTGGTAAAAATACATTCAAAATGTGTTATTTGTCATCAAGGTGCATGATATGTGACTAGCCTTTTAATGGCTTTGAAAAATATGCTCCACATAATTTGAAACAAGCTTTCTTATCAATATGTCTTGCAATTAATTTAATCTTGTTTCTGTTGTTTCCACAGTATTTTTCAATTCAGTGAACCTCATTACATTTGCAAGTGCATTAAATGAGAGTCTGGATAGAAGAAGAGAGATGATTATCAGTTAATTTAATTACGTTTCTACATTTGCCCATTTAATGATATGTCTGCCATTGTTGTCGCAGGGCTTTCCTGCAGTGGCACTGTGGAGAAATTAGTTCCAATTCCGTGTCGGGTTTGTGTTATCTGATAACTCCTGACAACTAGTGGAGGGGCACGTTCAGTAATTGATGAGTCTAATCAGAAGTCACTTCAGGTCAAATGATTAGAGTATGGAAGAGCTTTGCTGCTTTTGCTACACCTCTGTAATATTTCTAGGCTTTGCATACGTGGCGACTTTCTTACTCAGCTTTCCGTCATTAATTAAGAAATAGAAGCGTGCATTTCTGTTGTAATTGAAGAAGCAAGCAAGCACGTCATCGCACAATTCTGTTTCAACAAGTAAAATAGTTTAGCTACGTAATGCTTTTTGGTTTTGTTTTTTTGTTATTATTTTTAAAGAAAAGGAGAAAATGGAGAAAAAGAGTAAAGTAAACCAAAACCCAGCCCCCTGAATTAACTATACGAGGTTCTTAAAATGACATTTGCTTTTATTAATGAAGTTCATTTTAGGAGATGCTACAGTCTGAAATTCTAGTTCTGCTCTCCTGATGCAATGTCGGTCAACATTATTGCTTTTGGCAGTGGATTGCTGTTTTTCTTTACCAGTCTACTATTTTTTCCTACTGATTTGGTCCTTTGTTTGAAATCTGAAGATGGATGGCATTTGCTCTGGCAGCCTGCCTGGCTTCTGAAAATCCCAAGGATATCGCTACTACGAATCTTGAAAGCAGTTCTATATTTTATGTGCAGATATGTACTGAGCTCGCATTATAGGTGTGTAACAACTGCACAGTTATTAAAAGCAGTTGGTAAAGGCTATACTTTCACTTTTTAGATATGTTGAGATGAGAGTTTTATTTACTTTTAATGTAATATGAGACAAAACATTCTGTTAATGTCAGCAGCTGCCAGATAAATAATGCACATATACTGTGTGTGTGTTTTCATTGCTGCTTTTTCTGAAATTGCGTGGCCTTAGAAAAGACTCCTGTGGCACACTGGAGAGGACTGGCATCCAGAATAATGGCTGGCTTCTGCTGGTCCCCTGGTCTGATTTCTGGCTTCCAGCAGTCTGGTGATACAGAGAGATGATGTGTTTTGTAACAGAATAGATAAATAAGGCTTTTTCAAGATAAACACCACGTTTTTAATTAAAATTAATTAAAATGTTAATTAAAACAAATCACAAGCAAGCCTGGTAAATTTTGAAGGAAATTTGGTCTGTTTTTTNTATTTATATATATATATTTAGCTTGCATTCTTTTGCATGTGCTTTCATATTTCAGTTCTTCAGTGCGAGTTGTGTGTTTTGCATTTCGGCAAAGATGGGAGCTCAACGAGGTGCTTAATTAGAGCCTGCAGTAGTCCTGGGAAATGCTGTGGTGCCAAGAGCTCTTCCCAGGTACAAACCCACCACAGATTGGATTTTGCGCCTGACGTGGCCAATGCCCAAAGCAGCAGCCGGGCGCATTGTGCAAGATGAGCTGTTGTTTGATTTAATATAGACAAATACAGTAGTACGGAATCCACTAGTGTCTTAGAAGTAACGTGTCAGGAAAAACACCGAACTTGTGACAGCATATGTGTGTAGGATATTGTATAAAGGCTTAAAAATATTGCTACCTTTCTCACAATATGAAAACGTTGCTGCACGTGGACTGCTTTTGTTGCAGGGCCCTAAAATTACGGCAGATCTGGTGGTGAACACTGGAAACTGTGTGGCCTCAGAGTACGGGGTCGGTCTGAATGAGCTCCTCAAAGATGGGAGCTTAATTTATTAAGTTGCCATCCCGGAAAACAATCATATTCTTGTAGTTACAGCATTAGTGCTGATGGGTGACACGATGCCCGAGGGGGTTGTTACCGCGTTGTAGATCTTGCCAGCTGCAGAGCCCTGCTCGGAATACTGCTCCGAGCAGCGGGAGTCAAAGCTTTCTTTTTAATTCTTTCCTTTTTAGTAGCAGTTTAATAGCCTCTACTAGCATGAACTGAGGAATTCCAGATTCTACATTAGATCCTCCCTTTTCTTTACACCAGTTACATGTTTTTTCTGCTTTGTTTACCCTTCACCTTGTCAAGCCCTTTCTGGGCCAGGAGGACCCCTATGCAGGCAGTGCTGCTTACGCAGACAGAGCGCGTGGAAGCACCAATGTCTGTTGGATCTGATGGAGTCGGTGAATACTAAAAATGCTGTCGTTAACAGCACGGTTTGTGGAGAGGAGGAGTTTAAATCAGATGTCAAATAGGTTCTCTGCTTTTCTTGTGCTTGGGGACTAAGCTCATGTTTATTTTGAGTTCTGGCTCATGAGTTTGTAAATTTTGATACTCTCTAACACTTAACACTTTTCTAAATAAGTAAAATGTTTAATGTTCAGCTCCATTTGCAAATAAGTGTCTCTGTGTGCGCTGCCTGATGTCTCTGAGGGCAGTCCCTTCAGCAGGCGTCCCGGGAAATTCCTGATGTTGAATTTCCGTGTACTGGCAAGAGACTGCAGGGCAGGGACCTGCCAGGCGTTTTGTCCAAACGCAGAAATAAAGCAAGTGTTAATGAACTAAGTCTGATTATCATAAATAGTGTCTGATTACAGGGTTTTGTAACTAATGTTAAGGAGAGTAAAAGAGATTAGGTTATAACTAGGGGTGGCAACTAGGGGAATTAAGTAGACCTAATTAATAGATCAATGAAAATTTGATATACTAGAGAATAAAATCTCTCCTTACACTGCCTTTTAAATCTAAATAATTATCATCACTTGAGGTTTTCTGCTAACTATTCTATAAACTTTTTTATTTTAAACCAGTCTTAACTTAATAAGTGACTGTGAGTCACCTAGTGGCATTTCCTCTGCTGCGAATGATTTCTGCTCTCCTATTTCTCAATTCGTTTTTACATTTTTTCACCCAAATTGGTACTTTTAGAGGGACTGAAATCAAAACACCAAATCCCCTTATATTCTCTATTAGAAAAAAATACTGTGCTTTTCTGTCTGACAGAAAAATCAGACTGCATTGGAATCTCTCCTTGTCTAAGCTGCTGTGCTTGACATCTCATTATTTGACTCAGCTGTTTCAGTTTCACCTTCACCCAGCTAATTAAGTAACTCATTGAATGTATTATTCAGTATTTGATTCTCCTATTTAAGTTGGTGAGAGATGGAATTAAAAAAAAAAAAAATCCCCTTGATGGGATTAGTGAGAGGATTGTTGTTCTGACGTGGTGGACTCAGACTGAACTCATGGGACTGGTGGTGTCTGAATCGCATTTTGTCTCTTTAGCAAGTGTTTGGCTGCTGGTGAAAATATAGGGATTAGGGTTGCTTTAAACTGCTTATTCCTGCACTGACCAAATAGCGACCCTTTAATTGGTGCAGGACACGTGTAGCATGAACGAGCCTCGGGCTGTATTTACATTTTTGTTTCCCTTTTCAGCTCTGGTCCTGTAGAGTATTGTATCATCGTGTGTCGAGTGTAGATACAGGCTTCAGCTATTTATGGTGCTTGGGTTTGTTCATCGTTTGGCTGGGTTTCCACCATGTACTGCTTTCCAGCACTTCTGGCTATTTTGGCTGGATTAGAAATGCAAACAGGAGTGCTCTGTAAGTGAGCAAAGCCCAGCTTTGGTTGTCCAATTTATTTGTGTTACTCTGATTTTGACTGCCTTTTTTTTTTTTTTTTAAGTAAACCTTTAGTTTAAGGGAAGGATCATTACAAGTAAATTCATTTTTATCTATTAAAACATTTTTCTTTTTATATTAAACCTTGTGAAGTGAGCCTGACTAAACAATATTGCTATCCACTTCATGACTACATATTTGTATCTGCATTAGTTAGAAAAGAATTTTAAAACTTTTTCTTAAATGAATGCATATTAGAACAAAACTAAAACAGCACCAGAGAAATTTTGCCTAAAAATCTGGTACAGACTTGTGATATGGGAGACTGAATATATACACTAAATTGAGAGCTAAAATGTCCCATCACTTTTCTTGGTTAGCTATGTGTATAACTTGTGAATTCTGGAGCCAGATTAGTTTGTCTGTTACCTTAATCTAGTCTGGCTCTGAGCAGATGTTCCTGTGGATGCTGGGGGAAAGAAAACTCCTGGTAAGGAGAGGTGGGAAGCCCCTGGATGGGCTGGGACCACTTTGCCTTGCTTTACTGGACAGCTTTGTCCAGAAGGCTCTCTGGAAAGAAAAAATAAATAATCGCAATGGCACATCTTTAAATTAGAATTCTGAGAAACCTTTTTATACTTGTGCTAATGAGAAGACGTGTAAATATTTTATTCAGCTACTAAAAGATTGAGAACATTGACCTTAATGAGACATGAAGTGGAAAAATTCTGGACTATCAGACTTCAAATTATTTGAAACAGTGGAAAAATTTAACAGTCTTGTAATAACGAGGCTTAATAATTATACTTTCCTGAGCAAATAGTAAACTTTTTCCAAGTATAGTTTTATTTTGTATTTATTTGGAATCTGTACTTTGTAGATGCTCTCCTAGAGAAATGCCAATGGCAATTTTTTTTTTTTTCAGTTTTCTGATAGGAAAAGTAAGTTACTTGTTATGTAAATGTAGCTCAGTATTTAGACAAATTAACGTACACAAAATGGACTAGACTTTCAGGTAATTTTACACCTATATTATTTTAGAGCTTTTTTTTTTTATTTAAAGACACATCCGTGTTAGAAAAAAAAAACCTGCTGACTGGTACTCTACTTATATGTAGACATTCTTTTTTGAATTTGATTTGGAGAAGAAAAAAAACAAAGCAAAACCAAAACAGCCACTTCTTATTTCACTTTTTAAGGCCAAGCCTTTATTATGCTTATAAGGAAACCAAAAGGGTAAGCTTGTAAAATGATTTTTAGCTTTGTTGTGAAATTTGGGCGATGGCTTCTACCTGTTTCGTAGCTGCCGTAACATTTTTTGTCATAATATGTCTGTGTGCTTATATTTGCGTGTCAGGTAGTTTAAATGTCGTGATAGCAGATTTTAGAACTGAAATTATCTTCCACCTAATGTAAAATATAAATTGATATAATTCTATTAAGTGCCCTTCCCCCCATATGATAGAAGCTGGCCTCCTTCAGCAAGGTGTCTGCATAGCCCCTTTGCTAAGGACAACGTTTTTTTACTCATTCTATAGATATCCAGCTATCTTTCAAGAGGGGCAATGGGCTCAGCTTTCACCCCAGCTGCTGCATATCCAGATCTGTCTTTATTGACAGGATTTCTGAACAGCAGAGCAGGTTAATGCCCAGTTTTCATTAGTGCCACCTCTATTCTAGGACTCTTAGAGATTTCACAGTATTTGTTTTTTAAGGAGTAATGCTTAATTTCTAGCTTGATTTTCTGTTCTTGTTTTGTTCATAGAGTAAATATTCATGCCTTTGAGCACAAATTATATTTACATTAATGAAGCAGTTATGTCATTAGATTTTAAGTACCATTAATTTAAGGGAACTGCACTTCTCATGAAAAATCAGAAACAGAACAGCTGTTGGTATTGCTCTAAAACACGAATATAGAAATGAAAAAATGTTTGATCCAGTAACTTAAAAAAAAAAAAAAAAAAAAAAAAAAAGTTTGCTGCAAGCATGCATTTGCTGTGCTTTGCTGTAACGATATGTTCCCAAGTTCAAACACTGTGGTGTTTCTTACCCAATGTACATCTAAGGTCTGGATGCAAATTTCTCATCACTGAAACTTCAGCTCATTTCAGTCCCTTCAAGGGACTGAATCTCAAACATTCACTGCTAATTTGTACATTGACCTTTGAAAAAATGAGCCAAACAAGTTTGGACAAGTTCAGAGCTTAAGCAGAAAGGTTTTCTTAATGCGGCATCCTTAGGTTTGTTGAAAATGTCCATAGTCACGTTTCCTGAAATGGTTCTTCTTGAAAACATAGTGGCCTCTCATCCTGTCACTGGGTGTTCCTGAGCAGAGCCTGGCCCCGTCCTCTTTGCACTGTCCCTTCAGGTGTTCATACACAGTGACAAGACCCCCTACAAGCTCTTCTCAAGGCCAAACTGTCCCAGCTCCCTCGGCCTCTCCATGTTTGAGAGATGTTCTCAGCCCTTAATCATCTTGGTGGCTCGGGTCACGGCTTGCTGCGGTAGCTCTGTGTCTCCCGTGCTAGTTCCACTGTGCCACGAAGGTGGACCTGCTGGGCCTGTGCCATTTCAAAATTTCAAATTTCAAAAACGATTGTTTGGAATGAAAAAGGCCTGAAAATTTTCTTTAAAATGGCTATGCTGAATCATTTGAAATGGGAAGGAGATTTCCCATTTGAAATGGGAAATCTGTGTGCTTTGATCTAATTCATGAAGCTCATGAGAAAGGTGTGTGTGTTTTTGTTTTCATGAGAAGGAACTTGATGATTTTTTCCCCCTTTTGTTTGTCCTTTCAGTTTCATATCTGAAATATAAGGTCTTGGAGCATGGACTTGTCATGGCTCTTGTTCTGAATCTCTCTGATGGTCAACTGTAACAGGAGGTAAAGCTAGAAGTAATAACACTTCTGTCACTTGTTGCTCGATAGCACGCACCTGTTTTGGGTAGAACAGGGAAATGTTCCAACTATGTTTTTAGGTTACTCTAAGGTGATCTGATCTTTAGGGTTGACACATCAACTCTGCTTTCTCACCTCCAGAATTTTGGGGTTCAAGTCTGACTGATTTCTAGTCATTCTGGTTCTTTTTACTGGAAATTTTCCCATTGAAATATAAGTAATATCTTCCTGCTTTCTGCTCCCTCTACTCCGTTGCATTCAAAGGCAGCTTTGCTGTTGCACTGGTGTTACTCTGTTCGCTAGGTACTGTCTACATCATGTCTAGACTCAGGTCTATCTGTATGCATGCTGATAGATGCATATTTCATAGATGAACATGCTCTTTCTTCTGCCTCTCAGCTCATGATGTCCTTTTTGATGTTGGTATTAAGAATTATGTAATTTAATAACTAAGTAATGTAATGTAACATCCATTCAAGCCTACTTGATCTCAGTAAACTTGGACTTGTAGTGCTGGATGCTGAGTTGGGAATAGTATTTGTAGTTTCAAATAGGCAAATGGTTTCTCTCTCAAAGAATACAGTAGTAAGTATAATACAACCTTTAACTAGGGCATCACTGCAGGCTTGTGACTGCTAATATTTCCTGTGAGACTGTAAATATTCTGCATATTAGAATAGATATTTTAAAACCATAATCCTTTTTACTGGCACTTGCTCAGATTTACTTCCTTGCAATATTTAAGTATGTCATGTGCATAGCTTTCAATTCAGTCATGATATCTATGTCATCATCCTGTTCAACTTCTAAATTTCTTTTAACTTCTATTTTATGAATACTTGAAATGCAGAGCTAAAAGAGACCTTCTTTACTTGTTTGATAGCTCTCTCCATTTTTGATGGATGCTTAAACATCTAACTGTCACTGTCTCTAGTTTCCCAGGTCGCCAATACTAGGCATCATCTTGCTTTTCAATCAAAAGAGAACATGTTCTAGTGTACGGTATAGGCTCTGTGTAGACTACTCAATATTGCATCATGGAAATTTAGACTGGATTTATTCTCTACCTCTAACATCATTTGCGTTATTGTTACCTCCTGAAATCCTTTTTCTGAGCCTCATCTGAGGTGTTATTGTTAGAATACTATTTTTTAAGGGGATGGCTTGAGTTAAAGTATATTTTCTAAGGTCATTAATAAGCCTGAAAGTGACTTGGGCGTAAACTGAAACAACAGAAGTAGTGCACAAACTGAACTGGGAAGCAATAAGTTGTGAGTGTCCACAGTAAATCACTGTTGATCATTGTTTTGTGCAATGTCTACAAACAGGAATTGCAATCTCTTTTTTTGTTATCCAAAGCAGACAGGGTAAAAAGAAGGAAAGATTAAGCTACTTAAGCTTCTTCTGTTTGCAATAGGTTTCATCATTCAGGCATTCATGATAGTCTGGTTTAGACTATGGAAAATGTTGTATGATCTCTTCTTCGTGTAGTCTCCCCCAAGAAGAAATGATTAGCCCACTGATCAAGAGCTCTCTCTCTACTTGTATTTTTCCAGTAGAGTTTCCTCTGTGCTTTTCCAAGTTTTTTAAAAGTAGCAGACAGTTGCTGATAAAATAGTTGCGATGAGTGACAATTGAGAATACTGCCATTTTTGCTTTCGAAGATACCAGATGGGAATTAGGCAAACTGTAGTTAAGTGAAGACTTCAAAAGACGTGCATGTTTGGGTAGCTAATTTTGCAAGGTGCCTCCCACCCATCATCCGAGCCCCTGGGGATCTGAGGGTAGGCGAATGAGATCACATATGCCTTGTCTGTTTGATTAGAGTCCTCTGAAGTCTGTTAGTTTTGAGATGGATTGGATTGCCCTTTTTGAACTCTTGGCTATAAATTACGCTTAAATGTTAGCATTTTGAAATGGCTATTTTGTAGAATCTCAGCACTCATCTGGCCTTCGGTAGAAAGTTTCTACTGGATTGCTTTTCTGAAGCTTATTTTGTTCTCTCAAATGTTGTTGGTTTTGCTGTGTTGTGATACCACATGGCGAAATGGATTTTGCTACCCTGATGTAGCGAACGAAAAGTATTTCTAGTCAGAAATCATGTAGTATAACGTACCAGATATTAGCATTAGATTTTTGTCCTGTAATTTGATAGACTATATTTCTGTCTGCATCATTAATAATCATAAGGCTCAATAAAAGCAATTACAGTGCAAATGTGTTGATAATTTTCAGTAGTTGTATTGTTAAACTGGCTACGTTTTTAGATCTTTTATTTCAAACAAACTCAGTGATGAAATTGTGTTTTTAATCAGTTTAAACGACCAAAAATTCACAATCAGCACAAAAGCAATTATTTCATCACTGCTGCAATTAAAGAAACAAAGTTTAGATTATTGGAAATTTATCCTTTTGGATTTTTAAAGTATATTTTAAAATATAATGGAGTTGTTATGACTAAAGTGTCACAATATCTTTAGAATTCTCAAGAGAAGTTACTGCATTTATCAGACGTCTATCTGTCAATATTAGTCATCCTGACACTTTTTCATTTTATATAATAGTGTTTTGATTACTATTTTAGAAAAAGTATATAAAGTCATACTCATCATATTAGGATTCTTGTAGGCCTGTCTTCACTTGATGAAAACATAGTTACAGCAAACAAAACCTAACATTAAAATTAGCATGAAAATACTGCGCTCTGTGCTGATGGATTGTCACTGGTCCATGCTGCTCACATCGCATTAGACATTTTGTGCACTTGTATCTGATACTCCCTGTGTTGCCGTGGGAAGGAAAACATCTGGATTCTGACATGTTTTAGACATCAGCAATAGGATGTTATGAATTTACACCTTGTAAGTCTTCTCTTCTTTGACAGTAAGTATAGAGGACAGATAACCAACTCAGAAGTACATTGTAGCTTCGCAGAGATTGTGAAGATGCAGCTTAGGAGGAGATTTGATTTGCTCTTAGCTTTTGTAAAGTGTGGAATACAATTTAAATGAGAAAAGATGTGTCAAGAAATAAATGCCTGGAAATGCAGAGAATTTTTGTTGTATGCCTGGAAATTTTAGGGGCGGGGTTGCTATTGATGTGATGGAATTCACTGTTGGAATGTCAGTCTGTTTAATATTTGGCTAATGTATCAAAAAGACTTTTTTTTGCATTTGATAATGGAATTTAAACATTTAGCCTTACTCTAACAAGAATCTGAAACTTAAATTCTTAAATAAGAGTCGATATTTGTATGAAATGCACTTCATTCATGTTGGATTCTTGCCTGTTTTGTATCCTTTCACTGAAGAATCACTTTGGATCTACTAAAAGAGCTCAGTAGCACCTTAGGATCTCTCCTTTTTTGCTTGGAAATAGTGACAATACAATTGATTTAGAACTTTGGTTGTCTTTTAATTTACAGTCAAGTTCAGCACCTAAATTTGTTCATAGCTTGAAAAGCCAAGGAAAATGCGAATTTTGAGTGTGCAGCTGTTTTGACAGCTTGCTCGGAATGTGGTATCTTTGTATAAATAAAAACTGAAGCTGGTCAATTGGCAGGAAATGAACTAAAAGAAACATTTCCTCTGATTTTAGTATTAATACTTACGTTTACCTATTTGAGAAGGATATAATTTGTTAATTATAACAGAAAAAGGCTTCTACCTGTTTGCCTTAAAATAGTGATTAATTGCATTTAATAGAGGTAAATATTGCATCTGTTAGTGTTCCTCCTAGTAAGATTTTTGTCTTCCTAGAGAGGAAAGGAAGATTGGGTGTTGATTTTTCCCAAGCCAGTTATGCATAGATTTTTATTTGTTTTCCTCAATAGAAGAACCCCACACCATTGGTAACAAGTAGAATTCAGTCAGTACCTAGCCTTTATTATTTATGTGCCTCGCTGTAGTTACCATTAATCTTTATATGAACAACAAAATAGAAATTAAATTTTGCCTATCAGTCTATACTCCATATGCATGTCTTGAATTATTGTGGCGTTAGGAGGAGTTGCTATAAGCAAGGTTCCATACAGAAGTCATGGATTTTTTTTTCTCTGGGGGTTAGAATTTTTGTTAGGTTTAAAAAAGAGAAAAAAAAAAAAAAAAAAAAAGGTTTTGGAATATTAGGATTATATTTAAATACTAAAATGTCTTGCCAAAAAGTAGTTTAAAAAATTTACCATAGAGCATAAAAGTATATTAACTGGCTTTATGCAGAAAGAGAGATAAATATTTCTGCTATAATGTAATTTTAACTGATTCTAGCAACTCCTGAGTTTCACAGGAGGCTCTGCAGTTACATTTTCAAGGGGATGGGGGAAAAAAAAAAGTCACCATGGAAATGCTGTTAATGCAGTAACAGTGCCGTTTGCAGCCCATCAGAAATGGGTTCTGATGTAGTCAAATGATCAGCCCTTGAAAGTGATACGCTTGCTCTGTTGTATTTTGTTTTAAATTGTGCAACTTAGATATTGTTCGGTAATCATGCTTGAGTAACTTGATCAAACTGGAAATAAAACTTCATAAAGGGTACAGAGCCTAACTATTTAGCTTAACATGTAAAAGGAGGGTATAGTGAGTGCTCGTATAATTTAGAGTTAGGGTGGAGGCGACCAAGTCCTGCTGTACTTGTTCTCTCAGATTTCTTTGCCTGTACTGAGTTGGCATTTCAGAACATGCAATCCATTATTTTCTTTCTTGAGATTTTTTTTTTAATAAAGAATGCCACCAGATTTTGTAAAGGGATATTTTAAATGAAATTTGATATAAATAAGGTTTGCATTTTTTGTTACTGAGTCAACACATCTCCTGCTTCAAGCAATAACGGTATCATTCCCAATGTATCAGGGATCACGTAGTTGGAGGTTACCATTGGAAAGATGGAGAATTCTCTCCAGGATTTAGAGGTGCCTGTCTAGAGATTTGTTTATGCTTTTGCTATAATACTCTTATTAGTGTAATGTCATAGAGGTATGCGAGGGAATTGAAGAATTGAATGTAAGAAATTACACCGAAACTGAAAGATGGGAATTATGTATTTTTTTCCCCACTTCACATTTGAAGCTGAGGATGGATTCAGGTGGAATTGTGGTGTTCTTAGGAGTAAGCATGGCAACATTCAGTCTTAAAGCTAGAGGCTAATGCAGAAGAGGAACCTGTAGATTAAAATGATGTTTTATGTAGGAAAGTTTCATTCAGTCCAGTCCCTAATACTTTATTAGCAAGCAAGCGTGTATTTGTTCCCTTAAATAAGTGTTTAGTTAATCAGAAAGGTCAAGTTTGATTTGGGAAAAAATAGCTTTGGTGTCTTGGTAGCGCTGAGAATTGTGCATGATCAAAAAACGAGAATGAGAAAAAAGAAGAGAGCGAGTTCCACTCCGACAGCTGGACAGTGGGTGGCTGTGTGGGAGAGACACACACGAGTCGCTCCAGCTCTAAATTAAAATTACAGCAGTATTTTTACAAGCAGTATTTTAATATAAAACTTGTCAGCTCAGTATACCAAGAATCTTGAACACTCTCCTTTTCAACACTGTCTGTTTTTAGCTAAAGACTAGAGTAAGTTCCCTCAAGGTTTGAGAAATTTGATTTTAAAGTCCTGATCATACAGATTTCCTTTTTGTCTCTGGACAAACAGCCCTGAGAAAAACGGTAGGAAAAGATTCAGATGATCAAGTCTTGCGCTGATCTGTGCTTGTAGCTTGTTGGACCCAAGCTAGTGTTGGTCCAGAAATGGTAGGAAATAGAGATTAGGCGTGTTTTTTTTTTTTTCTCCATTATTTGGGCTATTTTCTTACCCATTTCACATTTCAGCTGTTGAAATCATCAGAGCCTGGAATTTGTTTCTTAGCTGGCTCTCATGAGGTTCTCATGAGGCTTGAGTCCTGCAGGTGCAGGGGATAAACTTGCTAGAGACTTGAATGTCACAAAGCAAACTTTCATATTTGATTTTTCCAGCAGTAAATACTATTTCTGTGAACTAATATGAAGTTCACATGCAATAATCGGGAAATATAACAGATAATGGATAAGGAAGAAGTTCAAGTTTTTTTCTCTCTAACTCAGGGTTTTTGTGTTTTTAAGCAGTGCCAGTCTCCAGAAAGATCAATCAAGTAGAATTTGTGTAGTTTTTCATGTGGTATATATATTTTATTATTTTGTTTTACATCAGGTTTCCTTTTTTTTAAAATATCTATTATATCTAGAAATTTCTAAAGGTAGAGAGTTCTTACGAAGCTGTCCAACTGTGCTATGAAGTTAAGTCCTAAATTATATTTGCACTTGTTGGGGAGCACTAGAGTTTTATTTGTAAAATACACGACCAACCTGATCAGTGCAAAAGGGATATTTTTTAATGGGAAATTGAACAAGATTTTACAAGGTTATTTGCTTCCACCTACTGACCATTCTTGATATTACAGTCCTTCTATGATTCCGTTCTAGGGCTTTGCTTGAACTTCTGTAGTGTGTAGTGTGTGTTGCAAGGCTGAGAGAGCATTGAGATGGCAAATGGGTTTCCCAGGTGCACAGCGTATTTGGCTTAAAATTCTGAATCATATGAATCATCAAAATGAGCAAAACTGAGGAGAGGGCCCTTCTCGTGTAATGAAAAGGGTGTCATGTCTGACAGGTTTTTCTAGTGTGCTCTTTGAGTAGATTTTGTTGTCTAGTTATCTCAATCACAAGTTGTCTATAGACTCACGCTGAAAATAAATGTGCTGCTTTATCTCAGTTTTCTACCTGGAAAGATCATAGTAGTCAACACAGCCATAAAATTGATATCAGTTGGCCACTAACAGCCCCAATTTTCACAAATTCCAGATGGAACGTTTTCCGTCTGCCTTTCAGAACTGTACGGCCTGCGAAGACCAAGGTCCACGTAGTTTCACCGTCTCAGCTAATGCCTTTCTAGTGTCAGTGTCACGAGGGGCTTCGTTCACATCTTAAAACCTGTCCTTGTCAGGTGTTGCTCCTGATGGGCTGCATGGGACCTTGTTTTGATCCCCCGAGGCTGCTGCACAACATAACAGGCAAAAAAGAGACCGTTTCCTTTTATGCTGCCCCATCTGTGTTTAAAAAGCAGAGTATGATACTGGTGTTAATTTAATAGTCTGGATACCAGTTATGCAGTGATACCTGGAGGAGAAAGGATTGATGTCGGTTTAAAGTGAAGTGAGTTGAAGGGGTTATCTACCCTTAGCAGTAGGGTATGTTGTTTCCCATAACACATCCTATGGAGTGGTATATCATTCTATAATTTGTCTAAAACACTAATTCTTCAGGAGGAACAGTTTTTTCTTAGTTACCTTTTTTGTCATGATGTAATTTTTGTATATGATGCCTCTTGTAATGTTTAGGCCAATGGGATTCTTTTCTTTTCGATGACACTTTTCACATAATCTCAAACAATTCCTCCAGGTGGGGGGTTTGCAATATACCAAAATGACAACACTTTGTCATTATGTCATTTCAAGAGATAGCACAGACATTTCCCAGGGGAGAACATCCTGTCTAATTTATTCACTATTCTACCATTCATAAATCATTAACTTGGATAATATTTTTAATTTTTTTTGCAAAAACATTTTTTTTGAAAGAATGGTATCTAGGATGTAGATGATGCATCTTCAAATATTTAAGCATCTATTTTAACTAGCCAGTGAATTTGCCTGGTTTAAAGAACTATAGCAGTAATTGTCTCAATGAAATTGGTTTGTTTTGCTTGGGCAATTAAAGGTTTAATTAATTGTGAAATGAAAGGCTATATGTACAAGCCTAAAATGAAGTATTACTCTTCTTTAAGAATAACAGCTGTCTGAGTTCTCTTACAATTGATAACGAGGTAGTGACAAATTGGTAGCAGATCGGTTTTGTTTCAAAAGGACGCTGTAGTAGCTGGTCTGGAAACATCAGATGCACTAAAAGCATACAATAACCATTTGTTTCTATAAAAGTGATGTTTTTCCAATGAGTCTGACATTGTTCAGAAACTTGAACAACTCCCTCAAGTGTTTTAAATGTTACATTGAGTTATGTGACAAACCAGCACTCCTGTCGAAAGACAGTCTGGTGTGGGCTTAGTAAATGTGACAACAATGAGTAGAATAATTGTGGAAAGATTGTGTACTATTGTTTGTGGCAAAAGTTTTTTTTGTTTGCTTGTTTTAGTAGTGGTGTTCTCAACAGGAAATACAAGTTCTTTGTTTTCTTTTCTTTGTTATGTAGTGTCTGCCGCAAATGTAGTGAGGAATGTGTGGTGCCCCACTTGTACTCGAAGAATCGCTGCTAGCTATTACTATTGTTTTTAAGTGCAAACCCTATTGCGAATTGCAGTGTATCATTTAGTTAAAAAAAAAAAATTCAAATAACTGTTTTAGAAGAGGATCATCTCTTATAATTGCTGTTCACCTGCTGCCCTGATTTCTTTTTGTGATATTAGAAATGTGTACTTTATGCAATGTTTTCTTCAGCTTCTTTAAATTCCTTCCCCGTCGCCCGCAGGAAAAAGGGTCTAGATGCAGACGAGGCAAGTGCAAATTCATGGCTTGGTACCAATACAGAAAAATACCCTAGCACGTTTCTTGGGAAAGCTGGGGCATGGTTTCCTTAACACATTAAGCCTGAGCTAGTGGATACTGCTACCAAAATCCAACGCCCCACCTTACTATTTCACACACAACCCCTTATTCCTGCATCTGTTATGCATCTGTTTTGTGTTCACGTAGACATTTGTGCGTTTGCATTGTGGAGAGATTGGGGAAGTGCTCCAGATAAGAAATCATTGCTGGAAGGAAAAATACTGGATAGTTGTAACCTGGATCAGAGCTGTAATTCAGTTTATAAGCTATGCACAAACCAGCACAAAAGAAGGTTTTGCAGACTTGTAGCTGGGTTTGGCATTCTTTCAATGCAGATATTTGCAAACTTTATTTATTTATTTATTTTTGGTGGGCGCGGAGTGGGGGAGTAGTTAAAATAGTGAATGCAATACATGAGTAGAACTGACTTCAGCTGCCTCAAAAACATGTTGAAATTTTTAGCTCTTTTCAACTGGAAGATTTTGCTTCCAAGTGTATCAAATACAGACCCCC
>VZSV01000087.1:2680825-2693656 GCA_013398735.1 Nothocercus julius
AACTCTACTGATGCTTCCTGCACCTTAATTTTAATTCAAGAGCTCTTAAGCTCCAGATTAACCATTGGTTTAATTCAACTAAGCTTCTGAGGTTTAGGTACCGTTTGCGGTCATATCATAAATGAGGTATCATTTAATGTTATGTATGCTACTTTGAGTGCGTTTCTTTGATTTACTTACCTTGGTTTGTTCAAGTCAAAGCATTACTTATGTAAAAACGTGTAGTTCACACTTGCCCTAGAACTTAACCCACAACGCTCATCAGCCTAATAAATACTGGCAATTCTAGTGTGAGGAAATGCTCAGCAGCCCAAGAAGGGAGATTACTCGTCACCCCCTGATATGAAGATTGACACAGTGTAAAGTCGTGTTGGAAAGTTTTGTAGCATTTGAATGATGGTAACGCCAGTCCTATTACTGCTCTCTTGTTCGTTCTGTCACTGACGTGCAATTATGGAATTTCACAATTGAAGTGATGACAATTGCTCCTGCATTTGTGTGTGCGTCTCTCTTTCCACTTAATCCAACTGTATCTAGCAATCAGTAGTCTGATAAAGTGGAATTGAAATGACAGGCGATGACAGAAGTGCCAAAACAATAATATGACCTCCCACTGACGTGTCAATGTGCTCAGCTGCATGACTTTTACAAGTACTGAATATGTAAGAGGGACACCGATTGAATGTTTATTGTACTAGACTACCTGTTAAGGCAGGATGCTGAAAAATGATACTTCTGCAATGTGCCCTTTTGTCAGCACACTCCACCCGTAATGTTACATTATCTATGCTTTTATTGCTGTGTATGCTCGTTACTGTAGTTGTGAGTTGTTTATAATTTTATTAGAAGAATGTTTTCTTGTAATCTTCAGTTTTGCAGCTATTTTTCTAAATTTTGGAATTATCTTTCTCCGGTCGTCTAGCAAATCAGTTCATGAACAGGCTGTTTATGCTTTACTTTCAAGGATGACTTTTTATTTTTATTTTTTTAAATTTTTTAATTAATCACCCTTTGGGGAAGGAGTCAAAGAAGGAAGAAAGATCCTTGTTTTCCTATACGCAGAAGTTGTTCTTCTCTGAAGTCCTTAAATACTAAGGAAATTCCTAGTGTCCGTTAATATTGAGTATCAGTTTCATTCCTTTTACAGTCTGTGTTGTAAACAAACTTTACTGAGGGCACCAGTCCAAAAAACGGTCATTTTAGTTCCTGTGTATATAAAATACAGAATATAAAAAGATAATCAAGTACCCGTGATTTCAATCCTTCAACTGTGTATGAGAAAAAGTTTCTGGAATGGGCGACTGGTGGTGAACAGGTTGAGTACTTGGTACCTCTGAAACTCCAGCTTTTCATTGAGCTTAAGAAATTCTAAAATCAGGTTACATTTGTACTCGAAATAATTTTCATCAAAATCTGGTTTAACAGTGTTGCTGAAAAGATGTATGGGCACTATGAGGTGTATTATTCTAGCTGTTCTACCTACAGCGTGACTTTTTCTGTTATGTTTGTGTGGCAAGCAAAAGGTGTTTGTTGTAATGAAAGATAGTGCTCTTTTCCATCTTTTCTTGTGACTAGCAGTCATGGCTTTCAGCTCATATTCTTTCTAGCCTTTTTGTTTAATGCTCCGGTCGCACATGCGTTTATCTACCATTAAATTCAGCACTGATATTTGCATTATGTAAACTGAAAAACAGAAAGCAAGCAGAATGTACTTTTTGAACTTGCTCTGACATGAAATAAAATGCATTGGGCATGACAGCTTTGTGCTAATATCTCTTGGAAAGCTCACAGCGCATGTCCCAAATAGCATTCTGCAATATCTTGTCCTTTTATATAAATTCATAATCATTTTCACTGAAGTACATTTCATGTGTATGCACAAATTGCATTGGAATATATTCATATGTACTCCAGCTACATTGCATACCATGAATTATATTTCACCTGGGGATAAGGAATGAGAAAGAAGAAAGAACGAACTTTTTGGATATAATATTCAGGTCAATGTGAAGTTAAAGTATTCAGCTGAAAAAAAATCAGCTGGAGAGTGACAACTTAAGCCTGATTAATCTGTCAAAAATAACTGAGAAAATAATTTATGAGCCTAAACCTTGTTGAACCTCTTTGGCTGCATCTGGCCATTAAGTTTTCATATATGTCAATAGTATAAAAACCTAAAAGGGAATTGGCTTGTGATGTTATACAAAAAAGGGGGAAAAAATCCACAACTCTGTCAATATTTGGCACATTGGGAGTGGGAACGTGTTCCGGGTCTGTAGCGCGTGTCTGAGTGACCAAAGCCTTGCAGCAACAGCACCGATGGCTTCGGCGTTGACCAGCCCGGGTCGCCGCGGGAGGATGCGGGCAAATGGGAATTACCCAGGGAACAGACACAGGGGAGAGGGCGCCAGTTTTGTCCTTTTTTGTTTGGTTGGTTGGGGTTTTTTTGTCCCCTAAGGATATCAAAGCTGACACGTTTTAGTGGTGGCACTGAGAAACTTGGCCTTAGCCTTCTCCTGTTACAGCGTGAATGGGTTTGTCCTGTAGGCAGCGGTGGGGTCATGGCAAAACGGTCCAACAGGCAGACTGTGCACGGTGCTGTTGTCTCTTCTCCCATAATCTGCTTCAAGCCAAGAACGCGCTCGATCAGCCTTCTGCAAAAAGATACAGCTTCGAACCCTGTCCCGTAAGAGGAGAGAACATGGGAGTTCAGGGTTGAATGTGTGGGCAAATGAAAGTATTTTGAATGGGAAATGAAATAAGTGACATATACTGGAAGAGTTCCCTGCCCATGGATCTAACCTTTCCCAGTTCGAAGGCTCCTGCTGAAGGCTCGTTAACCACAGTTATAGCGGCACCTTAAAGGGTTACAATGAGAAAGAAATGTCATCCAAATTAACTAGAAATTACCTACTAAGTGACTGTTAGAAAAGTTCTATATTCTTATTAGGCATGCAGGCTATTTTTTTAAGGATTTCAGCATAGCTTTACCGTTAGCCATTTTGACTTCCTTTTTCATAATGTAATTAAGATTGATATTTCCTGATTGGGGAAATGAAAATTACAAACTTATTTTACTTAGGATCATTAAAACCTTTCATTTAATTGTTTAAGATCAACCATGTATTCCTAGTAAATTGCCTGTTTTAGTCATCTGGAATTACATGTTTCTACTGAACCTACAAGAATAGAGTATCTCTTTCAGTAGTCTCCAGTATAATTGTATTAAAGAATTTCTCAAATAAAAAATGAATTTCAAACTCGAGGACTATTTTGGTGGAAGGCAAAGAGCAAGAGCAATCAAGAAAATGTGTACTATTGCTCTTAACTACTTTTATTTTTTCTTAATATACCTGGATAATTATTCTGAATTTTGAAATGATGAGCATTCAGCTAAAAGCTTTTGTATGAAGCTGTTGTTACTACTTTCAGTTGTTATTGCTCAAAATGTGCTTTTCATCTTTGACAAAAGTATAGTCAGTTCATTAAGCCACGTGAAATCCAGTTACGATGACAGTAAATGGAATAGGTCAACATTAGCGAGAATGTCGAACAGAAATAGGCAGCTGAATAAATTCCGTGAGAGCTTTATATAACAAGGCCACTGTAAGAAGCCACTCGGTGTTCTGTGCTCACAGAGAATTGGAGAATTTATCCAGGTGATGGAATTTTGTTGTTGCATAAAGATCCCACATGGTAACATTCAGAAAATATAGATCATACTAGTGTTTTGTTCAGGCGGTTGATAAACTTTTCATTCAATAAGTGATCTTCCAGATGCTGTTTTATTCAACTGGGATACAGCATTGCTTGCTATTAATTTGCTGTTTCCTAGTTGAAGGCAATGGAGTCTGGAGTTTCGTTAAAATTGTAGGATGGTGTTTTGTATATACAGTGATCATAAATTAACTGATTAAGCTTAGCAGAATAGCACTAACAGAACAGTTGCTAAACTGTTTTTTTGAGTGATCTAAAAGGTAAAATAATAAATTACAAATTTTAACTTGTATATAACTTTATTTCAGAAATATTTTTATTGCTATAAGAAAAAGCCACTGTTGACTTCATAGGTCTTTGAAATAGACACTGTATTTTCATGAGATCTTTAGAAAGTCTTTTAAGAGAGGGGGAAGTCTAGAGGTTGCATCTTCCTCCAGACGCAAAAAATTTTGTTTTTCGTTCTAAGCCCTCGTAGTAGTGCTCTTGTTAAAATAAGCACGAAAAGGGGTTAAAATAAGCACGATATGGGAGCTTGCAGCTGCAGTGACTCAGGAGGGCGTATCTGCTGGATAGTCCCTTCTCCAAGGACTCCTCCCTGATGCCAGTTGTGTAGTCCGGCGTCCTCTCCGCTGAAGCTGAGACTTGAAGTTTGAAGTACTTAATACAGGCAAGAGCTTTGCTGTTCAAAATCACAAAATGGATCGATCCTCCTGACCATGAAGGCAGTTGTCCTGTATCTGACCATTACTGGCATAATCCTATTATGGCAGGAAGGAACCCAGCCATAACTCTTTGAACTGTCTCCCTTCACTGCCAATGTTTTGGCACTTCATTAGCAAACAGAGGGCAGGTTTACGGGCTATTAATGAATAGGGAAAGCCCCGTTCCATTTGTATTTGTGTTTAGACTCATCCCCTCGTTAAGGCACAGATTGATCAGATGGCTTTTCAGGAGCTCAGGCACGGCCAGGTGATCAGTGGCAGATTGTTTGAAGGGAACAGACTGAATCTGACTATTGTTTCACTTGCCAAATTAATATCTGGGATGTAGTCCAAACTGATGAGCAGAATGGTTGCGGTTGGGTCATAAAAAGGGAAGCACACATTTGGAAGGCTTTTTCTATACATGCTGGTTTTATTACTTTCCCAGTAGCTTGAAAACATGCGAGAATATGCTTCTATCTAGCAGTCCAATTCATTTCTTATTGGTTCCAGTTGGTCTTGTTGTGCTGTATGGGATACCTTGCCAGGTATTTTTTTTCTCTATAGCAATGGATTCCTTTTTGCGACTACCTGGACCTCTAGTATAAAGTAGTTTGATCAAAACTTCCTAATCTGGTTATCTCAAAACTGCCTCCTTCAGTAATGATGCCGAATGTCTTTTCTGCTGCTAAGTGTGTCATAATTGAAGATGAGACTGTATATTTTTAGCCATATAGATCCGTATTAGCAAATGCTGAATATATGTGTGTGTGTGTATGTATATATATATATATATATATATGCATATTTCTGTTGTTTCTGGAACACTATTGATTGTGAATTTTATGCAAGAGGTAAGCTAAAGGATAATGGATTTTTTCATTTCTTAAAACAGGTGTATTTTATTCCCTTACTGTATGATGGGTAATGAAGAGACATTGTGGTTTAAATATAAACCGTGTGTTGTCCAGGTTTAATTCATGTAATCACAGCACTTTACAGTTCAGCTGCAATATTATTGACTGAGGTCAGAAAAATCCAGGGATTCTGCAGGTTGAGTACTTAAATAATTCTTGAAGACACCCAAGGCAATATTAGAAGAACTTGAGTATAGGACAAAGAGATGATGGTAGTGTGGCTTTTCGCTGTGGCATACTTACTGTGTATCAGCTTTTTAAAATGGTCAGAGGTGGTCTCTGAAAAAAAACAAAGCAATATAAGTGTTGAAAGAAATAGTGATATCCTGAGTATAAAAGTAAAACATGGTCTTCTCCCCTTGCTTCCTCCAATATAGAAATAATTTTGTTGCTCCAACATTTCATTGGTTCAGAATGATACCCTGAATTAAAGAATGGTTTTTATCTTTCAAGTGACAGCTGTGTAATGTGCAGACTAGTCAAGAGCACATTTGCTGGCTCTGCCACTCTCTCTCTTGACCTTGGCAAGATTTAGATTAGATATAGATCGTTTAGAACATGTTTCTAGATTATTTAAGAAGGCTAGTTTTCTTTCATTAGTTTGATTTGTTGTAGTTGTCACTTAAGATAGATACTAAATGCTTAATTTATAACCATTGTCAGGAAGAAATTTCTTATGGTAGTATCTGAATGCTTTTCAGAAGTAGTGAAATAGAGGGTTTTTTTTTTTTTTTTCTATTCTGAAGATCTACAAGGTAGAACACATGAAACTGAAGCAGGACTGATAAATGTTAATGCTAATAAAAATAGTGTTGTGATATAAAGCTGATTTTGTTTTAGAGCAGCTTAACAAAAACAAAATTCATCTGCAGCCCCATTGACCAGTCAGAATTTTCAAGCATGTTCCTGAGTGCATTTGCAGTCATGAGACTTCTAGTTCCTTGTAAGGTGGGAATATCCATCTTGAAATAGTAACTTGGAAAAGATGGGATTAACTTGGTCTGTGTAGCTGCCTCATGATGGTGGCAGAAACGCTGAGGATTTTGCATGTGCCTCCTTATGTCATAATTCTAGAAGCAGAGCATTTTATTGCCTCTTGTCTAATTTTCATGTACAGTACTTGGCTCAGTGTTAAAAGTGAAATTACAGACATGCTATTGTCACATGTTAAAGTGGTAACTAGTGATATAGGTTTAGAAAAGACTTTGGAGGAATTTTAGCAGCCATCTCATATATTCCCCTTCATTTCTTTGCTACAAAGGGGAAGCTCTGTTAATCTGAACAAGTTAGAAAACATATCTGAACGAGTTAGAAAATGTGGTAAATATGGCAGGTTGGTCAACTTCAGTTGCTGCTGTTGGTGAGGAATGCCTATAAGCATTTCAGTGTACAAAATACCCTTGTTTGTGGTATTCTGAAGAACAGAATTCATTTATTTATGTGTGTGGCATTTTAAAGGTACTTTAAAATACATAATTGCTTTTAGTATATTTACCCTTGAATTATCACTGTCCATATTCTTTTTTCAGTTACCTAATCCTAAATTATTTTGCAAACCTTGAAAATTGCATAGGTTTAAGCTATTTAAAAAAAGAAAATGTTTATAGACCAGATGGAATTCATAGCCATTGTTTTAGTGAGTTGATCTGTTGATTTGTACATTCTGCTATTATTGTGTTGTGTTTTATCTTCGAAGTAATCTTTTCAATTACATTTTGAATGTTTTTTGAATAAATACAGTTCTCTGTATTATTTTCTTATTCTTATTTATATTCTTATTTTTATTTAATATAAATGTGGATATTAATGAGACTTTTTTCTTTTTTTTCCCTTTCCATTCAGAAGTAGCTTGTTCTGTTGAGTTTGATATACCATGGTGACATAGCATACATAACCAGAAGATGGCAGTGCAGGATTTAAAAAAAAAAAAAAAAAAAAAAAAAAAAAAAGGCATTTGGTAAGTAAACTAATATATTATTTAAAGGAAGAAGTTTTGTTCGTTCCCCTCACCTTCTCCAGCAACATTGCATAATGACTTCTAAATTAGTTGAAAGCTTGCGCTGTCTTGATAGAAACCATAGTAAAGGTTTTCTATTACTGTTCTGTCAGTGGCGTACAGCTTATCTGTACATTTATCGTGCTCATTTTAGATCTGATACTACCCTCATTTTTTTCTGTGCTTTTTGTTATTTTTTTATTTACAATTTAGTGTGATCTTACTACACAATCTTAATCGTAGGCATTTTGCAAAACAAAATGCTGAGCAACTCTTTCAATTCCAAACTTTTTTTTTTTAATTTAATTTTATGTATTTTTTAATGCTATTGGTATGTTAATGCTTTACACATTGCATTGACCAGCTCAACATACTATATGCAAAAAAGCAAGAAGGGTAGTTTGGAGTTCATAAGCTACGTAAAATCCACATATGTTACAGTGACTGCTCTTTCATCTGCCTGTCTGCATCACGTCAGAACCAAGTGATGAAGAGGTGGAATTGATTTAAGGCAAAGAAAAAAAGGTAGCTTATTTTTCAGGCTGGCACCTGGAAATTTCCAAAAGCCTTTTTTTTGTACCCTTCAGCCTAAAGTGAGTGCACTGAGCTGCCAGCTGATCTGAGCGAGACAGCTCAGAGCTGTGTTTTCCCCCTCTTTGCTGACTCCTCTCTTCCCCAAACTCTTGCTGTCATTTAGGCATTATTGGATTTTTCTTATGAGAGGGGGGAGCAGATTAGGGGAGCAATTTTGCATCTTGTTAAAGAGTTCTATTGTGTTTATTAATTTCAGTTCAGAAGGAGCAAAGAGAAGGTATGGTAGCCAATTTGCAACATGAACTTGTGAATAATATAAAATGAATTCAAAGGATTTGGTGATAAGTAGCTGAATTTGCTTGGGATGATTTTAAACATGAAGTCTGTTTATTTTTAACAGAGATGATTGAAATTATTTAAAAAAATGAATCTGTTCAAAACACACGTGAGTGCGTCACTAAAAAGTACACAGAAGAAATTATAACGTCACAGACAAGTTATTTTGCTGAAATTTGGTTTATTCTGAAATGATTGCTGCATTTGAGTATTTTGGCATGTTCATCTGAAGGTATTTTTATTTATTTATTTTACACATTGACCACAGTGTTTCTATGCTTGCTGAGTAACTTAGATTTTTGTAACAAAGCCTTGGTTACTTTTTAATAAGAACCTTTCCAAATGTGTCCTTAATAGGAAAGCTAATAGGATGGTTGACATGAAAATTAGGGCGGGTAATCAGGAATCATCAGTGGAATCACTTGCTGTAAAACCAGGAGGTAACGCGTGTAGGGATAGCCGAGGCGGCCTCAGCTCTTGAACTCGCCTCCTCTAGCCGGTCAATCAGTCCCGTCTTCTGTGGCCCACCGGGCACCTTGCAGAACTTGGCTCTTTCGTCAGACGTTTATTTATAGGCTTATGCCGTACCTGAATGCCGTGTCTTTGACTGGTAAGATGAATAGCATGTGAGGCGCTTATCTGCCATTGCTTCTTGTAGGAAAAGTTCCTGCTCACAGGTATTACACTAAAGCAGTAATCTAAAGAAAACAGAGATTGTATAACCTGTAGCATTTTGTAGAACTCTTTCAGCAGCTGAAGGTGACCTGGTGATAAAATATGATAAGATTGTCTCTTAGTATATTAGGTGATCTGTAGGGTTAGTAAGTATAAAACAGAGCACAAAAGTATTTCTGAATCTAAGTTCAGTTACCCTTACTGACATAAAACTGTTTACAAACACCTTACTTGAAATTTCTGCTAATGTGTGGAGAAGGACAAACCAATTGATAGACACGTTCTTGAAATTCAACAGTAGATAACCAGAAAAAACAGGGTCGTCTTTGGCAAATGTTTTACTGTGTGTTAACCATTTCTACCTATTGTCTTTTTCTCATTAGGTTTTTTGTTTGTTTGTGCTTAAAGAAAAGACTTTAATGAAAAGTTAGACTAAGTTTAATATATGCATCATCCCTTTTGTAACAGTAGTCTTTCAACAAAGCCATAAAATGTACGTTAATGGTACTTCCTGGCTATTCAGTAAATACCTTAAGGTTTAATGACATCGGGATCAACATCCAACATCACTGCCATTTGGTTGTTAGTGTTTCAGAAACTTTACTCTGGGGATGGCTTGGCTTGCATATGTCTCAGGACTGAGTTTGTACAGCTGAGAGGGGGATGAGAGCTGTTCAGAGATATTCTGATTTAAGTTTTTAACTTTATTATTCTTAATTGCATTTCTATTAGTATAACAAGTTCTGGGTGTCTTCAGAGATCTTCCACGATGAATAAAAGTCTTTTAGTGGTCTTAAATATCCACCTGTCTAAAGAAAGTAGGAAATTAAAAACAAAACAAAAAAAACCCCCAAAAACAGAGATTCACTGTTGCATAAGGAACTTCATATGGTAGAAAAAAAATGGAGCAGTAACTTACTTGGCCTTTTCTTCCCATTTTTTTGTTTCATGCTAAATATTATTCTGTGAAAAGAAACTCCTAAATTATCTGCCCACTCTCTTTTTATAAGTAATTCTATTTAATTCCCTTTGAAAATGCTGAAATCACTGTACAGTGCAAAGTCTGGAATATTGCTTGAAGGGAACAAATTGCCTGATCATAGGCCCCTGATCATAGGCATAGGATGGTGAATCTAGATATTTTTGAAGAAGAGTTGTTACTGCAAAAATCAATCAATCAATAAAAGTAAGAGAAGTTGGCAGTGTCTTCTACTTTAAGTCTTTATTTTGACCTCTTTGACATGGCTGTTAGGCTAATCTTACTTGATTTTAGTTGTGAGCATGTGGACGCGGCTACACATTGACAGTTACTCTAAAAATAAAGGCAGACGTAGATTACAGTTAGTGTAGTTATTTTTATATTTCTGTCATGTAATTATGTGCATGACAGTAACTTTCACGATGCTTTCATTTGGCGCAAGAGATACATTTGATAGAATTTGGTGTGTTGAGCAATACAGCTAATGGTTTAGCTACGTTTTGTTTTCTAAACAAAGATTTTGTTTAGAATCTATAGCCACTTTTATGTGTCTCTTTTCTATAAGGCTTGTCTTAGTCCTTTTCCTATATAACCCTTAAATGTAATGATTAATCCTATAAAGCCTCAGGCGGAACAATTTTATTCTAAAAATTGGAGCATGTGTAAATAGGTGAGGAAAAAAAAATAAACTTGTTTGCTTGAGTTTGCAGATGATAAATAATAATATTGTGATATTAATTACTAGCTGATGAGATGTGTGAGATGCTCCAGCTTAGCACTGCTGCATTGAAGAAAAAGTTTGTTTTATTGTTCACTTATTTATGGAAGTTTGCTATGTTTCCTCTTTGCAATGATAGTGTGAGGCTTCCCTTTCATCTTTATAAATTGACTAAATATTTTGGTGAGATAAGTAGAGTTTATAGTAAATAAACAAGTAATGCTAATCTTCAAACATGGATTCATCTGAGAAATGGGAGGGGCAGGAAATCAATACTTCTTATCTTGACCAATTTCTTTTAGAAGATAAAAATCACTTTGAGTTGACACAGATTAATTATACAGATTATATCAGTTGTCTTCATCAGAATCCTGTAATAGCAAAAAGAGAGTACTGGTATATTTAGTTTCTGCAGCTTCTCACTGAAATATTTAGACTATTTTTTTTTTCCATGACTTTTTCCCCCCAAATATTGCTGCTTTAAATTGAAGTTTTCTGTTGCAAGAATTCAGTCTTACTAAAATGGTTAATATACCAGGTCTTCATGTTTTTTCATGATTCTTGAGACAAAATTGTGTTGTCTCCTTCCTCATATGAAGAATATTTGAAGAGTAAAACCACTACATTCAAACTTAGAAATGTGAGAAAAAAATCAATAGTGACATTTAATTAGATGTTTCAGGCTGCTGATGATAATCTTTGGCCCTATAATATCAAATTTTGCTATGGTTGTTTTGGTTCTTTAGAAATTCTCACATTCATGACAATGTGCTGCTGTCCTAAAACTCTCCATAACTCTTAAGCATGCACTTGTCTGGGTTATTCCTGTAATTGTCTCTTTCCTGAAATTTCTAGTCCTCTTAGTCTTCGTTTAAGTCTTTGAAACTTGATAGCTGACAAATGGTAACCAAAGAGTCTTGTGTTTATGTAATGGAGGAGAAAAGCTTGAAAGCTCAATGCAAGCGTTAATAAAGGTTTAAAATGCAGAAGGAGATAGGAAAAATAAAATAAAATGCCTATCGTTGTTTCAGTTTTGATGATTTGGAGGTGAACATTAACTTCCCAAGCCATCACATAAAACACTGTTCTTTGGCAATGCCCTGAAAGTCAGGGTTAGTAAGATGGCTGCAGACCAGGGGCAGAGGCTGAGTTTTAAAGGTCTTTGTGTTAGCAGCCCCAGTCCACTTTGATTACCACAACGTTGCACTCAGAGAGCGTAGCTGAGCATTAGGAACCCAATTACAAGTGTCCAAAGGGAGTCCCGCTAGAGGCAAATAATCAGTAGGTGTCTGTGAATTTGGAGGTTCATATAGAATCTCTCTCCTTACTTGAAGAAGCTCATAGGATGCTCCCGAAGGATGCTGTCCGTCGGAGGAAAAGGCCTTTCTGTTGATGCTCGGGTGGCATTCGTTTTTGGTTTCTTAACCATTGGTCGGAGGTCAAGTAGTACTTATAGGGCTATCGGCTCCTTCTTTCTTTTGCAAACTGACTTGATTTATACTGGCCTCCAGCTTTTACCATAGTTGCCTCCCTTTAATACGTATTTTGGTAGTGGAGAGCTAAGTCATCCTGATTAAGCACTGAGAAAATCCTTGGTTTGACTGTTAATCTACTTATCTGGTCAGCAAATTAAATACTCAGTATAAGAAGACTTTGTTCTTGTGACTGGAAGTTCTGAAAATTCAATATATCTACGGATTTTCTTGGGACAAAGATGGTCTTGTTTTATCATCTCTGTAATTGTAATAGTTGGCAAGGATATCAACTTAGGCTTTCTTCAGTGTCTGCTGTTAAGCAGTGCTGCTCTCTGTATATTTATTTATCTCCTATACACCATTGATAGATTCAAGGAGTTTCTTAAAAATGTGGATCAAATATTTTGGTGCAAGGATTGCATGGATGAGTGCAAAGTAGTTGAGATACAGATTATTGATCAGGAGGTCCTTTAACAGAGTACCAGTTTCGTTTTGATGATCTGTAATGTACTATGGCTTATGTAGATGCTAGAAAACATTTCTGTAACAACAATAATTGTAATTATTGTAATGGTTTATTTAACACATTAAATAGATTATTGATTTAACTACATTTTTTTTTTTCCCTTCTAAGATGATGTAAAATAGAGCTTCGTTTTTAGTAGAAATGACTGCTGACCCCTTTCAATGTTATATAAAAGATGGTGGATTTTTTTTATGAAGAAAACATTTTTAAAATATCTTCCTGGAAACATTAATACAACTCTACAGTGCTTATTT
>VZSV01000087.1:2693661-2744492 GCA_013398735.1 Nothocercus julius
GATTACAAGCCTCTTCTTGGGTGTTACTTAAAGCACAAATTTATTGTTTTATGCCCTGATCTTAGGATTTCTTCTAAAAATCTGCTGAATCTTGTGCAAAGCTTGTGGGTGCATTCAATGCTTTTTCAGGATGTTTTCAGTGGCAAGTCAGTCAGCCACTTTTGTGTGATAGGTTATTACTTCGGTTATTAAACCTAAGTTGTTTGGAGGCAGTTGAAACTTCACAGTTGAAATTTCACATACGTACCAGAATCTTCTGGGAGTATTAGGGAAATAAGGGAAAATACCAGTATATGGAGAACATTGTTTTATGCTGTTTCTCTAAATAAATCATAATCTGAAAATGCATTTAGTTCACTACTGATTACAATACTGTCCTAAATCAGAAATGACTGCCTTAAAAACTTCCATAAAGCCAGCTCAGTCTTTTCAAATGATGGGATGGCAAACGAGAGATCCTTTATTCTTTTTGCCTCCTGTTTTTCCTGGAGGTAACGAAAAATGAAGAATTTTTGTGTAAATGTCAAAAACATCGTAAAGAATAAATCCGTGGGGTTGGTTAATGAAAACTTTCTGCCTGGTGGCAAAGCAGCGGGTCCTCATCTCTACAACAATTGGCACTGGGATGCTTTGAGCGGTAATATCTCAAGAACTGTGTAGCGCATTCCATCACTGATTCCTAATTTACTTAAAGTCTCCTAGGCACCTGGCTCGCACTGAAACAGAAAATAATGAAGCTGGTGTGCCTCCTCCTCCTCCCATCCCCTTCAAGCTATCTGTTCCATGGAGATTTAAGCTCTGTTGTCCATGTATTAAAAAATGTAAGATGGCATGAGCTGTGGATACTCTTTGTAGTTACTGAAGATTAATTACTTGGATTATACAAACAACACATAATACTGTGTTATGTGTTCATACATACACAGTGAGATTTTTCTGTTTGTTTATATGATTTCAGACATGCAATCCACATGCAAGCCACAGTTTCAGTGGTGTGCTGCTACAGTTGATGTAAGAGAAAAAGAAATGGAACTGGACAAGTGAAGTGAAATGTCGAAGATTTCCAATCAGGAAAGTTAGAAAGGTCACGAAAAAAAGATTAAAAAAGATTAAAAGATTAAAAACTGAAAGTTTTTACATTGGGAAGTATGTCTGTGTTCATGACATGAAAATTCCTCCTGAAGATGTAACGTAGCAGTTCAGAAATATGCACCTATGTTTGCCTGTTTTCTCAGGCAGATAAATAATTCGGGCCTCCTAACCTGTAAGCAAACCAAGAAATGGTCGCTACTTAAAATATTTGCTTGATAGTATGTTTGTTATATAAGCTTGCTGCAATATTTACTGCTGCAAAGCTAGTCAGGATGAGCTAGGACGGAGGTCGTGTTTCAGTCTCGTAGTTTGAGCATCTGTTGGATATCTCTCTCCTCCCAGTAGCGACTGAGCCTTTCTCAAAAGACCTAGATGTCAAGATACTTGTCTTGAGCTGTTTGTGCAAGTGGAGCTGTGATGTCTGCCTGGCTCTGTTAATCCCCTGGAAATGGATGGTGAAGCTGTGTCTTACCACGCTTGTTGTCAAGTGACTTGTTGGCTTATGTCTTCAGTGTTCAGGAGGTCCTAAGAGAAGTATCGTCACCTCCACTTGAATATATGTGTGTATACATTTAAAAAAAAAAAAAAAAAAAAGGAATTTCATAAGTAGTTTAGGAGGTAAAATGACACTTTATTGGTTTGTCCGTTCCCAAGCACAGATGTAATAATTGAAGAGAGATCCAGAAATCTGTCTTGAAGCCTTGGGTTCTTCAGGCACTGCAGCTTAGGCAGTCTATATGAGGAAAAAGCAAAAGAAGAGTGGGGGGGATAGGACTCTTTGCATCTTCTTAGTGCAGCTTTCTGTAAATAACTTATTATACCTGAAAAATCACCCAAAAGATTAATGTGTTTTGAATTTTAGCAGACTAGATTTTCTGTTTGTCTTATGTTGCACCATCTCTTGTTTCTTCTTTATTGCTATAGAACCCTAGGCACATCAGCCTGTTTCTAGAAAGATAGGCACCTTGGACTATTATTGGAAAGAAGGCACCTTGGCCTGCTCTTGGTGGGTGAAGGAAGATGTTGGAGGCTTTTTTTTTTTTTTGACAAGAAACTGGCTTCCTCTTGTTAGAAGAGGAAAGGAATTCTCTAGTCACTGGAATTCCCTGTAGTTCAAACTTTAGCGTTATCAGTAGCCGTAAGCTAATGTGCGTTTTCTTTGCCTATAGACAAAGAAATCAAGGTCTGCTCATATACAGCATCACAAGATAAGGGTGCTCATTTTGGGGGAAAAAACAAAAAAAGGAATAAGGGAGTCTTTGCTATTTTCCTTCCTAAATTGCTTCAGATTGACTGTGATCTCTAGCTTATTATTCACGTTACTGACATAGTCCTCTTCCAAATTGTGTTAGGTTTTAACTTTCTCTAATATTCTGTTTTTAAATATTATTCTTCCACTGTCTTAATGGAATATCTGACTAAAAAGAAGAGTAATAACAACAAAAAAAGGAGGAGGAGGAGAGGGAGGGTGGACCAGAAGATCTCCAGAGGTCATTTTTAGCTTCAACTATAGTGTGATTATGTGAAATTTGTACTCATGCTGAATTTTTTTTTTTTTAAAACACTATGTATCTTCCAATGTAAATGATTGAGAGAATACTTAACACCTGGATTTACTGTGTGTAGAAGACTACGTTAATCATAATTCTAGGTCTACTAATGCTTTTAATCTTTATATCTTGTTAGGCATAGAGCAGCATTTTTCACCTGCTTTCTTCTAGGTATGGGAACAGGTTTGGAGATAGAATTAGTTGCTCTGAAGTTGCTTCTAGTGTTTTTCTCTTTTGAGAGAGTCTGTACATGTAATTTACTAGGTTTATATTTCCTTTATGTTTCGTGTTGTGTTTTACATTATTGATTACATGTATTTTTAGGGAGCTTCTTTTTTGATAATCCTATAAGTAATAATGGAATTTTGAAGTAATTTTGATAGGTTATAGTGCAGTAATTGTCTTGCTGTTGGCATCTCTGGTGTTCATGGAGGATGGTGGCGGTTTCTGTTGAAGTGGGGTAAAGCTAGACTGGCTGGAGGACAAAATATGATAAACAGAAGTTCAAAGAACACATTTTTAAGTAAGTCAATTTGGTAATTGCAAGTTGATGTACGAGTAGATTTTCACAGCAGGGGGGAAGGCAGGGAAAATAAAAGAGGGATAATTTTGTTTTAATTAAGCTGTTCTGTTGAACAGAATTGCAGAGTGAATTCAGCCACTAAGCTGGGAAGGAGGAGCAGTGTGTGGTAACTGCGCAATGCTTGACTTGGTTGAGTGGCATCCATTTTATGTGGTTGTAGTGCGAGTGTTTTCAAGTATTACTGAAGGAGCTTTTCAAGCTGAGAGCGAGCACAGACTAACAGGATATAGCTCACTTGATCTCCTTTTAGGCCTCTTTTTTTTATGAGTTTCCACAAGCTCTCAGGGCTAAAGCACTCAATGAGAGAAACATTGGTGGATAGAACAAGAGGCCTGCTTGACAGTAAATGTAAAAAGCCAGTTTGTTTTTAAGTTGGCTCATTACAACTCTGTGCATAAAAGCTAAAAGCATTATATAGTTTACATTATAGCCTAATTAGTGCCCTGTGGGAGAACAGACACCAGAATATGACATGAAAATCTTAAAATCTTTTGTAGCTGCTAGGCCCTCAGCTGTGGCTGTGATTAGTAATTAGGCCGAGTTGCTTGCTTTATGCGAATAAAAAATGTCTCCCATATATAGACCATTTCAAAAAGGAAATCCAGTTCCATGTTTGAACACGATTTGTGTCCTCAGTGATAATCCTTTTCAGAGACACGACTGCCCTGTTCGGATCAATCTGTTCTTTCCACAGAAGTACGAAGTAAGTTACTGGTCCTAGTTTTGGTTTGAGTTTGCAGTGTGCCTGTAGTTTCCTGATCCATGTGACAAATTTGCTTAAAGTGATCAAGACTAAAATTAAAGTCTGTTTGTTTTTTATAGAACTGAAAAAAAAACTGTGTTCTGGGAACCAGATGTAGGCTGACTGTTCTCTTCTAAAAAAAATTGGACTGCCTTGCCAAATGCCTTAAATGATAAGAATAGTAAACCTATTATCTGATAATTACCAGTTGCAGTCCAACTACTAATTTGCATGTTCTGACTCTAGCTTTGCATTGTATAATCTGAGTCTTCTGATAATATCCAAGTTATGAAGAGAATTTGCTTTATTGTATCATCTAGACTATCAAGAAGCTATTGCAAGACAAATTCAGGATCGAAATTGTAAAAACTGGTCAAGATATACCAGGTCACAATTAAGTTTCATATATCAAGCTGAACTTGCATTTCTAGGACTTGAAATAAAATTTGATTCAAATAGGAGTTGACTTGTAATCACTGAACTCAGAATGGAAAAGAAACACAAGCCACCCTGTTTTCGTAGCTTTGTGTAACCATTGCTTGAAAAACTTCTGAATGAGTCAATGCTAGGGTTTTTGTTAATAATTAACTGGTCAATTAATATTCAATTCCAGTCTGTGTCTGCTTCAGGGCTTTCTAGGCTGACTTCTAGATTGGGTACGTAGGCTTTTGTCAGTTCTGTACATATATCTCTGATATTACATCTCGGTGAGTCAGGATGGCTGCGCAGTCCTTCGCTTTCATGATTGAAGTGGTTGTGTCTGAAGTTAGTATGTTGATGAATTCACTTCTCGTTAGAGTAGTTTGTCCACTGAATTCAGCTGGTGTGTAAGACTGCCATTATATCACGCGATCATATATAGTTCTGCATAGGTAATTCGTTTCCGTGATTTAAGATGTTCTAAATTGCTTTACTGAAGGGAGATAGGACACCTTTTAACCAAACAGCTGAACGATTTGCTATGACAATTTTGCATTCACTTAATTTCCAATTAATCAAACATTCAATAAATCATTAGCATAATTACACCTGCTCAAATATTCTTACTCCAGCACATTAGCTATGCTCAGGCAAGCTCCTTTAACAGCTGTGTGGATGGATCCATTTGTCTGACCCAGTTGGTTGCACGTCCTTGCTTCTTGAGAGCCCTGAGAAATGATAGGGCAGAGATTTTAATTATTTATAATGCCAGAAGTTTGTTTAATTCTTGGTTCCTGCTTCTCACCTGAATGCTCCTGTAGCAACTTAAAACAAACATCGATGGAGTAGTGATTGGTTAATTTCTGAAGCTTTTTAAATCATTTTTATTTGCGTACTGTGTCACTCTACTAATTACACTATCTCCCCAGGTGTGCAATAATTCCCTCATCGCCATACATCTGAAACACGGATTAATAAAGTAGTATAGCTAGTGTCATACAAATGTAACCAAGTGTCTTAATGGTGCTTTATTGAAAGCCAGTAAATCAGTTCAACAGACTACTGTTTTAGGACCTTGTTTTTAAAGGTTACGCATATGCCGCCCAACTGATGTAGTTTCAAACAAATGGGTATAATTATTTTTAGCATTTGAGTAAGACAGAAATCCAAGAGGCAACTCTCACAAGTATTATAAAACTAAACTCTGAAATACTTCTGTGAGATGGGTGAGTTTTATCATCTGCTCCTTCCATACAGATTAGGAATCTGAAAGAGAGGGTAAATTGCCTCAGGATCTATAGTGAGCATATAGTAGTAGTGGGATTACTCAGTGTTTAGTCTATTGACTCATGGTCCCTTGCTGTATGCTGTTAAATCATACTTAATGTGTGCCTTTCCTCTTAGATTCAAAGCAAAAGTCTAAGAATTCTGTGGCAGAAATTCAAATATTAGGATCTTCATGTCAATATAGATGTATTTTAGATCTTACGGTGTAGGTACTGTCTCTGGAAAAAAGTAGACTTACTGATTATAATTGGTCTATATTTTTTTTTTATGCGATATCAATTGGAAGATATTCATGATACTTTAATCCCTTAATGCAAACAGGTAAGATCTTTGGAATTACATGAAGGTTTCCTGATTCATCCAGTTGCTTTCTGTAGTACCAAAGTGAGTCCTTTAACCTAAAGGGAAAAGGTATCAAATAATTTATTTGGAGGAGGGGGGGGAAAAAAAAAAAAAAAGATATACACTAATTAGACATTGTTTTAATTACTTAAATGCTTGTCAAATTAATAGTAATTCCTGTGAAAGATTGAGAATCCCTGAACTAAAGACTCTAACTTTTTCATTCTGAAAAATAGTAAGAAAGCATCTTCTCTGAAGATTTCTACTACTTGGCTCCTCGTGGTAAGGGGTCTTAGAACTCTTGCTGTAAGAAATTAATAAAATGGAAATGAGGAAGCTTTCTTTAGCAGTTAAGCTCCATTTGTTTCTAGATATTCTCCCTTAAATATTTGAATAGGACATTTCTTGATGGTGTATTTCCATATCCAGTAACGGCATGATGTTTGGTTGTGTTTGATCTTACTGCGCTTGTATAACTGTGGCTGAATATAATCTGGCCGTGTTACCACAAGTTGTGGTCCCAGTGTTCTGTGTAAGGTTCAGGATCCTGACTGTAGGTTTTGATGACTTGTTTGTTCTTTGCATTTTTGTGATAGCGCAACACCAAAACATCACCTGAGAAACATCCCAACTTGTATAGCCTTATGATTCTCTTGTTTCGCTCTTGAAAACTTTGAAACCTTTTCAAAATTTCACTTTAGCTATACATATTTAAGTCAATCATTACATTGACTTCTGCAATTTTCACTCTTTGAAATTGATAGTATTCTTTATCCAGCTATTTGATTGTAATGGGCCTTAACATAAACTTCTTTACACTCTCAAAATGTCTCCCCAAGTCTGAACTCATTTAACTTTAGCTTTTTTGAAGTTCACTATAAATAATTTATTACTTTGAAACATAACAACCTAGAAAATTAATCATCATAAACAACAGTACAGCTTGTAGTTGCCTAGGGAAAGGTTCACAGTCTTTCAAAAGATCATGAACAGAATTCTCTTCATCAGCTAAATTATGGATATAAAATTCCCCTTTGCTTGTCATCACAAGACATTCTTCAGGAAATTCATCTAAGGCTTAACCCAAATATTGGATTTGCTTCCTTTTTTTCTTTTTTCTCCTTTTCTGGCTTTTCAAATACTGCACAATGGACTACTACAGTTTTCAATCCATACCCTTTGGATATATGCTCATACACTTTACAATTTTAGAGTAGAGTTTAAATGTTAAAAATCCGGTGTGATATAGTGCTTCAATGTAAGGTTTTACTTTTAAAAATTACCAGTACTATCGGGCAGAATTTCTTAGCCAAAATGCACCTTTTCTTCCCAGGTTTGAGAGCAGAACAACTTGATTCCTGGGTCACTTTTTCAGGAGAAAAAAAAAAAAAAAAAAAGAAAAAAAAGATCAGTAGTTGGTGAGCATGTTACTTAGTGAAAGCATCATCTTTGTCACTGGTGTGAAAAACTGGAACAGCTCACAGTGTGCACATCTTCAAACAACATCTTCAAACACAGGAAAGAGTTTCGTTATCCTTGTTTGGGTACCACAATAGTGGACAAGGCGCTTAGTGGAGAGTTGTTGGGCCCCTGCATTGACCTTGCTCCAGCACCTGATGGTTGTCAGGTGAAGCAATATTGTCACAAGGCAGCTGCTGGAAATGTTAGTATTTGTTACAGAGCCAGTGTCTGTTTACCCCTCTAAGCCAGTGCTACTGAAAAGACGTAGAATGGCCATAAGAAAAGGTGTGAGATGAGTCGATGGCTCCAAAGCCAGGTTGTCAGCCCACTGCAGAATCCCCAAGTGAACCTGCATCAAAAGTGCATCTTCTTCCAGGTACAGGCAGCTTAACACAATGATGAAAATTCATTACTACCTATGCAAATGTCTTGACATTGCTCTTTTTATTCCACCTCTATTCTAGTAAGGTGAAATAACTTTGTAATATCAAACTGTGGAGCGTAAGAGGTAAGACTATAATCAACACTTCAAGTTAAAACCTGCAAGCAAAGAATATATGAAAATGCACCCAACCATGTTTAGGAAAGTTGAAGGCAAGGGTAAATTACTAGAAAATAAGTTATGGAAATGCACATTTAGGGAAAACTCATCACTTGAGCTCTTCAGTACCTTTCAACAGTATGATTTTGATGAGGGCGTATCAGTGTTTGTCATCCCAAATTGGAATTGAACTAGCAGATCATTCTTCCACTCTTGATTATGCAGAAAAAAGGGAATTAATGTTGTTAGGATTTCTCACATCACTTAGAAATACGCAGCCAGTCATTACACAACGAAACCGTACCACTGCATAGATAAATCCATTTAATGTGTCTGTAATGTAAAATTTCTTCCAAATGAAGAGGAATTAGCTTCCAGAATTGTCAGGTTTGTTGTTTTTTTTTTATCTGTGTTGTCTCCTGCTTGAGCAAAGCAACAGTGTAAACAGAATCCTTACAGAATTGTCTGTTAAGCAGAATTCTTCATTTTATAGAAGGCAAAAGGAAACTATGAACAAGGAAGTCTGCTATATGTGTTGTTGAGAGAGAATTATTGGGGCTGCTGTTTGGATTTAACTTCTCTCCTCCATTTTAAAACCTCCCACAAGAAACAGATATTTGAAATCTCCAGTAACAATTAAGCTCTACTAGTAAGATTTTCTTTGTTGCTGTTGCAGTAGGATAAAGCCTCCTTTTCAAGATTGTTGTTCAGCTTATTTTTTCATTTTATTTTTCAAAGGAGAAGAAAAATATCTGTCCTGCATAAGCCTTTTAAAACATGCTCTTTTTGATGAGAAAAACACTTAAAGGGGTGACTCTAAGATGATAATTTATATTGTGTGGATGGTTTGGAGAAAGATGTCGAATGTTTTGGGATGCTCTGTGCTTGGTGATGCAGCATCAGTCAGGAGCCTTGTGTGAGCTGCTTAGAAAACCCCTTTTTTCATATTAACTGTTGATCAAATCCACTAGTACAATGAATATCATATAGGAGGAGGATAAATGTGTAGTACTTGGCTTTTTGAATCACAAAGCAGTTTCTGTGGTGATAACTTTAGAGGCTTGTAAATGTTTTTATGTATTTTTTTCTCAGAATAATAAAATGTTTATTATTTTTGTACCATGTTTGGATAATCCACAGTTATATGATTTTTATGAGCAATCTAGTTTAAAGGCTCTAGTCATCAATACAGTGTGAATTATGTGGCCAGGGCTTTATTTCAGCATTGTTTTTTGCGGGTCCAGATGGAGGTTTTGGTTACCATATTCATCAGCAAGAAATCCAAAAGCATCCGAACATCTGTGTGAGGCCGGAGCCCACATGCTTGATGATTTCCAAACTGCAATGAGCAGCCTAGTTTTGTCTCTCAGAAAGATTTGATGGTGGTTTTATGCTTGATTTGTAAAGGAAGAGGCAGCTTTGCGGAGCGCAGAATGGATAGGGATCTGGTGATTGCATAGCAGAGCGTGGGAGGTAACGCTCTGATGATCTGAGGCTGCGGGTTGTTATGACTTAAAATCATCTGTCACTTGAGAGGGTTTTGAGAAAGCAGGAATGGAGGTTACAGGGCAAGCGCTTGAGCCCTTCGTGTGCGAGGAGGAGGAAAGTTGATTTGCATCGCAAAGGGCAAAACTCATTGCTCAGTGGTCACCACCTACTGCTCGTACTGGTGTCGCACGAGTGCTGAAGGAGATTATGAGCAAAAAAATAATAGGATTTTGAGCAAGATGGTGAACTGTATCACTTGGTGATGTTCAAGGAAGGACATGAAGGAACTCAGCCTGAAGAGGAATGCGGGATCTATGACAATAAATATCAAGCAGGCAGGGGAAAATGGACACATTGGATATTGACAGAAAGGATGTCTGTGCCAAAGAATTGGAGGAGTTATTGAAGTGTATTTCATCCTGGAGGAAATGTACCCACAATGCTGACAAGATCGGGTGCCAGCCTGACAAGGTCGCGCTGGCTGCCACCTATGTGCCAGCCCTGCGGGTTAGACCTGCCGCGACACTTGGTTTTGGCTTTGGTTGAACATCTGGTGTTCCCAAAAGCTTCTTGGCTGCGCTTGCCTTTGCTGCGCCTTCTCCATATTGGTGTGGGCATCCATGTGCACTGCTCTTCTTTCATTATTAGCATTTTGCAGAGCCTTTTCAAGCCCTTACTCCAATTTGTGCCGATGAATACAATTTTTTATTCATTTACCTAAAAATAGCGTTTCAATATAGGTATGGGATTTTTTTTTTTTAGTACAAAAGCTTTTGTTAGCATTTCCCAGAGCCTCTTTAACTTATTTCCATTCTATTCATGTGTTTTGATATTTCTTCTTACAAATTACATTTGTATTAGTTTTTAAAATAATATATAGTTTCTGTAAGGGGGATTTGGCATTATTTAGTTTTTGCAAGTAATCAATGATTTGTTATAAGAGTAAAATAAGTGGATCAGGATCTTTCTTAAAATAAGTATAAAGAAACCCTAACAATCCCACTAACCTAACTTAAAAAATTACACCAGTTAGAACAGAAAGTATTCCTGTTGGTGGTTGAAAAATTGATTCTCCCTTGTAATGAATGTAAACATGATGCCTTAGTATGCTCTTTGTATTTTCTCATTATGATATCACATTGCATTTTTCTTGTGTTATAGCAAAAAATGCTATATGTTTTATGTTATGTGCTAAGTTTGCTACATAACAGGTACAGTTAATGACAATATTAAGGAGATAATCTTGTGAAGTTCTTAGCCTTTTGTATTGTGCTTGACTGCTTTTAAGTTTCAGCAGCAGTAATGGTCAACCATTCTACCAAGTTAATGTATGGAGGAAATCTCTGTATTAACTACCAAAGAAATATAATCTATGCAGTTATGTGACTCTTAGAGAAAGCATAATTTTGTTTTACCAGTCCAGGAGGGGGCAGTAAATTTCTTTTTATTCTTAAAAATTAAAAATAGGTCCAAAATTACCTATATAGCCATTTTTGAGCTTTGCTTCGTCCTCTCCAAAATCTTTACTCGATGATTTCTTATTATTTTCACTGTATTGTTCTTTCCTGAAAGTCGCTGTTTTTAACATTTTATTTTTAGAAGAAGATTAGAACTTTCAAAATCAGTCATTCATATCTTTCATCATCAATATACTGAAAATCTCTCATGAGGCAGGCATTTTAACCATTAAAATTTCATATAAATTTATTTCATTTTTTTTATCAGCTTTGTTGAATATATTCTGCTCTCAAGTAGCTCTGATGAAATGGGGAAAACATTACATCTGTGCTGGTGTAATCATGTTTTCTTACCAGTTCCAACCTCCATATCTGTGTATAGATGCATACAGAGAAATCAAGGTAATTTTAAATACATGCTCTCAAATTGTAGGTTTAGATTTCTCAGTGTACTGAAGTGACTTTTAAATGAATATGAGGAAAAAGCCTGGCTTTTATGAGCGCACCTAACTTGTTCAGGCCATTTTTTTATGGTTTTAAGCTATTGTGCTCACTTGGCTTGGAGGTAGAATGAAAACAATTTTGGCTGTGAAAAGAAGAGCTAAGTACCACTCTGGCTCCTTGCAGGTGGACAGTAAGATTTTAGTGTCAGTTGTATCTTGGAGTTTTGTTTTTGCTGTTGGGCAAAGTTATTAGCGTGAAATTTAAGGTACAATTAAAATGGCGTCATAATTCCCCATGACCTACTTTGAAAGTTTTTTCATATTTTATAGGTACTGTAATTCTGAACAAGGTCATAGTAAAAATGCCCCCAAACTTAGGAATGATGATTTTAGTTGGTCCAAAAGTTTTTTGTAAAGGGAATAGAAATGATGAGTATTACTTCTGGTGCTCGCATGGAATACTTTTAATACAATCTCTTAAAGTGTTTTTCTTTTTTAATTATTCTTTTCAATTATAGGCCTACTTGGAAATTAGGAGCATTGCAAAGCCCTGGCTGCAATATTCTGTTACACCTAAGCGACTGAAATGTTCCTTTCAGTGATTTGTGTTTTTACTGGGAAGTTGTTTAGCGTAACCTTGGGTCATGAAAATAGTCCTACATCTAGTGCAGAAACTGTCCCACGGAAATGTCTTCTATTTAGTACACGGATGAGTCTTTTGAGATGTTTCTCAAGACAACTTTTTTCCTTTAAAGCCTTGCAGTGTCTTCATTTATAATTTGTGCAGCCACTGGTTCATGCTCCATGGGGCACCACAGTAATGGTTTAGCCCTTCTCAAGTACAGACTGCTGTTGCAAAATGCATAATGTTATTTGTGTTTTCGTATTGTTTCTTACTTTTTTTTTATTTATTACTATTATTATGCATTATAACATTTTATGGGAGGAAAAAAAGAATGCACAACTATATCTTCTTAATGGTATTTTGTTGAGTTAGAGGATGGTGTTGGGGGAAAAAAATGTTTCATATAGACAGGTCTCTGAAATTTCAGCTTAAAAATTTAAAATAGGAGTGGGCTGGAAGAATGTGGGAAGAATTTTGTACCGAGTAACTTGAATTTATAAATATAGTAAAGATTTAAATTAAGTGCCGACTATATTGAATATAGAAACTGTGCATACCGCTAGAATTCTCAGACCAAATTTATGAAGCTTGGATGTCCAAAGCTACACAGCTAAGTGCAAGTTACCTGACTTCCCGAGTGTGGAGCAAACACAGCTGAAGATGTAAATCAGTGCAAACTCCTTATGTTCTACAGCTACTTAAAAAGATAATACTGGTAGATATTTCAACATTTGCAATCAGATGTGAGCAGTCTGGCTGGATATGGGATGGATCTTATAATAACCGTTTGTATTAAGTGGTAAATAACCAAGATGATGCTAAGGGCTGGTAACAACTTTGGGAGCCAAAATATCAGAACAGCGTGGCTTTTTCTTGATACAGAAGCAAGTTCTGCCATGTTCTGTTGAACTAGAGATAGAATATTAAAGGACCGTCTTGTTTGTGTTTGTTGCTGCCAAGAGTCCAGAGAGAGAGAGATCCTTGTGTTTTGAGTGTCGTGAACGGGCAAGGAAAATGAGTGAAGCTGAGTTATCAATGCTATGAATTTTAGGCCTTTACCTTTCCTGCTGCATTTTCTTCATTTCTTAGAAAAAATGCATCTTTAAGCAGTAACATGACTGAAACTGTTTTTAAATTGCTATTGGGAATTTAGCTGCATATCAATATCAGATATTTTTCATTAATTTCTCTCAGCAATTTTTTTGCTGTTTGTATTGAGCAAGTATTTGACCTGGTACATACCATAATAGATTTTGTACGTTGCGTTTCTATTACTGTTTTACTTTCTCTGACAATAGGTACTAGATGGCACTAGACTACAAAGGGCGTTCAGCAGAGGTTTGGAAAATTCAGTGATAATGAGTAAATGAGCTTAAGCACAAACTCCTGGAAAGTGAACTTCACGCCATTTTTCTCTTTTATAGCTTAGCGTTAAAAAGAAATAAAAATGTAGCTTTCAGAAACAATGATAAATGACAAATAATCTGTTACTTTCAAAACAGTGCACAATTATTCAATATAAAAAAAGGAACTTTTAGATGCTTCTGTCTTCATAAGCTTCCAAACGATAGCTAACGTCTAATATTGATCCTGAATAATTTAAATGGCAATAAAATTGGGTTTTCATGACAGTCGATCAGAGACGTTTCATATTTAATGTTCATTTAAAGAAACATAGTGCCTTCTTACCTTCTGCATTTCAAAGCCATTAAAGTAATTGCAGGTCATTAAGCTAAATTTCTTTGAATAGTCCGGACAGTTAATCTAATTCATGCACCATTCAAAACACTGGGCAGGAGGGGTTGGAATGCCAGGCATGGATTTTCGAGAGATTCACCAGAAGGGTTTTCAGAAGTGCTTTCTAGAAGTGCCTCAGAAGAGATTGCCCACACACTTTCAATGGTTGGAACTTGCAATTATGTTTCTCTTTGATATTTTTAAAATGAATAATTTTCAGAAGAGAGGAGACTCTGGAGGACTATTTTCTTTTGAATAACCAAGTCATTGCCTAGTCATGCGGCTGTTTCTTAGGCCCTACAATGTATTTTTCCAGAAGTTATTTTTGCAGATGTATTAACGATCACAAAAATATCCTCATATCATGTGCTATACTTCGCGAGTGTTACAGAGTGCAGAATAAGTCTAACGGAAAATGCTGCATTTTAAATCGCAGTCTTATCATGAGAAAGGATACGTGTCATCTCTTAACATGACTTTCTTAGCTGGAATTTGAAAATGTAAGATGATCTCTGATAGAAACTGGGTAAAGAGAACGATGATATAAAAAGGAGGCAATCAAAGTCTTCAGCAGTGTTTTCGGCTCCTCTCTTAAGAGAGGGAGTAAGGGAAGAACAGAAATGTTAATCTCCCTTTGTAGGACCGATGTATTAGGATGCCCAGCCAAGGTATTAGTAGCTCTGTGTTTAGACTCTTCTGTGACTGACACGCTGATGTGTTTTTAGCATCGTGTTTTTGATCCCTGTGTTTTGAAGCATGCTAAATAAATGCAGTTCACATGTTAAGAGAGGAGCAAATGCTCCTGAAGTTGGAGGGCAGGGGGAAGAGGTAGCACTGGTCTGACTCATGTAAATCCTGCACAATTCTGCTACCAGGCCTGCCCTGGAATAACTGCCCCGTGCTCACCGTGCTCCCCCAGAAGCCCAGTAAGCTGCTGTCTTGTAACCACTGCGTGCCTGGGCTCGGCCTACACCTCTGTAGCAGTGTTTCATAATAAGGCATTTGTACCAAAAATGGCAGTTACATCAAATACTCCACTACACAATGCTTTAAATAACTCCAAATTTTCATAATAATAGAGTATGAAAAAAAAAAAAAATCAGAGATTTAAACTGCATAAGAAAGTGTATTATTTTTATACTTCTTAACAAGAATTGTGGTGTGCTTAAAAATCTCCCATGGTGATTAAGAAAAAAAATACATCTTTTTATATCCAAGGAACATTCTGTAGCTGTTCATCAGGTCTGCTTGCGTTCTGTGAAGCTCATGGGGAGTATGCTCGATAATCAGCAGATTTTCAGTAGGTAGAATTGGTGTTTCCTACATCCTTTTGGTCTGATGCTATGAGTGTGTTCAGAATAACAGCAATTGAAGTGGATCATTTATTTAAAAGATTTTGAAATTAAATATAGAAATAAAACAAAAACCAATTCCTTGTTTCTGTTCCACAGAGTCCAAATCTCGCTGACAAACAGATACTTTTCCTAAATACCATGTGCACTGTAAAAAGAATTGATTTTGTGGGCCTACCTTGGTCTGTAAAATGTGTACAGGTAGATGTCTGTATTACCAAAAACCTTGAGTTGTGGGCTTCAGCTCGCAATGTCGGGTTTTAAGATCTCAGAGGCTTAAGCTTTCCTGTGTGATTCCCATTGCATCTCAAGCAGGCTCAAGATATATGTATCTGATTGTGCTTATGCTCTGATTAAGTAAATGCGTTGGATAAGTTCACTGGAATCAATGGGAATTAGTTCTGATCGTATGCAAGACTTAAAAGAATAATTTTAATGGGATTGTCTGTTTTTACATTATGTCAGATGGGGTCTGAATTGATTTTTGTGAAGTTTAAAAATGAGTATTAATTCATTCTACTAACTTAGTTTTAATTACATTCATTTTTGAGTAAATTTAGAAAAATGGGTCATCTTGGTAGGGTGTTTTGAAGCTACTCTTATGTTCCTATTTTGTTCCTAGCTCCTATTAAAATGTGAGACAACTAACTTTGAAATATAGCATTGTTAAAAGTTTTGGATTTTTTTTAATACGATTTTTCTGATGTATACTTACTGTAACTGTTGTAATGCCTGAAAACTAGTGGACTATGTCACAGCACTCTGCTAAACTATCTTTATTTGACATCAGGCCTATAAGGCAGAAGATTTTCTTCCTGTCCCAAGCTTCGTCAGTCAGTGTAGGTTTTATTGCTAGAATCTCAAAGACCAAAAAGCTCCTTTCTTCCTTTACAAAGGAAGATTGATTCGAGAAAGCTCACGAGTGCGTATGCACAACCATCCCTCTTCGGGAGGGCACCTGAGCACTTTAATTAAGTTAGAAGCATCTGGGTCAGGTGAGGAAAATGTATAATTTACTCCCTACTATAAAATAAAAGCTATATGTATTACCCTGTTAAGAAGAGGTGCCATTCAGCTAGTACTAGTGTTTATGTTCTGTTCTCCAGCAAATGGTGATGATGAGCTATTTAAGCAGGTACATGCTGATCTGGCATTTTGAGGTTTAAGGAGTTAAAATTCTCTTACCTTGCCCCAACCTGTTTAATAGTAGTGTTTTGGTTTTTTTTGTTTTTGTTTTGGTTTCTACTGGGGCTGACTCACTAACCAGTTACTTATTGGTTTAACTTTAAAAATTATCACTTTTTTGAAACTCCTCTGGAATTTTCGTCAATTTCAGTGATCAATTGCCTCCAAGTTTCTTCCTTCCTTCCTTCCTTTTTTTTTTTTTTTTTTAAATAAGAAAGTTTTGCATTTCACTATGCTCAAAGTATAACCTTTTTAATCTACATATTTCTTGCAGACTGTGTTGGCTTATTTCCACTGGAATACATTAAAATGGAAAAGTATTAAAAATATTGATTTACCATTTATAATACCAAAGTGATATATTGAAATGAAATTTGGATGCTGTCCAGCCCTCAAATAACATTGGCATTATTGGAGGAAGCTAGATGATCTCATTCTAATTAATATGCTAGTTGCATGTGCAAAGTACAGATAAAGTATATCTGAGAGTTGGTCAAAATGTTCAATACAGAAGACTGTTAAAGTTTTTAATGGTTAAAATATGCTACCTTAAATATTTAACATGTCATATAAAGAAAAATCATTGCCTTGCTTTTGTGCCTTCTCCATCTTCTCCTGCTCCCGTTATCCCTCTCCCCTTGGACTCTCCATTATCTTGGTATAAACCTGTTTAAGTGTAATGCCGATTGTCTTGTACTGCATATGAATGCATAAGATGTACGCATGCTGTTGTATATGGATTAGAATTTGCATCCTGCAGTGTATCTTGTAACAGCAAAGCTTATTTTCGCTGGGTGAAGTTTGAATCAAGTGAATTCAAAACCTTGATCTTACCCATGAAGCAGTAATGAAGTTCATGAAGTAAAGCCGTGCCCTGATCACGTTACATTCTTAGCACCTTCCGTAATATGGAAACATTACTGGGGGAGGAAAAAAAAGAAATTTTCAATTACTGTGAATGGCTTCTGTATATAGTGGTGTACATGGGCATTGATTTTAGTCTTTCTTTATTCATCTATTTCACTTTTTTCCCCTTCTACCAATCAATTTAACAGTCATTGAATTAGCAGGCTTGGTTTCCATATTGGCTTTTTTTTTTCTTTTTTCTCTCTCCTAAATGCTCTCTATCCTCTTGTCCATTAGGCTACCGAAACCTACCTCCTCCTCTTTGTTTTTCCTGTGCAGAAGTTAATGGAGGAAAACTGCCTGTCATCAGATTTATGCAGAGTTGAGAGTGAGCGAGTGCTTGCCATCGCTGAAGTTGCCGTCTAGTTCACATTGATTGAGCTTCCTGGGCTTGAGGGATTTTTGCAGGGCTGGGTTTTTATGGTTGATATGTTTTTGGTCATTTGTCATAAAAATCATTCCAACTGAGCTGTTTACTGGTCTGAATACTTAATTACAGCAGTAGCAGGGAATGGCATAAGCTTTAGCTTTTACTGAATATTCATGGAAAAAGTGTAAGATTGATGGTACTACTGTTTTTTCTCCATGAAGTTCTTACCTATAAGCATGTATTTCATTTTTTTAAATGATTACCAGAACTGGGATTTTTTTTTTTTTCCTTAATATATGATATTGTAGTCATCATTTCACGTTCACAATGCGTACTTCAAAATTGGCTTGATTTCATTCTGTTTTTAATGGTCATGAGAAACACGTTTCAGACATCTTGTTGACATTGATGGTGAAAGCTTTTAAAAGGATTTAATAGTTCTGTATCGTCTTTAAAATACAAAAATACGTGGAAATATGTCAGTTAAATTTGTTCCTGTTCAACACTAATTCACTGAAAATACTGATGTGACTAGTAATAATTTTTTTTTTTCCCGTTTTAAATAATGCAGATCATATTAAAGGAGCTGATGAGGTTTTAGACTATTATAAAAAAAAAAAAAAGTTCCTAGGTTTTATAATATATTTTTTATTTCTTTGGGGGAAGAAAAAATGGATGGAACAGGTTACATTCAGTTTTCGTTCTTTATATTAGTATTTTTATAAATTATATAGTATTCCAGTGTGTTTTTTCCATGTCTGTGTAAAAGCATTTTGCTTTTTAAGTGCAAAGTCTCTGCCTTGAGTGCCAGTATATATATTTTATCATAGAGATGTGTAAAAGCAGAGAATGTTTTAATGCCAAGGTAATTTGTCAGTGTGACTTTAAATATTTACTATCATTTTGACGTTTCATTTATCTTTGAATCAGCAGGGCATTGTGCTGTGCCTATTTTTCTTTGTGCTGCAATTCCAACCCATTTAGATTCATTTTTAAAAGACCTCTTGGAAAAAAAAAAAGTCTTCATTGTAAACAGAGAATTACACTGTGAATTATTGTGATTTTGTTTTACCAAAGATCCTTTTTTAAAATCTAGTGCCCTTATTTTAAGTTCTCATGAAAGAAGTGAACTAGATTACTTCTAGGGACTGCCAAAATGTGGAATTGACTTTGGGGGAATATCCTGCTGAAAACTGTAGCTGTGCACTTTTTTGGATAGCGACAGTGTTAGGACAGAAGGCAGAATTTACAGTGCGTTTCAAATGGTTAGTTGAGCCTAGGAATCATATCAGCCTTGTTTATGTGTGTTCCGGCATAGATCAGAGGTGTTCTATGTAGACGTTTTGTATGTTACGTGGAGATTGGAATTTAGATTTTTTGATTCTGATCTAAACTACAGTAGCAATATTACAAGGGCAAATAGAAGAAAAGTAATGTGATCTTTTTTGTTAATGTGTACTCAGTTGGCTCACGCACAAGTTGAACTGGCTTCGAATATTTTATAGAGGTTTTACTGTAAAAGAAACCAACTATTTATAATTTTGTTAGAAAAGGCCTCCATATTTTGATTTCATCAAAAGCACCTGACCCATATAATGCAAGAAAAATGGGCATGTTGCTACTTAAAGTATAGAGGAGTAAGAAGATGTGTTTTTTTTTAATGAGGGTGAAAAATGAGGTCAAAAGGCTTTACAAGTTACAGTATAATAGTTGTATCAAATAATGTGACAAAAAATAAGTGGATGCAGATTTATGAACCACACCGAAAGAAGTTACTTTCAACAAATTATAATTACACAAAGTTCACAGTAATGTTAGCATGTTGATACTGTTAATTGACTTGAAGGACTAGTCTAACATGACTTTCACCTGACAAAATTGTGAGGAAGAGAATAATACTCTGAAACCAATCCTGAAAATTTAACTTAGCATTCCCTTCTGTGCTGGTTTCAGTTCATAGGAATGCGTCTGCATTCACAAAGGAGTATCTGAGCTTGAGAGGAACTTGAGTTTATACGAGATAAAAATGCATTCTCTGTCTACCTTGGGAATCCTTGTTGCTATGCTCCTACCAAAATCTAAAAATCTACTGCATTCCTTGGTGCTATTAAAATTAAAAAAGTAAATAAGCTACCATTGTGGTGGTCATTAACCTAAATTTAAGGCTGAATGTCTTGACCGATTGTGTTTTCCATCCAAATAACTCAATTTTGCATTATAAAAATTCTTTGTTACCATCCACTAGTATAATTAGATAATCTAATGCAGACAGTAGCTATGCACACACATAATCATTTCCTGTAGAGTATATGGATACAAAGAAAACCTTTATGTATCAATATTACACACAAACTTTGTAAATACTTTTTCATTTATTATTTCTAATATTGATTTGTTATTATACTTGAACCAAATGGCATCTCTCCTTATATATTTTTTCAGTTACAAGCATAAAATTTACCTCTGGGCTTTTGTTCTCCTCATTTCTGCCCGTTATTGCCCTTGATGCTGTCTGCTCATATATCTGCTCCACCCTATCACAGACTGAATCTCTACCAGCACTGAAGTGCTGTATCCACCAAACATTGACAACTCTGAATAAAAGGCATTTTTTTATTTTAAATAGTTCAGGAGAAGTTATTTTATATGTGATGTATAATTTAGAAGCTTCTATGAATATTTTCTAAACAAATTAAGGTTAATGTTCAACCTATTGCATAGGGAATTGTGTGTGCAGCTCCTGCCGGGTGTTAATGGGACGTGATTTCCTGGCACTGCGCTGAAAATCCATCCCTTGGGTTCTGGCAGGTCAGACTAGGTAAACCTGAAGCCTGCTAGTTTTTGGAGGGATATATTAACTTCTGAGTTATAACATGGGTTGCGTATGTAAATATGCCGTTTGGGTTGGACAACTTATAAGTTTAAATAAGACAGAAAACTTGCTCTCCTGTTGCATTTGATGCTGAGAAGTTTTAATGGGAAGTTTTTCCACAATGATATTCTCAACACTGAGCATAATTCTCATGCTCGTGTAATATTCTTAAGTCACTTGCTATTTGATGCAGTCCCCATGCAGTTCATGTACTCTCTTCACGCATTTGCATGTCCAATGGTGTTCTCTCATCACCTCGCTGCTAACACACTTTATTTTCCCTTAATTTCAACAAAATACGAATATAATGAAGCATGTGCTCAGGAAGTTTTTCATGTCATAGCTCAAAAAGTTTGAAATAATGGAGGTATTTAAAGAGAGACAAATTCTAAGAGGACGGCATGGTTACAAATCACAATACAATTTTCAAGTTGTAATGAGAATAAGTTGCATGGGAAGATATCTTTGCAATTCTTGTCACGAGAATGGAGCTACCCAATGTTAATGTTTCATGTATTCTGTGAAAGATCATAAACTGTACTCCTTTGACCTTAACTAATGTTCTATAATTTGATTTGCTGGCTATTTGCATTTTTATTTGCTTACAGCCCTAGTAACCTGTGAGGAAGAGGTGGAACTGACAGTGAGTTTAAACAAAACTGAATGCAGAAAAGGTCAGAAATATTAGGAAGGTCAGAAGAATCAAGAATGATAATTTTGATACCACTTCCTTGTGACAAAGATTGTAGCAAAGTAGCACAGTGTGAATCTATTGTAGTAACAAAGATTGGTTAAAAAAAAAAATAGTAGTTTGGTATTGCTGTCTTTAATGAGAACTGTAAAAGGAGAGCGTGCTTATTTTCTTGTACTTATTAAATACTGAAGCAATGCTCTTTTATACTGAAGGGCCCTATTCAGGCTTGCTAAATATGAAGGAGACTGAACTTTGTGCTCTCCAGGAGGAGTTTTTCCAATTCTTCGGGAGAAATGTATATTTCTTATAGTATATTTTATTTAAAAAATGAATAAGCTTTCATGAAATAATATGGTCATCTATAACCAGCATGCAAATCTTTAGTCTTTTACCTAAACCAGAAGTTTCAGGATTTCCAGAATTTACAGAACAAAGAGCTGGCATTGAATGTGCAAGCTCAAGATCTGATTAAAATCTGATATTCTTTATTTTCTGCTTACTTGACTGAACACTGAATCAGGCGAGCACTCCTACTGCTTTCTGAGATTCAGCAGTGCCGCTGATGGATTTATTTAGAAAATCTAGGAAACAGATTGGAACAATATGTAGATTAATGATGGCAGATGGGATGCAGTGCAAAATGCTCCTGCATCCAAGAGTGTTGCTTAGAGTTCTAATTGATGCTTGGGTTATTTTTGTGACATTTCTTTGGTTGTAGGACAGTCTCTCTCTCTCTCTCTCTCTGTCTCTGTCTCTCTCTCTCTCTCTCCTCGAAGAAGTGAGTATAAATGAAGAAATTTAAAGATGCATGGCAAAGCTTAATTTCAGGTACAGTCCTTTTCTTGGAAAGTTCAATTCCTGAAAGACAGGACGATTTTTCATAGATCCTGAGAAGCTTATATTATCTTGCCAAGCAAGTTAAGCAGCCCCTACTATTTTCTTCTCTGTCAGTGGATGCTTGAAAAGTCGGGCATGGTTTTAGAAATTCCGTTAAAATTATTCACATGTCAAAGGTTTCAGTTTTGCCACGATCTCATGTGTTTAACCTCTCATGTAGGATCAAAGTCTTCAAGCCAATTCATGACGTGTTAAACGTAAGTAAATATATATGTGACAGTGAAATGACTACCTGTGAATATCTTGAGGGAATGCTTAATTTCTTGTTTTGCTCTTGGTCCATATTGTGTATTTGGAGAATTGTATTTTTCTTTGACAAGAGTGCATTTTTTCCTCTGTTGGATTTCATACTCCTTGTTGCTTCAGAGCTGCTTGGTAATATGATAGCAAATAACAATATGTTATTTTGTTTACAAAAGAAAGACTAAAAGAGCTAAATAGATAAAAGTTACTCAAAGCATTTTAAGTGAAGATTGCCCATATAGTAGAAGGCAGACAGTATATTCATTGTTTTGGAAGGTGCCAACTGGCAGCTTTCGGAAAGGTAAATAGATGCTGAGCTCAGGAGATGGTGCTGAATGCTTTCTCATGGAAAGGGGCGTTTGAAGGGATGAATCAGCACATTCCCTAGATAAATGGTAATTGTTGCTCTGGGATGTGCAACTTTCCAGTCTTTGGCAAAAATACCAAGAGTTCATTTTTAATGCATCTTTATGTGGTGTCATTACAAAAGCATTTTGAGACCTTTCTTGCACTTAGAACTGCTTTTTATGCTCTGGCATTTCCCCATACGTTTCATCTAAGTCTGATTTTATGCCAAAACAGACCTCTAACTCCCACAGAGCAGCAGTTATCTTTTATTGTTATACATAATTTACATCTGAAATGCTGAATCTAACAACAGAAGGTATCTAAATGTTATATATGATTAAGAAAGTAGCCTACATCAAGTTAAGGCTCCCTGCCAGGCTGGTGCTGTTTCACCCCTAACCTGTGCCCTGGCAGGTTGAGAGGTCCTCTAACTCGGTGGAGCTGTGACAGCCTGGAAGGGGGACACTGCAAGTGATTTGCAGGATATGGGAAAGATGCCTGTCGAAGGGATGGAGAAACATTATTGGACTCTTAAAACGTTTTGACTGAGAGGTCTGCAATTCACTTTACTGAATTGTTGCCCTTCTAGAGGATCTGTTCTTGTCATTTGCTTTGTGTTCCTTATAAAATGATACAAATTGATGATGAATAGTGCAATGAGTTTTCAGTTATCATGGCAGCTATTTTGCAGATGTCTCGCTTAGCAGCTACTGTTACTTTCTGCAGTGTCCGCGAGCCAAATTAGATTGCCATAATAAATTGTATTTAGTTTGCTATTGGTTTGTAATTGAAGAATGACTTGATCTGAACATTACTTCTACAGGTTTTACGGAGAGAAGAAACAGATTCAGTAAGAGCCTATTCTAGTTAGATGAAATAGGGACTGAATAAAGCAGAGCAACAACAGGGTTAAGTGAATTTAATGCAAATGTAGATGGCTGTGATAGCACAGTATTTGTGAAGGGGCTAGCAGGAGGCACGGCTCATAGTGCAAAAGCATACATTGATGCTAATTATAACATTTTATGAAGTTTGCAAATTCCACTCTGCTACTCTTCAGAGAATACATTTGTAAATGAAAAAGGAATGCTATATTTATGCAAAATGTTTTGCAATTCATATTCCATAGGGAGTTCTCACCTGAGTTTGAAGTCATCGGTTTTAATTGCTGGTGTATTTTAATGCTAACTTGGATAAGTGGGAGCTCATCTAATATTCCTATTCATAAAACCCCTTTATGTGAATGCAATAGAGGTCCTAAAACTGAAAAAAAAAATTCTTTATTGAAAGAGAGGAAGGGGACTAGAGGGAAAGTGATAGATATTTAAGCCCACTGGCATTCATAATATAGATTCAGGCCTAACTGCGGAAGCAAGTATGTGAAGAAATTGCTTATAAAGTCATAATATATGCTGAACTTCTCCCTCTGGATATGAGAAGTCTGAACAGCAACTTCCAAAGGCAGGGCTAAATTCCAACAATACTCTTTATTTTAGCGTGTGTTGTAAACTAAGTGATTCAAGAAGTACATTGTCTCTATTTGTCTTTGAGAGAGATTCTGGGAAGCTGCAAAGTCAGCAAGTCGGATGCCAAAGTAAACCTGGAGTGTGTCTCGAGGAAGCTTCCTGCCACTTCTCCGAAGTTTTGTGGAGCTTGAAGGGAATCAGCCCATTTCCCAGGGAGACGTTATCTTACAGTGACTCAGAATAGAGAATTTCCACTGTTAAGTTTTCACTTACTGATCAGACCTTTGAAGAATTTGCTGTTTAAAATTGCTTTGTTCACGGAAATATTGATATTTCATTTGCTTTGATTACTGGCACGAGAGAGGCCCGAGCCTTCTGCTGGGAGTACAAGCCTTGTAGGGGCAGTCCATTCCTGAGCCAAAACTGGCCACGTGTCTTTACTGTGGTCGTCCTGGCCAGATGCCATTTTGATGCACGACTCTTGGTTGCCATTAGTGGTCGCTGGGGTTGTTGTCCAAAGAAACCCAACCGTTCTGGGGCCGACAAACTGAACTGCTAAACTCCCTGGTCCTTTGGCTGTTTGGGCTTCGCTAGCCAAACAGTGTTGGGCTGCGGTCACAGTGGATAAGAAAGCTGGCTGGCTATGTGCAGAAATTCGGAGGGATTTTTAGGGGTGGTGATGGCTTTAGCTTGCAGTAATTTCACAGTTAGATCTCACCCACATAATTCATGTCTTTGACAAAAGAATAATGGATTAAATGAAGTTTTGGACTAATTTCTTGGATCGGTCTTGGTACCGAATTGAGCGTCTAACACGAGAGCATTTGTCAGTAGATGATAGTTAGCTTTTACTCTTTTAAGCCTGTGTGAATTACATGGCTACTACAGGCATTACTGTATTCATATATTTTTACCATTTTGCTTAGCTGAAAAATCCAGTCTGACTGGAATCTTGCTTTAATATCATATTTGTATATTCAGCAGTGCATCCATGTAGCTCTTGAATGGGTGGTATTTGCCCCTAGCAGATTATTTATACAGCAATATGGTATGCTTATGCTTCCTGGTTGGAGATAAAATGCTTCAGTGTAGCGTGGTTTTTTTTTTGTTGTTGTTGTTTTTTTAAGTCTCCACTTAATATTCAAAAATGTTTAAAATTTTCTCTGAGGCTGTAGTTAGTCCCTGAGACATCAAGTTAACGCAGCCAGTTTTGCGTTAGGGTGCACGTGGGTTCACCATAATGCAGCTCTGCTGTTACTGCATAAACTCTCGGAAAAGTTGCAGCATTGTAGAAATGTCGGTCACAATCTGGTTAGAATTTGTCTCTACTCGGGAGTGTAATTGTGGCAAATAGTGGAGTAGTTAAATCAATATACCTGTAGATTTCTTTGCAAAAAAGAATTCCCTTTTATACACTTTTTGATAGATGGGAGGGTTGGAACAATTGTAGCTGTGGGTGTTGGACATGGTCATATATCACAGTCAGCAGTTTAAGGTTTGCGTGCGTCTGCTAGTTTACTTGGTGGTCTTCAGATTTGACTTTAGACCCTTATGTTTATAGCATGAATGTGTATCAGGAACCCCCGACTGATATAACGTGAATCATGCATCCATACATTTGGATTAAAAAAAATGGAAATTTAATCTGACTTCTACAAACAAAATTAAGCATTAACTCCTGTCTGCTGTGTCATTTCTGCTCAAGATTCATGTCCTGGGAGTTTGTGTAAACAGCTGCTTAAGAGCCCTGCATTGCATTTCAGGTTCCAGACTGACAAATTGGTTTCAAAGCCTGAGAGGAGAAGCTGGAATTTCCCAACTGTTGTGTGAATTCCACAACTGTTGTCCCTGGGGAGTGGGTGGACATGGAGACATTTGGCAGGATACGTGACAAACCATATATCGATTCCCCTACTGTATGTGTTGGGATGGAATACACATTTGTGCCTTGCTCCTGACATTTTCAGTAACATAATGTGTTTTTTGAGATGGGAACCTGTAGCCTTTCAAATTTCCAAGGAAGTGGAGCCAGTAAGTTGCACGTGTCCTCAGACATGTCCTTAGCAGTAAAATCAAAGGTAGCTAGTATGAATAGCTTAATATTGTAGCTTTCAGCAGTGCAGTCATCAAACATCATCTGAGCAGTACTCAGTAACTTAAACATAGCTGGTGTTCAGCATAAAGGCCTAAGATGGAGTTAGAGGCTTACACTGATTGCAAGGCTGATACAGATTAAGCTGGCAGTTTATTCCATTTCTTTTTATTGAAATCATATGATTAGTTTACATCCCACTGGCATTTTCAGACTAGTGGAAAGGTTAAAAATAAAAGAAGAGCGTTAAGCATATCATGCAAATTTAGATTCGTGTTCGAAAGAGAAGTCTTAAGGTAATTTGAATGTTCGTGTTTCAGTTTTTAAAAAATGAGTGGGGATTTGAAGCTAACATCTCCCTGAAAGCAAGACTAAAGTCTTAAATCTTCCAAGTGCCTTGAAAATTTTATAATAATAGGCTGAAAAAGGTCAGTAGGTTGAAATGCAGAGGGCTTGGGGAGGCAGGGTGGGGCCAAGGGCTAAGTTTTAGCACTACTTGTGGCACTTCTTGGTTTTATTTTTAATAGAAATGCTATTTTTGCCTAGGAGTTCTCAGTGATTCTGCTTGTAGTCTTAACTACCTGAAAAATAGGTAATTTCACAACAAAAGAAAGCTGTGGTTTATATGCGGCCTATCATTTGCAGAGGATTAGAGAATTCCTGGCAGAGAAGACCCAAGGCACGGGGCAGTCATGAGCTGCTCTCTTCTTCTTTCCACCGTGCTGACGCTGGTGTTTGCAGCCTCGGGAGCTCGTTGGCTGCTGCAGTCATTTTAAACACCATATAATGAAAATGATCAGAGCTGAGTTAAATGATAGAAAGCTTGAAGCAGTGACAGCTGCCAGATGCCTGAGCAGCACCCACAATTCTTAAATTTAAGAAAGATAAAATGACATGAGCCCGGAGTGCATCTCGCTGTGACGTTTGTTAGGGGGTTCTTGGCTTCCTTTTTGTTTTGTTTTAACTTTGTTCATGATTCTTGAAGTGTTGGCTTGTGACTGCTTGTTCTAAGGATGTTATCTGACTGTCTGTTGCACGTTATCACAAAGATTGTGATACACAATCACAAAGAGGGAGCTCAAAAGATTTACTCTGTGGGTTTGTGGCAGCCTCCTTCCTTTGGAAGACGTGAGGTTATACTGAAAAGGAACTTTGCACTACTTGGGTGTCATGTTCTTGTAGCTATTTATGATTACATTAACATTATGGTACTTGTAGGGCTTTTTTTTTTGTTCACTGTAGTGAAAGGGAGACCTTTTTCCACCCAATTTTAAATAATTGCTACTATTTTTAGGTGCTGCCTACTTGCACTAAAAAAAAGTTTTTAATATATGGATAATTGATGTGAATTCCTCAGTGGCTACAGAAGTTAAAGATAACACATGAAAATACTTTGCCATTTGATAGGTTTTTATTTTTATAGTGTGAAGCCTCCTTTGTAGTGCTTGAACTTGGTTTTATTTCTGTGTATTTGAATCTCATGGCTATTAGGGGATGTTACATAGTGGAATTTAGAGTCCCTGTTAGGGGCTGTGGATCTTGAACATCTGTTTGGTATTCCTGTCAGATTAAAATAAATAAATAAAAAATAGAGTATAGTAATGGAAAATTCACACGTTATTCAGCAAAAAGAAATCTGGTTTCTTGGGCTGACAATTTCTTAAAGCTGTGGCCTCTATTTTCATCTCATGCATGTTGATTGTGCTTGATATTCATAACCAGTAGGTTTGATAAATTTTTGACAAGGAAGTTGAAGATGATGAGAAAACACAAGGGGAGTGTTGCATTTCACACCTTGTATTCAAACCTTCAGGTTTAATTTTCACTTTTTACACCAAGTCCTCTTCGATGGAAGACCGGTTGAATCACCATTTTCCCCGAACTGGCTGTAATCTATTTAAAATAAATAAATGAAATCCCACAATTGCAGAATAGCTTTGTAAAATTCCAATTTTAGTATTGCAGCAATATTACTGCTTAAGAATCAGAGAGATCTTTTTAAAGCTTATATAAATATACATTTATGTTCATAACCTGTAGAATAAATTGTGTCATTTCTACATAAGTAAAATTGAAAAGCTATCAAGAGAGGAATACAGTTTAAAGATATGCATGTCCTAGTTGCATTATGGAAAGAAAAATCTCAAAAGGCAGCTTTAAAAGAGAAGACCAATAAAAAATTCAACTGAGACAGCAGCTTGGAAACACAATTCAATTTATTTTAATTTGTAGTAGTATAAATATTTATACTTGAGAAAAATTACATTAATATGAAATTTGGGTTCCCAAGTTATTTTGGAAGGGAAGCATTATCTCTGTTTGTGAAATCATAATATTTTTCCTTTTGGTACATTAACCAATTTCAATCAAAATACTGTTATTACCTGCCATAGAAGCTTCCCAATTAGGAGCTTGGCACGTGTATTTACTAAGACAGGAATACTGGTTCCAACTTCTTTTCATTAAGTATAAATCAGAATTGGAGACTATAGAATTATCACCTAAGTTAATCGCCGAGGAGATAGTAGCAATAACTTGCATTGGATTTAGAGTATAAACGAGAGGAAGGGAGGAAGAAGCAGCACTGAAAAGAGACAGCTAGTTTAGTGTGTCCTGCCTGCTGCGCGTACACAAAATTCGGGATTCTGTGAATTCCAGCCCCTCCTCGCAGGGGTCTGGATGATATTTCTATAACAGGAACTGAATGATCTGCTAAAATTATGATGATCTCGTATTTTCTGATAAAAAAAAATAACACTGATATTAGTGCAATGTTTGGGGAAGGGGGTTGAATTTAAATATTGTCATGCTATTGTTAATGGCTTAATTAGGTATAATCAACATGGGTCAGGACACTCGTGCTTTTCAGACATGGTAACGCTTATAAACGCTTACGAAGATACCTAGTGCATGCAAATATTACAGTTTACAAGCACTAAAGCAGCCCCAGCTTCCACTGTAGTGAAGAAGGGTTTTGCCAGTGTGTTAGGCTGTGGGCTGTATTATTTAGGAGTTCCTGCTGTTTGCCATCTGTGTATCTCCACTTCGAATTAGAAGTGCCTGACAGTTTTAAAGGGAGAATTTTTTTTTTTTTTTTTATCCTACTCGGCAAACTGTACCAAAATTTTCATTCCTTCACGTGAAATTAGGAGGCGAGTGCCTTGGAAATCCCTTAGAATTAAAAATGTGGTGTGCCACACCAGACCAGCTTCGGGTTCGCCTGGGACCAGGGCTCACTTAGGTTTCCTGTTAGGAGTTATATGCATATTCAGTTCAAAAGCACAATTTTGCAAAGATGCCAGGAGATTTTTTTCAAGTGAGTAATGACTTAAACAGCAGGGGTGTATGTGTTTATATAAAGAAACAGTTTTCAGAGTTTTTACATTATGGAATGTTAGTGTTGTGGATAATATGGATTATATAGTGTATTCTGATTAGTAAAGAACTCTAAACTACTATGGAGATAAACGTAATAAGATTTTAAATCCAATTTTTAAGCTCAGATATATGTTGCAGATATTCCAGCCTGCCAGTTTGGTAACCTCCTAGGCTTAGCCAAATTCCTGTATTCTGGTAAGTTTTTATTTTCTTGTAATTGTTGGATAATTCCAGACAACATAGCCTGAGAGTTTTGTACAGTTCTCCCCACCTGTAATGGAAAAGATCCCAAATTTTATGATTCATTTTTCCAAGTATCTGGAAAAGAGGGAGGCCTCTTTTGAAGCTCCCGGTGTTCCTGGGACTGATAGTTCTTAAACTGCAAAGGTGAAGCCAAAGTACTTTCTGAGGTCAGGTTTCAGAGAAGCACAGATGTGTTTTGAAGTGTATATGGAAACTCTTGTAGAGGTGGAGACAAAATGGTCACGTCAGAGAAGTAGTTTACGTATAAAAAAGAAAAAACCTTTACTTAAACGGTCATGAGGTGTAAACTCTTGTTTCTTGACTCCACCTTTATCTCTGGATCAAATGAAAATAGCAGGGGAAACGCAGATTTGTTTGCTTGAGCTATGTTTTTGGACTATTATTTGCAGAGAGGCAGGAGTTATTACTGTAAATATAATGTCATGTAGTGCAAATAGTACTCACTAACGTTTCTTCACTAGAATAAGAATGGTGGTACCGTTGTGCCTTAGACTAAGGTAGATCAGTAAAACAAGTCAGCTGACTTGCAACCTAGAAATGCAAGTTCTCTTCATGTAATATAACGAAGGAGTCTAGACAACTAGTTAAACTATGCACGTACACATTGTCAGAGCTACCGGGAATGGATCTTGCTCTCTATATCAGAGATTCATGGCACACACTTGCTAAAGGCAAAGAGAAAATGCATCTGAATGATCCTGCCTCAGTTCTCAAAAGATACCAAATTGTAAAGTAGCTCCCTCCTTTATCTAGCAGTATTTCTCAATAAAGCACAACTTAATTTCATGAACACAATTTCAGGGAATACTGTTACTAGTTAGTAAATTCTGTGTACACAAGAAAACCGAAGTGAAGTGTTGTGTGCTCAGTAAGGAAATTACTGATATGCCTCTAGCAAATACAGTGGCTTTTTTTGTTTGTTTGTTTTTCTTTTTGGTAAAGAGGGTTCCTAAACTTTAAATGAACTCCTTGTGGAATAAAATTTGTCAAGAGAGGTGACAATATTGTATTTATGCAGTGAGAATAACTGAAGCTATTACCAGCACTGTAAACTTAGATAAAAGAAATGTTTCGGTGTTCTTGCAGTGATTATTCTGATAATTCTGTTGTTAGCATCACTTATGATTCTTGTTTAACGAAGATTTGTCCTTTAACAAGGAACGTTTTTCCTTCTCAATGGGGATGTGTGTTTGTATAGATGTGTGCGTGTATGTATGCATCTATATTTGCACATACTTGTCCAAACATACATGTGCATAAACGAGATGCTAGGTACGTGTTGTGGATGAAAAAAAAAAAAAGTACTCTTGTTCAGGGGTGATGCACAGACTGTGGTTTTATGTATGTATATAGAAAAAAGTGTGGCCTATTATTATATTAATGCTTTACGTAGTTGCTATCTAGTTCTGCTTTACCTTTGATCAAATACTACTGCTGTTTTTGCTCTTCGGATTCTGCTGCTGCCAAAAGTGTGCTGTAATTGTTGCCAAACATTTTTGATGGTTTGCGGGTTTCTCCCAGCCTTTTCTTTCCTTCTGCTTTTTGATTGTTTTTAAACAAGAGTCTGTTGTCACACAGGTAGCTGCCCAGACAAAGCACCTAAAGGAAACAGTACAAAAATATAGAAATTATTGAAAATTGACATCTATCATTTAAAAACCATGCGTTTTAAAAAGAACAACAAAATCAAGTTTTAAGTCGTACCAGAGAGAGAAGATAGTGCATGTCTTGCAGAAAAAGTCCACTAGCTTAAAAAATTATTCTGTTCCTCCTCCTTGTTTTACATATGCATCAGTAACCAAGGAAACCTGATGAAGTATTCCGGTATTAATTCCATTTAAGTGTATTGCAGCAAATTCCACACAGTGAAGAATGATTAATTCTGTTGTAGCAAAAAACAAACAAACAAAAGCTTATTTTTGCTGACACAGACTAGCGATATAATGGTTCGTATTAAACGTAAAGGGATGAATTCATGGAACAGCTTGAAAATGTTAAGCTTGGTTCCTCTCTGGCAGCGAGGACGTGTGAAAATACAGAAGAGAATGAATACCAGAGAGAGGAAGGTTTAGGATTTAGAGGAATAAAACTTTTTTTTTTTTCTTAATTCAAGTGCTTATGCTTTTTAAAATAATGTTACCAATTTTATCAAAGAAACATTCAAGCTGCCCTATCTCCTGGGCTTCCGAGGTGTCTTTTTGAGGAGAACTGTCGTAGTCCTGTGGTCATTTCAACCCAGAGTTGACTTCTAGGGTAATTAGCAGGCTGAGCTAGAAAAGAACAAATGAGCTCCTCTAAAGGGTGGGAGTAGAAGAGGAGGAACAAACAAAACTCATTGTAATGAAACAAGCTTCAAGTAATTGATTCTTCAATAAAATCTTAGCCAAAATGGTGGCAATGCTTTCTGGTTATATACTTATGCATTTAACTGAGAAATTCATGTGAAATGAGTTTGAAGGTCACCAAATTTTCTTACAAAATTTTCTTACATTTACTCAGCTGCTATTGACTATATCATTCCTCTAATGCTGCAGGAATTGGTATAACAATACAACACCAACTTTTGGACATCCCAAGTATCAGCTTGTCTAGGTGAAGATAGACTTATTCTAAAAAAGTGTAGCAAATGAATCTCTAAGGATTTATGTTCTGTAAGAGTATGAAGGCCTTTCTTTTGGTTCCAATGGCACAGTCGGAGTTTATTTTTTTTGTTGTGAGGAAAGACAGCACCTCTCAGATGAACAGCAGACCTAAACATGAAATATAAGCCGTAGGAGTGCGGACTTCTGGGAGCTTATTTTGCCAGGAAGGCTCATATGTCACCTCGTCTGTCAAGAGCAAGGTGATGCTCCTGTTCCCCATGGAGGAAGGCAGAGGTAGGTGCTTCTTTCTGCTAAGGCAGATGTGGCAGCACCTTTTACAAGTGCAAATTTCAGTTAGTTTGTGGCCTTCAGTAATGCCCAATATATTGAAATGTCTGTTTCTTGGTGAGAAGAGTGTTAGAATGTACTTCTTGTATCTTCTAATAATACTGCACATTTGACTTTGGGCTTAGTTATGTGAATCTCAGTAGTGTGCGAGTGTTCTGAGTCTGAATGTTACTGAATGACCCAACTTGAGAGATCCACACCGCACATAGCTTAAACTACTTTGTGTTGTCACACTTCAGCCAGAATTAAAATCTTATTGCAGACTAGGGAAAGACAAATCTTAACTCCTCAAGAAAACAGGGAAATATTGACTTGTAATCAGTTACTTCACTTTTTCTGATATCAGCTGTTTTGAGTGCTTTGGAGCTGCGTGTTAAAGAGCAAATTGAATTCTCTATACAAGTTGAGGGCAAACTCCTGTTGGCTTCAGTGGAAGGAAATCTGTAATATTGAAAGATGATATTGTTGTACTGTCTAGCTGTGTACCAAATTACTGATGGGAATTGATGTATGTGGTAAGATAGTAATATGGAGGGAAAAAAAAACACCAACCAACCAAACAATGAAATAATGAAATAATAACTCAGAATGAAGGAAAACCCATGAAAACCAGTGACCTGAAAATAATTAAATAGTCAAAACTAGGGTGATTTTCTGTTTTTAGCAATGCTGCTCTTTTAAGATGTATTAAGCACAAAACTTAAATTAGTTTCTACAGTATATTATTAGAATTTGTGGATGGGAAAAAGCAGTCTGTAAAAATACTGGTATTGATATTGGGGATATTTTGCTATTGGGGATAATTTTTAAAATAGGATACAAAGCATTTCCTCTCTCTTGAGAAATAGGCTGCTGAAGAAATCACGCAGTGAAATAAAAATGAGAAAGAACAAATACTAAGAATGGTATATGATTCAATAACACTCCTGAATTGCTTTGTTGGCTAGTTAATGAAGCGTGGTACCAAATTTCCATGCTGACATAAGTCAGCATATTGCCAGCTAACACTGGCAATATCTGGGTTACAAGCCCAAGAAAGGGAGACTGTTAACTAGTAAATACCTTTTAAAAAGGGGAAGGATCAAGTACAGTAGTTTCCGTTCTTTGTAAATACCAGGTTTCCCAATTGCTGCTGCATATATTACACTGTGGGGTCTAATGCACTGTTTTTTATAACCATGAACATAAACTTCACCAGAACAGGATTTGCAAAAATAAGACCTCTTCTGGTGTGACAATACCACTCTTAATATACCCTGTGCTAATTACAGAAGCTCTAAATCAGAGTTGTCACTCTTTTCTTCCTTGAAATATTTCTAGTTGGAATTCTTACTGGAGCACTTCGGGGTTTGTTTCAGCTCTGCGGTAATTACTTTGCTTTCCTTGCAGGTAGTCAGGTTCGTTTGGGAGGAAATTTGCATAGCCGTTTAGTATCGTTAGCCATAATGACCACATATGGTCACTGTTTCAGTTGGTAATTATTTTAAACAAGGAACGTATAAACATTTCACTGGATTTTAAAGTATATGTATTTTTAATATGACTCTAATCCAAGTACTAACCTATTAATTTTCTTAAATATCGTTGTGGTTTGTGTGAGATTACGGTTTGCTCTCATCATTTATTTTTTTTTAATTGAAACCGGTAAGAAAGTGTAAAGTTTTTTGGTAGTTATAGACGATAAATAAAAGAAAGAGACATCTGACTTGGTTCAATGTGAGAATAAATGGAATATTTTGCCCTTGAGAAGTGTCAGAGAAAATACATAAATCTATAGTCTATTTTGATAGCAATAAAACTGCAGGTACCTTACAGATGAGACCTCCTGTAAGGTCTGAGATGTTTCTTTTCTTCTGTCTCCAGCAGTAATCTAGCTGCATATTCCTCATGGTGATCCTGTGTTCTGCATGGGGAGAAAGAAAGAAAAAAAAAAAGATGAAAAAAACAGTGAAAGCCTAACTAGGTTATATTTAACTAATCTGGCCACCATCCCTCCAGTCTATTCTACTGACCCGGAGGGAGCTGGCTCTTCTCACCTGGGGGAATTTATCCTACAAAGACTCTCATGCCATTTGGAAGAGGTTTACCAGGCTGAAGATACAGAGGAGTGCTGGCAAAAAGGCTTCCTGGCTGCCAAGAGCGGTGATGAACGTGAGATTGTAAGAGACTAAAACTGGTTTTGCAATGATCACCTTCTGCTTTGGGGCACTGCAGTGTTGGGGTTGAGGAAAGAAATGAGCTTTAGCACATTTTAAACTGGATGAAACACTGGAACTCTGTTTTGACCCTTTTCTATTCTGTATACGTGAGGAAGCCACCTTCCATGAAATCCTTAGGGAGCAGGAATCTTTCCACATTCTCTCTCCTCTGCGGATCTTGGTGACTTCCTCCGCAGCCCTGAAGCAGCAGGGCATGTGTTCCAGCACATACGATGGGGTTGACATTCACCAAGATCAAAGTGTTTTCCCTCCATTGCACAAACAAACAAACAAAAATCCTCTGCAGATACTTTTCCTTCAGAGTAACAAATTAATGCATCTGATTTATCTAGATGATTTGCTTGACAACCTTTTACAAGAGACTATTGAAGTTTTTATGAAAATTCATGGTCATCTCTCTCTTCAAGCATAAATACTGAGTTTGTTTTATTAGTTATTAGATGAATTTAACTACAGTAATCGTTTTTAGGTGACATATTTATAGTGATAAAATTATGAAAATAATCAATAAAGAATGGAGAGAGTGGAGTAAAAGTAAACTAGATTTACTGGCACAGCGTGTCATTGAACTACTGAGATTAGATTGTATTCCCTATTACACTTGAGGGAGTACAGTTCAATCTGAACTTGCTTGCAATGTCTTAAAACATTCTTCTGTTTCTTAACATACCAAATATCTCTTTAAATTTTTTTTTCCTCCTAATTGCTGTGCCTTTTTAGAAGAGGCATTTTAGAAGAGATCCCTCCTGATGTCCACACTGAACCTAGCAAACTGATGTTGTTATTTTATGTCCAACTGAACCTTCCTAACTGAGGTTTATCATATTATTTTATGCTACGGAGAAGAGTTTGGCTTTGTCAACTTGTAGTTGCTCTTCCAGTAGGTGTGGGCTACCTCTTGGCCAAGGTTGCGTCTTGGACTCTTCTAAGAAAGACAGACTTCTCTAAAGACCTCAGCAGCAAAAGGATCTCTGCGGAAAGAGAGCCCTGGTGACAAGGGACACAGAAGGGGCAGAGGTACTGAAGTGCCTCAGCCTTTCCAGTGTTAACCTGGCCTCAGGAAGCACAAGCCCCTCAGAGCAGGTGGGAAGTCTGATGATGACTTACTTTTAACGGAGAAGGATTAACTTAAGGGATGCTGCACAGTACTTGTCATATGCTACTGATTATGACATTTCTGTTAAGGGTTGTTATGAGATTCATGAAAAGAATTTAGAGCTATAGGTTTTTCTCCTATTAATCAGTAATATTAAATTAGTTGGCTAAATATTGCTGCCTTGGCAGAAGGCAGTAAGTTTGTAAAGGATGCACAGACTGATCTCCACTTGAATAAAGATGCTGGCCCAAGATCCCATGAGGAAGAAATTATAAGGAAAGGAAGCATCCTAGAGTATATTAGCATTCTGGGTGATTTAAATGCCAATAGTTTAAATAATCTTGAAAATATGCTTTTGAAAAAAATGTATGCCTATGTTGTCCATTGCTCTAGGCTTTGGGAGCGTGAGGAGGAGGAAGAGGACACTGTGGGCAGAAATGACCGAGAGAGTGACACGATGTGGAGAGGAGGGAGGGCGGTGAATCTAAAATAAATGCTTCTAGAGATGTCGCTGTAACGTTAGATGCGTAAAGGAGCTTTGGCTTTAGTTTGCTTGTTTGCTTTGAGGAGTTTTCTGTGTGTGCTTTCTGAGAAGCATAAAATGGGAGGCTGGTGATGCCAAAAGAAAAGCAGAAAAGCTTATCTTCCTTGTTCTGTATGGGGGATGTGGTGAGAGCATGCGGGAACCTCTCAGAGCGGCTTGGTGCCCTTTCAGGCATTATGTCATATCCAAATCTCTGTAGCATTAGCTAGACAAAGTAAAATTTTACTATTGCGCTGTCTTGGCGTAGCCCCTTGATGAGAAGGTTGTACGTGACTGTGCAGCAAATCTCCAGGCAAATGAGTTCCTGCCTTTACATCATGTAAATTTTCTTAACTCCAATTCCATATGAAATGTCTATCTTTGCTTCAATATATTTTAATTTCCTGTTTATAAAGAAAAGTCGAAGAGAGCAGAGCTGCATTTCACCACTCTGTAGTAAAGAACTTTCCAGCGTTTAGGAAGTTTGTTAAACCTTAACGTATCAACTTTCTGATGTTGACATTTTTAAATTAGACTGTTGTTTTTTTTTTTTTTTTCTTTAATAATGGAAATATATTTGCTCTTGATTTGGGGAACTGATGAATATATGATCTTGCTTTGGGAGTAAGTAAGAAACTATCTGAAAAAATGTGTCATCCTGCGCGTTTAAGTTGTGCGGGTTTTTGTTTTTTTCTTCCTCCCCCCATTTGGTAAATGTTTGCCAATGTTTTCTTAATGTATTAATTTTAGAAGGCTATTAATGCTTAGCTTACTAATCAATGCATATATACATTATTGCATGCAGTAATTAAACAGCAGTGTAAAAAATCAGGCAGAGCTTTCAAGTAAAGAAAGTCCATCATGAAACTCACTTTTTAGAGCTTTGTTTCCTTGGAGATACATGTATTTTGATACAGACTTTAATTATGTGATCATCTGCTGCTGATTGGGTCTCCCCCAGAACCCCTGTCTCATCTAGAGCTCTGTCTGAGCAGGACTTGCCTAGTGAGCAACTGTGCGGTGGCATGGCTTATCTTTATTGTGGCAAACATGATTAATTGCATATTATTTCTGTTGTGAAGACAGAATTAGTTCTGTGTGACCTGTTCTTTTCACTACTGGAGTGTTAATAAGACTTCACAAGCCATTAATTAGTTTTCATTTGGCCAACAACATGGCTTGAAATGTAGGGTGTTTTTCCCATTTTACAAAGCATGAAGCAAGAGAGAGATAAGTGTAAAGTCAAATTATATGTTAACTTAGGGTACAATATTGGGAAGTTCTTTGGAACACTTTTTGCGATTTTTCTTTTAATATTTAGTGAATTGTAAGAATTGTAAGAATTCAGCTGCTCAAATGAGAGTTTTTGATGCTACATCTGTAAATCAGGCTTTAGGCTGTCTGCGCAGACATTTGTAGGATGACAGTGTGAATGAAGCCTGTGTATGAAAGAAGCACAGCGTTCATAAAATCATAATAGCAGATTTTCTGGAACAGGCTAAAACTTGAACCTAAAGTGTTCTTTCTGTACCAGCATTGGCCAGTCTCACCATTTGGGATTCCTATTGTGCACAGTGAGCACAACTGAGGCCCTGGGGGAAATTACGACGGGATCATTGCATCATCTTGGGCCATAAATCACAAACACGAACAAACTGAGTTAAGATTACACAGACAACCTTGTGTATGGGATACTTTTGTATCGTTGACTTGTCTCTGCTGTTTCTGTTGTTTGTTTGTTTGCTTAATGTTTCTGCATACTGGCTTTCAGTTGCGTATTGTTGTTTTTGGGGAAAAAAAAAAGAATCTTGAAAAAATCCTAGTGATTCTACAATGTGGCAGCTACTTTAGTAAAGACAGAAACCTTTAGATTGTTTTAGAGATGGGTTGCTAAGTTGAAAGAATTGTTTTCCTGGGAAGCTATCAAGTTCTGTTTGTAGCAGCTAAATTGAAGGTAGGGATTTCAGGTGTGGCTGCTGAGGGAAGAATAGAGGGTAATGATTATGGCGCTTTTCTTTATTTAAAAAAAAAAAAGAAAAAAAGAAACTTGCTCTTGTAATGAAGACGGTCAAGCATCAGAGCAGGCTGCCAAGAGAGGCTGTGTGTTTTCCATCCCTAAAGGTTTTCCAGCAGCTGCTTAAAGCCATGAGCAACCTGGTCTGATCTTGCAGCTGGCACTGCTTGGAGCAGGTCAGGTCAGAGAATTCCTGAGGTTTCTTCCAATCTGACTTCAGTTCTTTCATCTTATGTTTAAAATGTTCGTTCTTATCTTGTTTATCAGTTTCTACTTCCTCAGTACAGTTTTCTAGCTGAATGACAGCTCTGAAGGTGAGAATATAATTATTCAGTTGCACAGCAATGTGTCATTATCAGACTTCGCTCAGGTGATAATATGGGAATGGAATCCCAAAAGTCATGTCTGTTTTTTTCCTTAATGTACAGGAAAAGGCATTGGTCTAGATAGCTGCTTAGCACTGTTGGTTTGAATGACCAGAATATGTTTGATTTCTAGAAGAATTAAGAGACTAAGAAGCAGAATCTGTATGAAAGTAGAGCCTTCAAAGGTGTTGGCCTTGTGGATTTCAGGGAAATTTATTTTTGAATAACACCCAAACACTAACAGCTAGAAATCTGATCTTGGTCTCTGGACAGCAAATGCTGTTTTTTTATCTCAAGATTACCGACTCAGAGAATTCGAAGGAAGATGTTTTAAGTTTTCTCGTTTAAAATAGTCAATATGTTGATTTTTTTTCTTTGTCAATTGAAAAAAAATAAGTGAGCTAAGGGATGATGTTTCTTAAGACCGAATTTAGTCGGGTAGAAAAATAATGGTATATAGTTCCACTGAATGTATTTTGTTGCTATTTCACGTACAAATAATTGTCCAGGTCTAGGTAACCATAGCCTGAAAGCTGCAACAAAATTTCAGCAAATATATGGATGTGGTTCTATACCTCAGCCCTTCTTTTTCTGCTGATTGGACACTTATGTAAGAGGTTTTTTTTAGTTTGGTTTGTTCTTTTTGTTGTTTTTTGATTATTTTTGACTTTTTTTAACCTAAAAGTGTAACGATTAACAAATCATTCAAAACATCATATTTTCTGTGTATTTTATCCATTTAAAGCATATGATGCTTTGTTGTTGTCTTCCGTACAGCCACTAGTCTGAATAGATACCACCAGTTATGTATCAAAGTACTCAGCTTATAAAGCATCATAAAAAGATAACAGCTTTGTAAAAGCAAAATCAATACAAATTGCATATGCCGTATGGGATAGATTTCATAAACTTTTTTCCTTTGTAATAAGATAAATATCTATGAATATACAGCAACATCTTTTGCAATTCAGTATGACTCTTTCAGGTATAGAATAGGGGCTATTTTCTCAGAATGTAATTTTGGTTTCTGTTCGTGCTAATGGTATTTGTGATCGTAAATAATGTTATATATATATATATATGAACGAGATAAAAAATTACTGAAGTGATTTGCTGAAGAAATTTTATGTTCAGATTTCAAAGAAGTTTAAGTAATTTAGAACTTTGGAGAATGGCCTCCTTGATCTGTCCTTTTCCAAGTAAGACTTGTGGCACTTACCTACATGGTAGAGTATCTAAGTGAGATTTTGACCAGGGTGCAGATTTCATTTACAGTTATGTTTATTGTGGCATTTGGGCATTCATGACATTAACAGTCTGTAAGTGGTGGAGCAATCGGAAGGATTGGGGAACTTGTAATGTGTATAGTCATTGTGAAAACTCGTTTAGTGAGATTCCAAATCACTCTTTCCTGTGGGAAGCAAAATGTGGCCTGTAGTCATGGTAGTTGCTTGCAACCATTATTTTAGAAAATATTTAAAAAGCTTTTATAGTGCTATTCCAGATAATAAGAGTGTTTTTGATACCAGCAGAACAAATATACTTCAAGTACTTGTCAGAAAGCAAGTTCCAAAGACCCAGTCTGCAAGAAGCAACTACCTGGTTTAATCTATTGCCTGAAATATTTGCAAATTAATTTCCTAACAGAGAGAATAAATTCACTAGACTTATTCCAACTTTTTTGTTGCTTAGTTTACAGTATAACTCTATTCCAGTTAAATCTGCATTTGTACAATTTAACAGAGATTTCTTGAGGCAATTAATTTGCTTGCAAAGTTTCTGCGTTTTTAAATTACAGGACGAATTGAGCTGCCCATTAATCGTAAGATGAAGAGCCACCACACAGAGTGACAATAAGGCTATGCATCTTAGTCAAGAATTTTACACCAGCCGAAGTGGCTAGAGTCAAATAACTTCAGAAGATAAAACACAGAGGGCTCTAACCTTATTAAAACACGTCAGTAAATAATAGTTCTTTGCTACAGGTTTAATTTCCAAAATTTCAGCGGTATTAAGTTAAATACTTATGGGGAATAATTGTAAATGATATATAACCATTGTTACTTTGGTTAATAAAAATGGTAATATGTGTACAAAATTGAAGCGTTTGCAATGCCATAACCTAATTAGTTCACGGAAAACACAATAATAAAGCAAAAAGAAAATCCTAATGTATCTAATTTCAGCTTGAATCTCCTTTGGAATTAAAAGTGCTGGCTGCTTGTGTGGCCTGTGTTAAGACAAGGGCAGAAAAACTGTTGCTGCCTTACTATACTTCTCACTTGGAGTAATAAAACCAGAGTGGAAGATTGCACAAAGCTTGTTTGTATGAATCGGTTTAGAGAATTGAATAGCAACAGTGAAAATACAGTAGTTTTCCTCTCTGCGCCCCTTAGAAAAGGGAGGCTTGCACTTGTTGCCGTTCCTTAGCAAAATCTTGGAGTGTGGCTGTGGTTATCCTCGCCTCTTAGACCACAGATGTCCTGCCAAGGGATGGAAGCAAGAATTTCTCTCAAATTTTCCTGCTTTTTAGTGTTTTTTTTCCCTAAGGGCGGAGCAGTGCTGTTCTGTAGGTGAATGTGCTGTTTGCCCTTTGGATCTGGGGAAAAATTAGAATCAACATTAAAAATGTTTGAGACATTAAAGCTAGAGAACTTCTTGGCTGCTTGCACACTGTTCTTCCCATTTTTGCTGCTGGTCTTTGAGTAGGAAGGATTTTTCTTCTTTGGTTCCTTGATGACTTTGGATCATCTCTATACGGTGAGGAGCTGGACTGAGGAGATGAGCAGGAAGATCACAGGGAATCAAATCTGTGATGTTTATCATTACTTGAGTGGGTAGATTGGTCTACGTTAGGCTCCGTGCGGTGGTGTTGTATGTAGTCCTGAAGATTAAATCATTTATAATTAGGTTAGATGTCTTAAATTTACACAGCAGTCTACAGGGCATTTAGTTCAGCAGTGGATAAATACAGTGGATTTAATCTCTTGGAGAAGCCTGCTTTCCCTCTGCTCTTTTCAACAATTCTGGCTCTGTAGCACAAGGGATAATTGTAAATTTTGCCCTAAAATATATCCATTTGCAAATAAAAACAAAGTGCTTATCTGGCATTGTTAACTGTACGTCTGATTTATTAGACTGTGTGCTTAAATGATAATATAAAGCTTATAACGGCCTTGTATGTCACTGCTCAGGATTTCTTTCGCGTTTCTTGTAGGAGACCTCTGACTGTGTCCCTAAACACCAGCAAAAAGCCCAGTAAGTGCCCTGGGAGTAGTAGAATAGAGGGACCATGCTGGTTGTCCTCTTTTTCCCTCATTAATCCAAAACATTTGGGACAGGGAGACAAAAATTAAAAATGACGTGGGGTTGAATAGAACAAATTAAAGCAAACACTATGTGATAGGAGTATGGCGAAGCCCAAATGTTAGCAAATAACATCAGCTATTTAAGCTGCCTCTGAAACTGTGGTTAGTTTGAACTTAAGCAATTTTCTCTTTACATTTGTGAAATGATTACTTGTATGATGGGGAATCAAGGCAAAATCACGGTGTGGCTACAACCGTCCTCATCTTCTCTGGTTTATATTGTGATGTGTTAGATAATTGCATTGGTTTCTTCCGTGCTGTTTTGGGAATCTCCCTGTGTTATCATTCATGACAAAATGTAGAAGATGCCCCAAATCTGTTTTTGTTTTTCAGTGGTTCAGAGTGATCATTCCTGCTTGAGATGGGTCATTACTGACCCTATTGTCATTAATACCTGTGTAGCAAAACAGGTGTAAAATAAGTACATAAAGACTAAATTTTTTAAATGACTTAATATGCTTCTGGAAATATTTAAGAAAAAAGGAGCTTCATGTGGGAAATGTTAGTCATCTTGCTCCGTGCTGTCCTGGAGGCTGCTCAGGTATTCTGAAACACGGATGCAAAACGAGAGCTAGAATAAACCAAAGTATGTAAACACACTATACTGTTTTTTTTGTTTGTTTGTTTGTTTGTTTTTTTTTTTCCTTTTTTTTTGTTGTGCCTGAATTCAGTTAATATTTGTGTGGTCTGGCCATGGCAGACCCAGAGCTGCTGAGTACTTTCATACTTACATTGCTATCAAACAACTAGGTGTAGCTTATAAAGAGATTGATCGTTTGGGAGGCTATCTTAAATGCTTTTCCTCCCCCCCGATGATGCTAATTATATGTAAATAGCTGTTCTGATAGCTTTATTTAGTATTGTATATGCTTATGGCACAACTTGCGAATTGTCTTGCTAGTCTAATTTTGCATAATTGTGCTCAAGCTATGTCCATAGCGGAGTATGCATATATATATATATATATATGTACACGTATATGTATATAAGCATGTACCTTTGCTTTGTTTTACCATTTGGGTGATAAGCTTATGTATTAGTAGTACATTGCGGGTTCAAAGAGATTTTAGAAAGCTTTATAGGAGTAAAATACCCAGATGCAGGCAGATAATATTTCTGCATATTCTTTCCAAAACTGAGCAGTGGGAAATGCAGTAAGTAAACAAGAAAACTATACTCTTTCTGAAATAATACCACTTATTTCAAACATTTTCCTGTCTTTGCAAGTGATAAGCGGAAGGGTTGTACCTGTAAGAAATGTGAGAACAGCTCCACATTTAGAGTTTGCCGCTGTGTTTTTGGAATTATACCCAGGGCAGGGTATTCACCACTTAATTAAAATTCTGCTGGTGACTTCACCGTGGTGTAACAGAAAGGTGAATTTGGCTTTGTGGCTGCAATAATGTGATAAAGTTACTCAGTTTCCTCAAGGGTCCGCGGGACTTACGACCTACACGCAGTGGTGAGTTTTACCTGTAATGATTTGGAAAATGTTATCAAATAATTACAGCTACAGGGTCAAATAGCAGAATAAAAGAATAAAAAATGCGTTTGCAAGTGCGCAGATAAAATTTTGGTGAAATGCTAACAGGATAGTGATAGATGTCATAATTATATATACAAAGCTAGTTAAATATGTCTATTGAAAGTATGTAAATGAGAAAGTGAGCATATAAATTGAATATAAGCATTACACAGAAAACATTTGAAATTGGATTCTTCTTCATACCTGTTTTGTATACTTCTCTAACTTAAGTCCTTGTGGGGCATAAAACTCACAGTTCTTAAAGGTGAAAAAATGTAAATGATATATATATATATATAAAATATATATTACTGACTTCCTTTGCAAATATATTTAATACTATTGCTAGTTACAATGCAGGGAAATAGAGTACAAAATCTGGTGTTCTTTGCTTTAGCAATGTCTTTTTGCCTTTATCTCTTAAAATGTACAAACCATGCTATGGCATTGCATTACCTTTAGCTGAATAAGACTTCACAATAGACTACGGGAATGAATTTTGTTATGTTTACTTAAAAAGATATACTAATATATTTTCATTAAAAGAAAAAAAACTACTAATGCAAGGATGGGGCTTTTATAGCAGTCTTCAGTTTGATATAGCAATGCTAGAAAATCCAGTCTACCGTGGATGAGCAAATTGTGTGAAGCATGAAGAACCTCATAGCTTGGAAATATTTAAGTTCGGAATGATTTTTCAGGTACTTACTTTATAGATAGACAATTAGTCTAATTTGCAGATTTAAGCTTATAGATCATTACCACTACTGTTGTTAGTAATGATCTTTGTCATCTGCTTGAAGGTACTTCAGATTAAACAGTCTGACCTATCCATTTAATATGGCACTGAAATTCCGATGCAGTGAACGTTAAATCAAAAGGTTTTCCTTTATGAAATAAACAGATATCTCCCACGCTGAGCAGTCACCACTGTACAATATTATGTCTGGTTTTTATTATGTTTTTTTTTCTAGTTTTCTAAATATTGCAAAATTAAAAAATAAGGTGTAAAGCTTGATTTCAACATGATCTGTGGAAAAAAAAAAAAATGCAAAAGATGTCACATGGATCCCTCTACTATGGGTAGGGTATTAGCCTACCCATAGATGCCTTTTTAGAAGATGTGACAGTGTGATGCTCATGTGCCACTTTCTTTGCTCCCCTAACTTCTGGCCATTCAAGAGGTAGACTTATTTACTATTAAAAAAAAAAATAGAAAACCCTAACTAGGGTTAGGGTATTAGCCACGTTTCTGCTGCTGCCAGGAATTTCTCTTAGAAGACATGACGTGTGTAAGGATAACTGTAATTGTGGTTTTGATAACGTTGCAGCCACAGCGAAGGCAGTGACACACGATCGACTTGAAAAATACGAGTGATCCAGTCAGTCAAAGAATATTTATTTCCTTTCAGGCCCTGTGGTCACTTGGGGTTTCACATGTGATTGTAACAAAGAAAAAACTTCCTGTCTGTCCTCCCTTCGCATACATGAGACTAACTAATTTAACTCTGGGAGAAGTTATGCCCTATTCTCCCTTCAGTTTGCACCCTGTGGTCAGCAAATCATGGTGTTATAGCTACAAGGATCTGATATCCTTCTTATTAACTTGACAGTAATATCCCAGTTGTGAAAGTACACACCTTGTGCCTTCAGAAAACTGGAAGCATCCTTATGTTCCCCATTTTAACTGCTTATGAGCTTGTTTATTAATCTGGTCCTCCGGTATATGCATAGCATGTTTTCACGAAAATATGTATGAAGATTTAGCTCATTAGGGTTTATGCGAGTAATTATGGCTGTTCAGCATCTTCAGGGGAAATTAATTTCTTTTAGGTATGTAGCAATAGGTAAAATGAGTATCTTTTAGATTTCAAGGTTGCCTATCTGCATGAATTTATGTTGTTCCTGTGTATGTTCCACTAAATTCACCACTGCAAGGCTACTGAGTGTAGTGGGGCTATTACAAGTGTAAATTTAGGCAGGTGATAAAAAAAAGGGCAGACTTGTAATTGAGATAGCACTAGCTTGGGACTGATATGACTGAAGCAGATTTTGGACCGTAGAAGTTCTGTTGGTTTGACATGAGCGGGAGAACATGCTGTAGCTTAGGGAATTGATACTTTAACAGTATTTTCACTTCGAAAGATGAGAAATACGGAGTGTCTTGGTCATATAGAACCTCTTCAGATGACTGCTATGGGTTTTATTCTATTCTGTATCTGGTAGGTTTATAATTATTGCTAACACTTGTCCTCTTCTGAGATTTTCCTTCTTATGCTACTTTACTTGTGTGGTTTTAATGGGCAATAGCCAGTTCTGCCCCCGTTACGCGCGTTTGTGCAGTTGATGCACAATGGCTATCTGAAAATATGGTGGAATGCTCGGGGAGCTCAGTCTGCTCTTGTTCTTGGGCTACTGTAGCTTTTCTGGGTGGCTCCTAATCCACCGTCCGCAGCTCCTGAGGGGAGACGACCACCCTTTTTAGTACACGAGGAAGTAACCTGCCCTAGATATCGTGTGTGCCAGCACATGAAGGAAAGCCCACCTGAATGGTTAGTGTTGTGAGGCTGTTTTGACAATATGAGTTACAAGCTGGTATCTGGTTTGATTCTGAAGCAGCACAGTTGTGCACAGTCTCTACAGTCTCTCTGAAAGGGCATTGGTCTAAGCCAAAGATTGTAAGCAAGGGAAAGCAAATGCACTTCATATTTTCAAATACTGAAAATATTTATTTTTTGAATAAAAAGGTGTGCAAAGCGTGTCCAAAGCTCTATAAAGCATTGAACTATCTCCATGTCTCCTGTATTATCGTGTTCTTAATGTAGGAATTTTTCAGCCTGGAATTATGGTTGTTGTTGAGGTATGTGTGTTTGCAGACTTTTTTTTTTTTTTTTTTCTTTTATGATTGAATCAACGAAGGCTAGAACGCTAACTGCTTTTAAACCAAAATTCTTCTAGTACACTGTTTTTGTTATTCTAATATTTCCCCTCTGATCTTCTCTTAATGGCTGAATTTACAATGAAGGAAATAATGAAAAGCCTGTTAATATAGGGTTTCTAAGTTGGTTTTTTGTTGTTTGTTTGTTTTTTGGTGTTCTTTTCGACTTACTTTAAAAGATCTCTGGAGATTTAGATTTGGCCTACAGCTAATCAGAACTATCTCTGTCTGCTGAGTGGCAGTTGTGTTGGGACTAGTCTCCATAATTAAGAGTAACATAAATTACTTTAGTGCTCTGTAGATAACATTTGAAAACCCTTTTTCTGTGCTAATTCAGTTGGTCTTTGGAGGAGGTCTTCATTCGGGCTTCCCTTCCCCAGTACCCTCCCTGTCTTGGTAAATCAGAACAATCCAGGCAAAGTCTCAAGAAATGTGACATCCCTAAGGAATGAGCACTGTGTTTTGTTTCCCTGTTGGTGCCCTCAGGTATCTCAATGATATGGTTTTCTAATTTTTTTTTAATAGTAAATAAGTCTACCTCTTGAATGGTCAGAAGTTAGGGGAGCAAACAAAGGGGCACATGAGCATCACGCTGTCACATCTTGTAAACAGGCATCTAACTACCACTAGTAAATCACTACTCGTCACTACTGCAGAGAGCTACGAGGGGACTGATGTAGCAGCTTGTCTGTAAAGCTATGAAAGCTCCTTGAAAAAGTCGCCTGCAAAGTTCTCTTTGACGTAAATTTAGTATAACGTTATTTAAAATCTCTACTGTAAATTGTCATATTTCCACCAGGTTTGTCGTCCCGTTGTCCTCCCTGCTAGCACACACAGCAGAAGTGCTGCAAAGAAGGAGACTACACTATACAGCCTGCATGTTATTTTGCTCACGGTTATTTTAATAATGATGTCTACTGGACATTTAGTATGCTGCAAGAATAGCTTCATGTGAAATCTTGTGAATTTGGAATATTAATGTCAGATAAATTACTTTAAAATTGAATTTCTAGAATGCAATTGATTGTGTTTGCCTGGGATGAATAAGGAATTATTCACACTGTTATCTAAAACTTAGATGTGCTGCTTCAGAGCAAGTCAAGGAATTATTTAGGAATATTTCTGATAAAGTGCAATGTATTTCACATTGCCTTCGATTATTTGAGAAACAGAAAACCAATGTTTTGGTAAAGCATATCTTTAAAATGATCTTTTATAGGTAAGGTAAAACCTGAATTTTCAATTTATTATAGCAGAAACATCAAAAACCTTCCATCTTCATCTCTTAGACCATTTTTTCCTCAAAATTCTTGCATACCTTTATGAGTCTTTTCTTTGCTGCAGTTTGTTGCTCCGTTCTGTGGCAAGTACGGGCTTGTTGTATTATGACCAGCGTTTTTCAGTGGTCACGAAAACAAAAGGGTCATACAGACATGAAAATAGACAGACTGCTTGACTTTATTCTCATGTTCAAACTGCTTATCTAGAGTAGTTTTTCTCCATTTATCCGAAGCAAAATCATTCTAATCTGCAGCTACAAAAGTCTCTGGTAGCAGGCAAAATCTGTTTAGGAGGGGCAAGAATGGTGGAAGGTCTCTCAATTACAGTGTAATTTACAGTACATATTTAGTTTTAATTTTGAATAACTTGTAAACTAATGTAGTTTTATTCACTTGATAATTAATTCCACTTTGTAAAGGAATCCTCTTCACCACTTCCGAAGTTCCAAAGCTAACGATGACTACCTTGTTTATGAAGCAGAAATTTACTCTTTTATCTAATAATGTAGAAAGAAACTCAAATGAATGCAATAAATAGGATTTTCTGAAAGGAGCAGTACAACTGGATTTGGTTTAAAAAAAACAAGAGCAGGCATAAGTCATGTGTCATTATGGGAGAGAACTGGTGACAGTATTATTCATTATGTGGTTTCAGAGTGCCCTAAATTGGACTATAAGATTATTGGAAGTGGATGATTTCCCCAGATTACTACTTAATAGTGACTAAAGGGCCCACATTACTCATATTTGCAATGAAAATAGTGCCAAAAACCAGCAGTAGTTGACTGGAATGAAATGTGGAGGCCTCAGGGCATTAGCTTGAGATGCAGCTTAATTGTGTGTCTGTTACTTAATACAAATGTCCCAGAGTCTCCGAGGTTGGGGGTACTTTCAGCATTTGCACATCGATCCAGCAGTTTCCCAAATATTTACTGCTTTTTTCCTCATTGCTTTCTAAACAAGTTATAATTATTACTTTGCAGACTAAGGATATGTTTCCCTGCTTCTGACTGTTTATTATTACCAAAACCTGTATTCTTTCAGCTTCCTGGTGGCTTTTGCTTATTTTCTTTATCTGTTTAGTATTCCAAAATGATATGGTTGGAACAGGTTTAGGGGCTGAAATTTAATGCATAGAATGAAATCTTCCCTTTACTGCTCTAGAAAACCAGGCATATAAGAACTACCCTGCAGGTTTCATGTCCTTTCTGCTCTGTTGCACCTGGTTGGTCTTTTAAATGAAATACAAGGGTTTTGAATTAACGGAGGGCTGCTTTGAACCATTCCCTTTAAGGGGTGCAAGCAGATTTACTAAAGTACTTTGAATAAGAGTTTGTGATGGTGAAATTTCTTATACTTTCAGGGGCATTTGTTAGCCCTGCTGGGAAAAGTTTTACCTAACCTGGTCAGCTCACAGAAAAATGCTCGTAGAGCAACTCAGGTAGAAACAACCTGAAATGTACAGAAATTTGGCACAAGATCCATCATACTGTACTTTTTTTTGTTTCTTTGTTTACTCTTTATCTCTGCCAAATAGGCCATGAGACGAAGCAAAAATAACATCAGAGCTGTGAAAGAGAAGTGTTTTGTGTGCGATGGTGCCAGACTGAGGCTGTGAAAAATGAGGTTTAGTTCTGTGCTGTGGCCAAACTCAACACATTGACCCTTTTTGCTTCTCTTCCTTTTTCATAAAATCCAAGCAAAAGTACTTTCTGCTTGCTTATAATGTAAGGTGTTAGTAGGTGTTAGTAGCAAAGACCATCTTTTGTGTAGGAAGAACCATTAGTATTTGATAGAAACAGGAGCTAAGTAGATTTTCAAAATAAAAACTGTTGCATTTCATGAGGTCCACGATCCCTGAGTATTACACATCTTGCTGCTGTGCTTTTCTCAAAGGGGAGGTTAGTTGTGAGGATTTTTAATTGTTATTGCTTCCTTTAACTTAAAAGATTAAATGCATGTTTTATAGAGCTTTAACATTTCCAATAAACATTTATAGCTTTTAAGAAAGCATGGACTGATCTACATTATTTGTTAGAAACGTTGTTGCTTGAATCCAAAGATGGAAATAAAGTTATTACATTAATTGCAAATATCTAGCATTCAGAGATTACTTTTGCAGCTCGTTTTTCTGCAATACACTAGAAGATTAACTCTGCAACAAGAAGCAAGATGCAGGGGGGTCACTGAAGTGTTACACAGTTAATTCAAAGGATGAATATCTGTAAAGGTGTCTGACTTGTATAGCGGGGATTTGATGTGATCTGTTCTTAATATGTAGGAGAAACAACAGGGTGAAGAACAAAATTGATCTCTAAAAAATGTGGAAGCAAGATGTTTCTAGAAGGAGAAAACATTTAAGTAGAGGAAAAATGATACTCTGAGGAACTGAAAGAAATTCCTTTTTGTAATAGTTTTTAATGCAACCACACATGAATGATCACATAATCTATGAATTTGTGATAGTTGTTTCTTATATCATAAATTTTCAGTTCAGTTAATAGCAGATGAAATACTGATGAAAACTACATTCCACTGCACCGTGTAAAACACTATTGAAGTGATTACATTCCTTCCACTTCCATTTAGCAAAAGTGCATTTTATTTTCCAGAATCATGGTCTAAATCTGATTCTACTAGTTATTTACTGTTGCAAAAAATTCCTAAATGCCTTTAGCTTCACTATTCTTCTCTGGAAAATTTGGATGCTATTTATCAATTTCAGGCATCTTGAGTAT
>VZSV01000087.1:2744813-2776603 GCA_013398735.1 Nothocercus julius
AAAAAAAAAAAAAAAAAGGGCAAGAGATTCTTATTGAAAATACTGTATTTACTTTTTCTTTGAGATAAATATCTACTTAATGTAATACTATGTCTCCTATGTCTCAAGGCTAGGAGTCTTGGAATTGACATTCACAACAGCATCCAGCTCGAATTGAAGATAATAGAAATCAGCACTTAGCTAGGAGCTGCATCTTTCTTGTCTCTTCTGTTGTATGCAGCCTAAAGCAATTACCTAACACATATCAATATCCATAATGATAGAACTTTTACAATATACAAGGACTGAGTATTCACCGCTTCTGAGTTAAGCTAAAAGTGAAGGTCTGGGACTGATAATGAAAGTGGAGAAGTAACTCTGCTTCTCTGTAGATGAAGTCTTGGAAAAATAGAAATTATTAAATAACATCAATTAGGCAAGGCAGCAGTGCAGTATGTGCATGGTGGCATGCAAAATGAACTCCCTCTTTGTTTTTTGTCTTCCCACACTAACTGTACCACTGAGAAACTGTAAAATCTCAATTGCTCTATATGCCTGGAAAGACTCTGTGCTTTTCCTCTATTATCCACAAAGTCTGTAGTTAATATTTATTTCCTGTTCACAGTAGGAGGTTTCTGCCTTCTCTTTCCATAGCCCTCCAAAGTACAATATTCTCAATGCTTGTTTATTCTGTAGCCTGAAAAACAGACATTTTCTTGAAAGTTGCAATCAGGAATGTTCTCTTCTATAAGAAAATAATCATTTTGCTCAAATAAGAGAGAAGTATCGCAAATGAAAGGGTGTTAAACAATCTTTCTGAATATTTCACATATCTGATGGCTGAGATGTCTCCCTCAGCAAACATTCTATACCCATTAAGCACCCTGGGTTAAAAGCGTTAGTATTGAACAGAGTGGGGTGACAGCACTTTACTTGTAGGGCTGAAGTTGCTCATCACTCTTATTGGGGAAAAATTTTGAAAACAATATTTTTTTATTTTTTTTTTTTATCATCAACTGTTGAAAGAATAATTTTAATAGACTTTTAAAATGCTGTCATTGTGCTGAGATAATGTTAAATGTTATCACAAAAGTTATGATTCTTGAACATTTGGTGTAGATGACATAGTAATATAAATGAAAATGTTTATTTTTATTTATAGTTTCTCTTTATTTAGTAGCCTCTTAAATGAAACAGTAATTATGTAGGCATGAAGATAGAATGAAGTATTGTTATAAACAGTTTTTGTCCAGTTCTCCAAAAGAAATCTATAGAGCTTTGAAGACCTTTTTCTTATTTTTGTACTGAAGTGTTTGTGTGCTCAAGTGTGCAATTTAAAGTTTCTGTACTATTTAAAACTTCATGAACACATGCAGAATAGGAGTCAGCAAAAGTGAAATAATTTGCCATTTTTTTTCCAAAATGCATAAGCATTTGGATACAGATTTGAAATCTATCTCAATTACACTGAACACAAAGTAGATGCATGGAGCTGTTGAGCTTGTAGTGCTTATTTCTGGCTTAAATAGCAGCATGACATGTGGGCTACCAAAATCTTGCTCTTAAGTCTGTTTTTGCGTTCAGTGTACTTGCGTGCTATATAAGCGAAAATTTTGGGCAGTGATGGTTTAAAAAAAAAAAAAAAAAAAAAGGCAAAAAGGCCTTTGCATGAGTAGAAAATAAAATTCTCTCCTCTGGTAGTCACACCGAGGTGCATCTTATGGTGTACCAGAAGAATGGAGAGGACAGGGTGCTCTTGGATCCCAGCATTTTCATACATTTATGGATAATGAAGACTTTGGGACTTGCCTTTTCATGTGGGGAGTTTTTATAACTCGTTATTGAACTCCAAGAAGATATTTTCAATCCGAATGACACAACTGGAGAGACTGATTGGAGTGATTGAGCACTAGCTTGTTGTGTTCTGATTTTCTCTTTCACAGAGATGCAGTTTTCAAGGGCTAGTACATTTTGAAAAGGCCTAGGAAAGTTAGATGTGAAACTGGTATTTCTTCTTTGGGAAAGTGCAACAATTGCACAGACTAATTCAGATGGAGAAATGTGGAGTCAAAATTCATTAAATGTTAACAAACATTTCAATGAGAATGAAACTATGAAGATATAAAGATCACGTTTACAGTCAGTATTGAAACAGGTTCAACCTCAAACGCGTAGCAAAATCATAGCACTCATTATGATTATATTTGGTTCAATGATGATTTATTTATAGGATATGTAGCAGAAGTATTCGAGAGAAGAAATCTGACAGGTGCTCTGAGCCTGTTATGGATGCTGTGGGTCACTGTCATTTTCAGTGTTTGCTGTTGGACACCGATGTGACTGTAGTAACTTCCCTTTTATGGTTTCTGAAGTTGTAAGGACACTTAGATTTAATTTTCTTGAATTCTAATAAAAATAAAATGCGTGAGAAGTAGTCATGAAAAACATGGCGGGCTTAAAAGCTGGGAATTAACAGCTAAACTTTTTAGGTGGAAGGAGAAGCCCATAGTGTATATGTTTCTAGCTCTACTTCTGCCTGAATGTTCCTCCAGTATTAAAACTTTAAAACCCTACAATAGTTTTGTCCCATTTCTCCACTCAGTTCAGTGTAAGACTAAAAGGTTTTTAATTAGAACCACTTCACAAGCTGTACTGAGCCCGTGAATAGTGCCTGTGCATGAAATGAAAAAGTAAATGAAGCAAGAAGATGCTCCAGTTTCTGCCACATGTTATTGAGGTTGACAGTGTTAACTTATTCACTAAGAAAGAAGTACTCAGTGCTTGAATTAGTAGAGGAATTCTGTGGCTGGTGGATATGGCTGGGTATAAAGTAGCCTCTCTTATCCTTAACCGTTTATTGAAAGCTATTTTGGCTATCACAGAGCTTGAGCATAACATAAATGTTTTCTTTCCACTTTTTTTTTTTTTTTTTAAACTTCAACTTGGAATAATAGATGGCATTTAGAGCAGTGTTATCAACCTGGCATTCATGAGCCTATATGCTATTGTGTGATATTAATTTACTCAGCTTATTTTCAGGCTTTTCAGAGAGAACAATAGAGTTCTTTAAAAAAAAAAAAAAAAAAAATCCATTTTGTAACTGTGAATTAACTGGTTAAAAACATGTTTAAGATGCCAGGTCAAGCAAGAGTTGGATGTATGGCTGTGAAGCAGCAGGTGAAATAATAACTGCAAGTTGTTAATGTAATGTAACAATTATGGGTCTGAGATATTCTATCCAAGTCCATAGAGCTTCCTTTTTTTAATCCTTAATTCGGTATTGAAATTCTGTTTCATATTGTTCTTTCAACACCCCCTACTTGAGTTAATAGTAAAGCTATTGTAATGGAATAGCCCTTTCACCTATGCTTTGATTTCTCAGAAACTATTAAAAAGGAAAACATTTATTATTTATCACAGCATTGTGTATTTTTTTTAATGTCATCAGTGAGAAAAGCTCTATGGCAGTAATGAAATTTAGAAGATGATAGTTGAGGTTTCCATAAAGTCAGCACTTTCCTAGACTTAGCATTTGCATAAATCTTTGTTTAAAGCCAAGGCAAACCTTTTTGAATTTTTTATTAACTTTTATCCTGAACATAATTATGAAATGACCTGGTTTTTGTGGTGTCAAGTTAAGAGAGGCTGCTACAATAAAGACGATGGCCAGAGTCACACAGTGACCAAAGACTGGGGTATAACGTGGGGCAAAATTTCAGTTCACTCATTCATATTTACACCATCTTAACTGACCAGCTGTTTTCTATTCATTTTTGTGCAACTACTTATGGCTCATGTTATAGCGGAAGGAGAATCAGATGGGGCAGACCCTGTATGCTTTAAATAATAAAAGTAATAACCTAGTTTTTGTAAGTGATAGAAATGTCACTGATTCTATTTTGACTTTGTAATATTCAGGAGGTGCAAAACCCGGTGTTGGTTTAGGTGAATGAAATATTTGGAGGTGAATAGTTTTAAGGGAGAAGACGGAAACTCTCTAGGACTGCACACTTTGCTATCCCCCAAACAGGCACAGTTTCCTCATAATAATATGATCGAATTTGGGATCGAAGTGGAGCGCTAGCAGTGCGAGAAACAGATCTTGTCCTACCTGCCTGTTAATTTTTTGTGCCTCTCTTGAGGCTATTGCAAGTGCTGTTTTGTAAAGAAAGGAACACAGATACAGGGCTTAACTCCTCAAGTGTTTTAAGCACATCCTTGGCTGCTGCAAAGTGATTGTATTCGTTGCCACCATTAGCCCCGTTGACTCGGTCGCTGCACAGTGGCTGAAAGGGCATTTCTGAAACGCTCTGCCAGGGCCACGCTGGCAGACTTGGCAAAAAGCTGAAGTTCTGTGAGGGGCTGCTGCTCTCCATTGAAAGGCTGTGGGCACAGGTAGCTTGCTTTTAATATGGACAGAAAGACTAAGTGAGAAGTTAATCAAAAAAGGCTGAGGATATTGGTACGCCAGACCTCGTGGAATTTTGACAGCATTGGGTACATCTCTGCTCCGCTGTAACTATTTCAGTTACCAACTAACTGGTTTTCCGTTTTCCTGAAGTAGTTCTTGTTTATGTTCATTTTAGTTTACTGGTATACACTTACTGATTGTACATTTATTTCTCTTCTAAAATTGACGTGCATGATCTCTTCAAGTATCAAAAGCATGATCTGTGTTTTGATTCTAGACAGATGGTGAGTTTAGTTTAATACATGAATGCTACTTGTTTGTCTTTTTAATATTTTGGGTATTTTTCTTTTCCCTTTAAGTCTGGCATTTAGCTATTAAATTCCTATCTAGAAGCCCTTAATAACAGAAAACATTTTGCCTCTTACTCTTAATTTTGGAAGAGCTCAACCTTAGTGTTAGGCTGATATGATGGGGGAAGATGGAATTGCTACCTAAATAGATAATCCTGTATTATAGAATCCTGTATATAGAAAATATATTTTGGCCCCTACAGCTGTGAGTGCCCTCTTGGTTCTGTTGTTTATGAGACAATGGAACTGTTACAGAGGACCAGTGCGAAAATCATAGATTGTGTGTGGAGGTGGAGATGAGTGCTTGGTGTATCCTGTGCGTTCTGTAAATAGTCTGTAAGTTGAGAAAGGATTCTGGATTGCAAACTTGGTTACAAGGGGCGTGTGTCTGTTTTATCCCTCCTGTTCGCTTGGTAGTTGAGACTCCCTGATGTCTATTTTGGAAAATAGTTTTGTATTTGTGATGCAAAACTTTTAAGATACAGGTTCATGTAAACCATACTTAAAATAACATGGTGGTTATTCAGCAAGCCTGTGTTGTTGATCACAGGCAGAATGATTCTACTTACCTTGCATGCTCTTTTTAAAGGTGGAAGAATAATACACATTTTTCTGAAGTAGAGTTGAATTGACTCAATTTGACAAGTATTGCTAATGCTGTAATCAAATTGATGCTCTTCAAGACCTCGGGTACTTTTTTGCACAGAGAATTTATTAGGCAAGGTAGATCAATTTCTCGATAAAGCTTCTTTGTTTTTCCTTCTTCCTTTTAGTCACCATGAAAGGTACAGAGAAACTGCTCTGGTGAAGAATTTTATACTATTGAAATTTAATATAATATATTTATCCTTCTTATCGTTAGTTAGTTCTTTGAAGCTTTTGTAACTGGGGAAATAATATTTGTAATAATTGTTATCAAATGCCACAGAAATGATCTGAGTATAATCTCTTGTATTTTTGAGCTGTGCACGAGAAGAAGTCAGTTGGCAATTTGGTTACTTGGGACGTCCAATAACTGAGTATTTAACTTCTTGTTAATATGAACAAAACCTTGTTAAATGAAACTATGAAAGAAGCTTTTTCAAAATGGGGTGCCTTAAATGCAGTAGGAGGTCAATTTAAGAAATAATGGTCTTGTAAGTGATGTTTGCTGAAGAATATATAATTTGCTATAAAACTATAGATAAATGTAAAGATTAGACTTCTAGAAATTTAGGAAAAGTAAATTTATTAAAAATTGTGAAAATAAAACTCTTGATAAGAAAGAAAACATAGCAGATAAAGTGTAGACTTTTAATTCTATACAGAAGTTAATTCTATGTAAGCTTTGACAAACATGGGACATTGCATAGATTTTTGCTCTGTTGGATTTAGTTCATATTCACTAACTAGTTTCTCTAAGAACTACTGGCAAACATTTCTTCATATACTTTTCAGTTTGTAATATGGTCACATTGTTTATCACCTTAATGTGTTGTATAATTTTCAGCCCAAATTTCCCTCCCTTCTCCCTCTACATAAACAACATATGTAACGCTTGTGGAAAGGGACCACTGATTTTGCTAGGCCTTAGTTACAGATGATTTCTGCTCATGCCGTATATTGGTTAGGACTGGAAGAAGAAAACAAGAGCCCCAAAATGCCACTTCCTCACTGAAGTCCGTATGCCAGCATGAAGCTCTAATAGAGGGAGAGCCACAAGGCTGAGAATTGCCCTTTTGTGAGAAGTAGCTTGTTTTGTTCGTGAAACTGGATAAGCCACAGGAGGAAAATGTACGTTGCTGGCAAAAGTTGCATCTCTGCGAGGTTCAAGAGTACAATTTCTGCAGCAGGTTTATCTTTCTTTGACCACTGACACACAAGAGTGGTTGAATTAATCTATTGTGTGACTTTATAGGGTTGTTCTGTTAAGTCTTAGCTCCTGTATTTGATTGCCATTGCAAATTTGGAGATATATTCAAGCTAAGACTTGATTAGAGTGAGTTGGGATATGGGAAAGTGGGCAAAGGAATGCTTTAATCGTAGTCAATATTCAGAGTGAATAAAAACAAAGCAGCATTAAGGTGATGTAAATGACTTAATTTGTATTTTACTTTTTATTCCCTCCACTCCACAGTATGTTTGAGATGTCATATGAGAGACCTCTGAAATGATGCTGGGAAATGCTTTGTCAAAATGGCAACAGAGCAGTTGATGCCAGCATGCTCGAGATGCCAGCCAACACGAAATGAAGAACTTGCAAGCATCTCGTTCTAAACCAAACCAGCTAATTACGTTATAGAGTGAGGTCAGCCTTAGTTTCCTGGTCTCTGGAAACATTACCATCTATGAAATTTTATCAGTCCATGGAGTCTCAACTGGTTCTTTCATACATGAGTCATAAGGGCAAAGGTCTCTCAAAATTTCCACATCAGACTGAATGAGTCTCTGCCTCTTACCATCTGCCACTTATCCTCTCATACGCACCGTGCTTGCTTCCCTTCCACAGCACATTCTGCCCGTTTTACTGTGCCTTATTTCTCCTGCATTGCCCTTATTTTCTTTTTCATTATATTATCTGACTATTTTTTGGGGGAGTATGCGGAGTGGAGCTTGGTGAATGTCCTTCCTGTGTCTATCTTTGAATCACAGACTAGCAGATTATGACAAGAATTTGTACCAGGGACAGATTTTGCTCATTTCAAATATGCGTGACCTGTGGGGAAAAAGGATTTATTGAAATGTAATGACATTTGCTGCCAGTTCAAAACTGAAGGGAGTTAAAGGGTCAGTCCTTTCAGTGAGGGGGCAAAAATTTTAAAATGAATGGAGTAGACCGAGACCGTCATGTTCAGGGCTCTGTCTTCCACTGGAAAATTCCAGTAACAGGGCTTGTGCCTAAGTGCAGCAAGGTAGTGCGTGTAGCCTCTTCCGAGTTACTAAGTAAAGAGAAGGCAACATGGGGATGCCAAGACTCGCAGCAAGTAATACGCAATGCTTCGTAGCAACCAGCTAAATAATTAATTCATTTGTTTTTATTTTATTATTTTTTTTAAGTCTAATGGAATAATACTGAAGATAACTGCAGAGAAATGACTGGTGTTGTATAAGGGACTGCCTTTCTCTCAGTGTGCTCAGCATTTTATAAATGTAGATCATGACTACTTTGCAATGAGTGGATAGCCAGCATTAACCACTGATTATGGCTTTTAGTTATTCTAAAAAATAGCAGAGAAGCTTTGCGTGTATTTGGGCATGTTTACTACTGCTTCGTCATGGGGTTTTCAATTTGTAAGTCTTCCTTCTCTTGGACTTCAGCTAAAACCGCATCAGTGTGAGCTAGAGAAAGGAGAACAGGACTCACTGGAAACAACCTTAGCATGTGTCTCTGTGGACAGCTAAATCTGCTCTCTAGTCCTGAATCAGCAACTTTGAAGGAAAAGATGGAAGAAAAACAAAACAAAAAAACCCCACAGTAATAATGATATTTTTCAGCATTCTAGAGAGAGAAGATAAGGAGATGCTGTAAGACTTTTTGAAGTAGTGTTGAGTCTTTCCCCTTATTTTAAATTGTTCCAATATGTTGCAGGTGGTTATAAATAGATGCCAGGGGAGAGAGCTGCTTTTCAAAGCTGAAGTGATTTTTCTTCATAAGGCTTGTGATGTGTAGAAAGTACATTAAGGTCCTTTGGGGGAAAAGAAATCTAAGTAATCACAAATTATTCTGAAGAATTATAGTCCAGATTCATCCGTTAGCTTACCCACTTGTTAGTCTAGTAGATAAAATTCTTCATTGTTGCAGTGAAGGCTTAGAATTCATGAACTTTTTGTGACATTTGATTTTTATCATTCTATTCTGCACTCCAGGGACGCTCCATTCTGGGGACAGTCCATTTTATTATGTGAGGAAAATAGCAGTTTACTATGAGGCCCCAATGGCTTCTGCTTTAATGACAATTAAAGCATATTCCGTGTTTAAAAGCTGAGTGGAAATCATTCTCATCCTATGGCTAATTGTATAAGCAACTGTTCATTTTTTTGCTTTGTGAAAACAAAAACGCTTGGGCACATACGTGGTTTTACATGTCATGATTACTGCTGGTGAGAAGGGTTATTCTTGCCAATGTCAAGATTTCCCTTGTTTGAAGAGCAAGAAAGGAAGCTGAGGTGGAGCGGGATGTTTGAATCTCATTCTTTAGATTCCACCGCTATAAATGCCGGTTTCTCATGGTAGCCTTCCTTGGGTTGGCAAAACCAGCACAAACAGCCCCAAATGTTGCCCTTGCTAAGGCCAAGAAGTGTTTGGAATGGGTAAATCCTACTGTTCAGGATCTGGGCTGGAGGGCACTGCTTGTGAGGGAGATACCGCTATAGCTTCAATTGAGGTATTTTGTGAAGATTTGAGGGTGCACCTGATGAAATTTCTGGAAATCAGTCTTTCTGAAGTCTTACCCATTTTCTGTATCAGGAATTTGTCAAGGCTTTGTTTTTTAATTATGCTTGAATGTAAGCAACTTTATCTTCAAAAAATACATTTTGTAGCATGGTTACAAATAGAATTCTACTTATGCTCAAATACTTTGGATGAACAATAATGTGTTTTTTAGAAGCAATGTGTATTATCTTAGGCTGAGACACACTCCTACATCCTTCCCTCCTTGCTGAAAACCCATTTTTGTTCTGACTTGAAGCACTTAGTGTTTTCAACTGCAATACTTCTCTTTATTTCATCCAGTAGGCTTTCTCCATACAGACACTAAAATCAGATTTGTTCCAGTAAAATGTATTCTGCTATAAATGACAGTCCTTTTGTCTCCATGAGGATCTGTTATTAGATCTTACGCTTTTATTTATTTATTTATTTTTAAATATCTCAGGTGATGCTATCCAGCAGCTTAATGTCATGGAGACTCTTTACTGGTATTCACAATTACATGAAATGGAGCTGGGTTGGCCAGGCCCCAGACTGTGACATGAGCTTGTATAGCTGCTGCTTTATTTCTATGGTGCAGATCATTTTATGGAAGAATTTGTTAGTCGTTTAATAACATTGAAAACTTGATTTATTGGCTAGTAATCTGCTTTCTAATAGCAGTCATATTGTTAGGCATTTTACACACTTACTACATTTATTTTATTGCTTTAAATATATATATACATATATATAGGAAATAGTGGCGCCTGGGTTTGTGGTGTCCTGTAGATTTCAATGAGGCTGAATTTGATCATCATCATATGAAATCAGTACAATGATAATTTGAATAATTTACTCCTGTGAGATGATTATAAGGACATATTTTGGGGCAAAAAAAAGAATCCCTGTATTTAAAATTGTTTAGACTAGTTGGAATACATTTCATGGTTCAATAATTTGGAGATTCATAAAAATGATTAAATTAAGGAAGTAGTTAATGCAGATCTTGTTTAGTTGTCTTATGGAAGCCTAATTAATTTCCCTTTTAATTGTAGAAATGTTCCATTTAAGAAGTGGCAGGCAAACAAATCATTTGGTGGAGCGGTTTTGCTTCTCAATTATGGCCTACCGATATTTCTTTATTTCTTAAAGCAGGATATTGTAATATATACCTAACCTGGATGCCTCAGTTGTCATACTGGCTGATCCTAGTGATCTCGAGTAACTCCAGTGACTGCAGATGTGAGGATTTTGGGTTTTGTTGTGTGTGTGTGTTTATTTTTGTTGGTTTGTTTGTTTTTCTTTTTTCCTCCCCCATTTTTTGGACACATTTATTGTACTCGTATTGATACGATTCCACATGGAGTACGTACGAGACCTGTGCATTTGGACACAGGGGTTGTCAAGCGCTGAAGGAGTAGATGGGGACCATTGCCCATGTCCCCTCTGCAAAGCTGTCCAGAACCCAGACGAAGCAAGTGTCGCATTTTGAAAAATCCTGCTGATTTTTCTATTCGATACAGAGCCGTGCGTGGCAACTTCAGTCATGGTGTGTGGGGGGCACTGTGTTCAGAAGGGGAGTCACCTTGAGTCTGGAGGTTGCAGTAGGAGCCACGTCCAGCACTGAGGCACCAGTTTAATTTGCTTGGAACAGTCTCTAGGCATTTAGCTTTACAAGGGCTGTTGGCACTCTTGCTGTTGTCCGCAACACAGAACAAATTAAAAAAGCTATTTCAAAAAGTAGTAGTTTCTCTTTGACTGATGAGTTGTAAGCAGGAGAAAGTAACCACCGAGTTTTATTGAAACAAAGAAACCCAGCACAAGAAAAAGAAGGAAGGAAGGAAAAAGAGGACAGAAAATACGCTGCAACTGCAGAAAGAGTTAAGCCATTTTTCTATTTACATGGTTTATTTCGCAAGTGTCTGACTCATTGGGCATAACCAGCACAGTTAAATTACAAAATTACTATTTGGTTCTTTTTTTATTGACTACAATTCAAAGCTGCTTCAAGCCTTCCAAATTTAATCCCTCCAGCACTTTGCCAAGAACATTACCTTTTATTTTCAGCATTAAACTGTGGAAGATACCCCTAAGGCTACATGTGAGCTCGCCCTCCATGATGGGAGCTAACAGAGTGTATCAATTGTTCGTGATTTCCTATTCTGCTGGAAATTGGGAGAGGCGGGAGGAGCCGCCGCATGCGGATTCTGCCCGGTCAGCGTTTCTGCAGCTCCCAGGCAGGCAGAGCCCGTCTGTGTAATTAATTGTGGAACCTTTTCAGCTCTTCACTCTGAATTACCATTTAGCAACCTGTCAAAACTGAACTAATAAGGCCATTGCATGTGTTTTGATGTGCTTATTTGACTGGAACTGTTGGGATCCTGCGTCTCTTTCCCTCTCTTTGGGTGAAATGAAATGAAAAATTAACATGAGACAGTTAACTTAGAAGGAAAAGATCTTTTTGCAGAGATACCATTCAAGCTCTCTGCCAAGGCATCTATTGCTACATCTCCCAGCAAACTCAAATTGCATAAAAACATTGTCCTTCTGCTCTACCACCTATTCCCGAATGGGGTATTTTCCTATTACTTGATGGCCCTGCAGGTCTGAGATGATTATCTATGACTATAGTTGCTAAATTATGGCATCTTTTATTTGTGGGAGGGAACTCAGAACTCTAGAGTAAGTTAGGTTGGTGACTTCTGATTATGCATTTTGACAGTTGAATGTTAAATTTATTTTTAATGAAATTTAATTTTAAAATGCCTCAGAACTTACTTCCCCTAAAGTTGAAAGATCATATTTAATACCAAAAATATTCAAGGGAAAACATTTAAAAATCTGTTTCTCTATTAATAGAATGACCTGTAATGTTCAAAAAACTCAAAGAAGTCTTCTATTTTACTGAATAAATATAAAAGCTTTTTGCCAAAAGTATTAGCAGAGAGTTGAAGCTTGGATATTTTGCTGATGCTGTTGATTGATTTGCAGGATAAACGAATTCATAGCTAGACCTAGTTCTGTTCTGCTGGTCAAAATATGAGGTGAAGCATATTTTAAACTTTTCAGATATTGAACTTAAGCTAATGACTTGTTTTGTTGTTGATTAAATGCTTGGGGAAAAAAAATATATAACGTATGCTGCATGTGTAGTCTGAGTATGCTGCGTGCTTACATCTCTATCAGTAGAACAATTAAATGAATTTGTTTCGCTATGTTATCCATGTGTTGTAAATATCTCGTAATCCTATAAAAATGTGTTCTTGGAGGTAGGTAAGCGCTCCCTGTGCATTAGTGCTTTTGTTTACAGAGGTTAACTTGTGTTTATTTATTTATTTATTGCATACCTGTGTTTTTGGACCCCACTCTGTGAGATTTTCATGTTGGTTGTATGTGATCTAGCAAAATGCTGCATAATATTTCAGGGGTAAGCTACTGATGATTCCTATTTAATTAATTTAAAACTTGTTGCAAATATTTCTAAAGCATCGTATAAATTACTGCAAGAATGCGATCTCAATATCTAATTTAAAAATATATAATTATCAATACTGATACTGAACAATAATCAATACTGAATTGCTGAACAATAATCATGGATTTATTTGTAAATACTGAGTTTCAGATGAGAAGTTGATATGTGACAGTGTGTTCACTACCTGCATTTGCTGGAGAATTGATGAGTGGACACTTGATATGTTCATCTGAAAATGGGCAGCTTTTTTGATCCGGAGCAGTAAGTGGCCTGCAGTCCAGATTAACTGATAGTTATCCAACTTAGCCGTTATGCATCAGGGATTAATGGAACGAAGGTCCATGCTAGGAGTAGTCTTAAGTCTTGATATATGAAAGTACAAAAATATGAAAATTGAGCAGAGTTCATATGGAAAGGGCCTTAAGTATAAAGACTCTCTCATAGTTCTCTGTAGCCTAACAAAATAAAATAGGGTAAATATATGTGTCTCATTACACTTACCAAGCAAAATATGCACTCTAGAAAACCTTCAATCTCCATAGCATGGAGTTTGTACACCTTTGTGTTCCTCCAGCATTTATTTTTTATGTAATACAGCTCATAAGATTAGTGCTTCGTTATGATAAACTAGTAGCTATAGTTTTTTCAGTGCTTGAAGGCTGGGATTTGAGTGAGGATGAGAAGGACGAATAAGATTTTTTTTTTTGCTTTTTTTTTTTTAAAAAAAGGTTTTTTTTAATTTAATTTATTTTTATTTTATTATTTTTAACTAAAGGAAGAGGTGACTTTCTACTTTTACTGTTCAGACCAGAAGATGGACTTCTGCACAACTGTAAGAAAAGCGCAAGGAGTGGTAGATGAAATGATGCCTCTGGCAGTGCGAACTGTGAGAAAATAGTATTCTTGTAGATGATGTATAAGATGCAAACTTACAGGTCATGCCAATGAGGTTACTTTGTGTTTCTCTGTGTTCCTTTGTTGATACAGTTTAAGAATTAATAAGGTTGGAAAACTTTTTTCCTAAGTTATTACATGATCAGCATATTTTCATTGCCTGTTGTACTTACTGTACCAATATTATTACAGAGGACTCGATTATGCAGAATGATAGTGGAAACACCAGAGAATTTAGAGAAAGCACGATGACAATTCCTCTCCGTTTCTGTATCTTAGTTTTATAGTGCATATTTCCTATGAATAGTATTTATTTAAAGCTCCCTTTTCTTATTCCTTAATTATGCTTTTACTTTTATAGATGTTATTCACTGGGGGTATTTTGATTTTCTTCACGTGCGTTCACATATTCAGATAAGAGCGCCTACCTGCCTTGTAAATGTGAAAACAAAAAAGAAATGATCTTAAAGGAAGAGCAATTGCTAACACTGTATTTGGGTTTACTAGACAGATCAAAAAGAAATTGAATTAATTTAATAGATAATTTTTAACTGGCAAGATAGAAAAAAAAAAGTTTAAAGCTAACTGCTATATATGCCCTAGTAATCTGTACTCCTTTAATAAATATTCTAGAAAAGTGTGAGGGTTTATTTGGAAATAGCAAGAGAGAGATAATCCACCATTTTTCTTCAGAGCTTGGTTCAATAATTAATTGTTCTTGTAAGATTTTGATTTTTTTATCTGGCTTCAAATTCTTGCCGTGGTCTAGTTAACTGCCTAAGTGCAAACCCATTAAAGGAAATAATTCTGTATTGGTTTATCTGAGAGTTTAGTTGAGGAAATGCCACCAAGGATCAAAAAATCAAAAAGGATCAAAAAATTTTTTTTTCATTTTTTTTGCTTGGTTTTTAATCTTTATTACAATCCGTAATGGGCAAAAAAGCAAAGCATTCGATTTAATTTTGAAATCCCAGGCTGAGAATGTGCTGGAATGTGTTGGAAACTAGCAAACAAAGCACATGTGCTAAGGAAATCACCGAGGAAGAACAAATACGATACCCCAGGATATTAGTTTTGCAGAATCATTTTTTGAGTTGAGCCAATTTGAGACATAAGATGGTCTGTATTGCGATTTTAAATGCGTGTTTTGTAGGAAGACATCTTTTGTTTCTGTCTGTCTTCTGCAGTGGCTGCAGATGGCTCTGGCAGGGCTGGGTCTTTTCTAAGCTCCCTACCTTAAAACACGTTGAAGGCCAAGTGCAACAAGCAGCTTGTAGTTCTGAGTTATGAATTCTGGTTAAGCATATTCAGAAAATCACCCAGCTTTAACCTTGTCTTTATATCCCCATCATGTGTTTCACGGTGCTCTGAGTAAGCACTTGCCTTGGTGGGTGGCTCTACCTGGCTGAAGCCCTGGGTGCCCTGAGTGCTCATTAGCTGCCTATTGATTTCGGCAGGAGGTTGCGGTTGTCCAGGCTTACTCAGGGAGAGATGAAATCACACCTGACGGTTCTCTTGTTGGTGCTGGAGGACAGGGGCTGCTTATTCTATGGGCAGAGGAGGAGAATGCAAATAAAGTGATGCCAAGCTGGCTTTTATGGGCTGTGAGAATTTAAAGTAACCTTGGTGCTGCGAACAGCTTAGTTCAGCTGATCGTTTTACATGGACTATAGACCAAAGGTGGTTCTTCCAACTAACTTTGTGGGAATCACGGTATTTCAGGCTTGGCCTAAAATGAGTATTTTCAGGAAAGTATTCCATCAGTTTCTTTCATGCTTGGGATTTCTAATCCTTGAGCAAACACCTGCTGTGCTTCTCGGGGTATGTCAGGTGTACAGATTCTGCAAGATGGATTTACATTATGAAACTGCAAGCAGATTTTTTTTTTTTCTTTTTTTAACTAGTGTGATCGCCTGTGTAGGTATATTTTCACACAGTCACACACGCTCTGCTTTTGGCAAAGTCTGAATGCAGCTCTCGTAACCAAGACGAGTGTATATATAACTTTAAATCATCTTGGGATTTTTTCAAACAACAGAATTTTTGACAGATTTGATTATACATGCGGTAATTTCCACCAATGTAAAAACATAAAATAAAGCCGTGTTAATTAGTTTTTCCATCTGTATAAACAGTACTTGAAAATTATGCCTAAGTTATTTAAGATCAAATTATTATTATTATGAATGAGAAGACTAGCCTGCTTATGCAGGTAGGTTCCACTGCAGAAGACCTTCCCTGAGAAGGCTTGGTAGATCAAGTCTCTGAGTTTCTGGGTTAAGATGCTGCATGATGGTACCATATTGTGGATAGGTGATCAGATTGACTTCAGATATTAGCATGCAGCTGAGTGAAGCAATCTGTAATAATAATCTGTAATAAAGCTTTATTAAGCTGTTTCTGGAACAAAAATATATGGATGATGCAACTAAAATTGTTTTTAATATTCCTTATCTGAAATAGCTTTTTACTTAATCTCCCCCAGAATTCTTTCTCTAACCTGCAGAGCATTTGTTTATTGTAGCCATTCTGAGTTTGCTTAGTGCAGTCGTTCTATATACAAGTATCAAAACCTAGCACAGAGGCTGTGAACAAAAGCAAATACTATTTTGGGTAATTCACATCTAGAAATTGTGTTTCAAGCTGTGACTACGCTACTAATTTCAGTTGTATCAACATGAGAAAACCTCTTATCACATCAAATCAGAACTTATCTCCTGCTAACAGAAGGGGAAAATTTTGCCATATTTCTATGACAAGAATTCACGAGAGTATTATCATGTACTCCAAGATATCTTCAAATATTATGGGTGAGGATTATTCTTGTTAAGGATTTCAAGGGATGAGAGTTGCTTTTGACTCTAAAGATAGCTTTTAAGTAAACAAGTGGATTTCTGTGCGGAAAGAAAAGGTATCTTTCCAGAGGCTCAAAAAAAGAGCATCTCCAGAATATAAGATCAGGTTCAAATATTTATCAGAGATGCTGCTCTTGCTGGCGTTTAGGTACATGATCTTTCTCCAGTCATCTGTAGTAAAGATTGGCATGTCTCTATTGTTAGTTTTCTGTTTCTCCTATTATATGTAAAATCAATACTGGGTCATGAGACTCTTGAAGTACATGTAGCTTATTTCTATTGAAAGTATGGAATTCTTAACTTCCAGTTTTACCCGATAAATTAATGGAACACATTTTACTCAAGTTATTGGTATACTTTTAGCATTCAAGGTAATGTAAATGAGCTGATTTGGCTGGGAAAAGCATTTTGTGATGATGACTGTTGGTGACGGCTGTTTGCTGAAGGTAGCATCTCAGAGAGGAAAAGTTTAGGTTATGGTGTGAAATCACAGAGCAGCTCCTGCCAGAGCAAGTGTCCTGGCCAGGCTTTGGAGGGCTCCCACTTCTTTGCCTCCAAGGTTCTGTCATGTCTGAGCATCCTAAGTCTTCTAAATGCTAATTTGAGGCAGTTAGCAATGTCAGTGGAATGATGACACTGATGAGCTACTGGGTATACGTGTAGCTATTTTTGGGGGGCTGTCACTAGTTTCTCTCTTTTTCTGTGTCTCGAGGCATTGAGAACTGTTCAAATTACCTGCAGTCTTACAACTTTGCAACTGAGGTTATTTCTGTTGTTCTAGCTTGTGGAAGCTGTATATGTTCTTTAGTAATATTTACATTTGTTAAATAGACTGCTTTTTGTAAGAGTGATAATAGCATATTGAGTTTGTTAATATAGCTAATAGCCCTTCAATATTATTACTGTTGTTTTTAAAGACTTTATTTAGAGTTTTATTGTGGAACCTTGCCTGGGAGCAAAATAATAATAATAGGCCTGTGAGACTGTTCAAACCATACATAGATTAGAAGTGAATACTCTTGTGATGGTTTGATAGGTGAACAATACAAAAAGTAACACGTAGGCCTATTAGAGTTTTATATCCAGCTGATAGATTTAAACAATGAGTATGAAAAGACTGAGGTGTTTCATATTCAGCAGCAAGACGGAATGAATCGTTTGAGCTTTGGGAGTCCTCAGGTATCATGAACACTGAACATTAACTGGACTTGAGATTGCTTTTAGCTTTCTTATTATAGAAATTCAAGTTTTCAGGAAAGTTAATCTGGGCATAGTTCAGGCCCAGACACTGTTCCCTTAAAACACAGCAGTAAATAGGTACCAAAAATGTAGTTGGAACTGAGGTCCACATCAAGGAAACACTGCTAACTCTCTATATTTTTGTGAGATCTGCATGGGAATTCCTTTATGAAAAATTAATAAAACTTTTTTTACACCTTTTATATAACCTGAAACAATTAATTTAATGTTGGTTATGACAGTCATATTTTTGCCTTCCCATAATAATAACAAGCCTCATAATTTAGATTTTAAAACAGAAAGAAAAAGAAATAGTGTGAAGATTACCATGGGAATATTTTTACAGCACAGTTTAATTATTTGGTTCAGTAATGCTCAATAATTATTTCAGTGTAGAAATCACTCACAATCCAGTCCCTTCAAAAACTAAACAACGGTTTCATTACCAGTAACTAATTTACAGAGCAATTTCAGAATCTCACGACTTCTTGCCTGCCTGAGATTTACGGTCTCTAATAAAAGGCCTTGCCTTGGAGACATGAATTAACAACTCTTTAAAGGGGGAGCCCGGATTCAGGATTTTGATTTTCTTTGCCCTCTTGCTGCTGCCTGGCCCTGCTGCTGCACGTTCCGTGGGAGGGCCAAAAAGATGTAGTTTTTTGATTTCCCAACTCTTTGTCTGCCTTGCTTTTACCATGTGCAAGAAGCGGGAGCAGTGACAGCACAGCGGTCTTGTTCCTTTACTTTAAAAAGGCAGGATTTGCGAGCACGCTCGGCCATTTGTTCTTGCTCCCTTTTGCCAAATTGCCAAATTTATGTTGAAGTGTCTGAGGTATCTGGACCAATAATAATAAAAAGTGTTAGCTCCTGGTACCTCCTAATGGAAGATGATTTTTAACTTGTTTGTACTTACTGACAAAACATCAACGAGCTTCATCCCTTCAAAGTGGCCAAAAGATGAATTTCAAACCCATAATGGCATTAAAATGCATCAGAAATGAAAACAATCTAAGGATTCATCATAGGTCAGAAAATAAGTGCTTTTAAACTATCAGGAGCACAGTATATGCTATTCTAATTTCTTTTCACTTCAAGTTTCTGAAATATTTATTAAAGAATAATCTGTGGAATAATGAATATTGCTTTCCTATAGAAGTACAGAACACATGCTATATTTCTGCTGTAATGTCTTATTAAATATGGATGTTGCGAGTTTCTAGTCACTTTGGGACCAGCTACTTGAATGTTCTGCCTTTTAGCAAACAACACTCGTGCAGTTGGGGTTTAAAAAAACAAAACAAAAAAGAAACGGCTATTTTAGCGATGGCCTCTTTAAAACTGGAGAAAGGAGTAAAAAAGAAAAAACTTTGCATGGTTTGGGGCTATTAGAAAGCTAAGTATCTGGTAAGGTAATTAAGCATTTCAATATTTCATGTATACAGCAAATTTGATGTTCTTCACTACCCAAATAAAGGATGGATTAAATGTTTGAAAAGATAAGGATATGGTTAAACAGAAAGCTCCAAGCTAAAAGATTAGTTTGAACAGCATTGCTTAGCATAGGAATAAAAAAAAAGGTCAAAAATGGAAAAAGAATCACTTTGGATATGGTTAGAGCTGATAAAAGCAACACTGGGCATGCATCACTATATTCCTATTTAACAAAATTGTGGCAGCAGCAATTGCAGAATGGTGGGGGGAAAAGTGAATGTTTGCTGTATGTCTGGGTACCTCTGTGTTTCTCGTATCCTCTGAACGATGCACTTTGCCTTCCAAAAAGTTAGGCTGTGGCATAACCCAAAGGAAATAAAAGCGCTTTAAGATGAATGCTTTTATCCATGTGCTATTCATCATCTGACAAGACCCACTTGTTTACTATTGCAGTTTGCTCTTAGGTTCCTATGTTGCCAGCTATCAGTAGTGAGGTCATTTTAGGTCCTAATTAAAACACATAAGCAAAAGGGTTCACAGTTAATTTTGAGTTTGGGATTAAAAAAATCTGTGCTTAGCTCATTGATTGTGCCAGGACCATTGAAGACAGCTGGGAGCTGGACGCAGGAGTATCTAAAGCATCTCAGAGCTCGTGTGCTAAAAGGACCTGTCCCCGTCAGGTCTGATGGGGTAGGTTGCATTTGGCAAGGGATGTTCATTTGTCAGTGGCCAGGGAAGATTCACTGTATTTGAATTCCTTGCCCGCAGTGGGACTCCCTGGTCGTGCCCACTGGCCCCTGGGGGCTCAGCGGGTCGCTTTGGGGGAGCCCATCAGGTGATGGGTGACGTGGGACTTGCAGCGCTTCCGTCTCCCGAGCATCGTTCTCCGGCCGTGCCGCAGTGTGTCAGCATATGCCTGGGTGGCTATGGTTCTGTGGACAGATGGGGCTGTTTCAGTTCATGGGCGCTGTGTACGTATAATTTAGGACCCTTAGCTGAGCTAATTCTCACTCGGTTGCGCTTGGCAGTCGCTAATGTCAGTCAGGCTCAGGAAGGGCTATGCTGTATGTTGAAATGCTGCTGCATGTCTGGCAAGTGCTCCAGAATTTCTTTGCCACTGGAATAATCTTATTTTAAAACTGAATGTTAACAGTCGATTATTTCCCTCATAGTCGAGTCCTTAGGCTCAACATGAAAATAAGTGTCACTAATAATAGTACGTGTAAAAACGAATGCACAACTGATGGCTTGGGAATTGAAGGAGTTAAGCTCTGTGTTGCTTGTTTTTCAAACTGCTGGGGGGTACAAAGGCTTAGGAGATTCTGTTACTGGCCTTGGGGTTAAACAACCTCTTGCAGAGCAAGGACTGACCGCTGCTGCTGCCCTTGGCCAGTTGATGGGGCGCGTGGCCAGCACAGGGCCTCGTGAGAGGCTCTCACAGTCGCGGTCCTTGACCTGGTATCTAATAACTCCTGCTAGGACAGGACAGGCTGGCTAGGGTGGCCACATCCCCGGTGACACGTGGGACCCCAAATCCTCCTGCTGATGCTTCAGAGAGGTCAGTCTCACCAGAACCAGCTGTACTGCTTAGGGTGCTAGTAGCAAAATGCTGAAAATGGACATGGCTTTTTTTCTTTGAGTCTACTCCTAAAAATTCTAAATAAATGTTTCCTTCCCGTTACAATTTAAGGTTTTCATAGTCAAGTATATTAAATTTCTTCTTCTACAGGATCAACTGCTAAAGAAAAAGAAACTGCTAGTACATTACCTGCCCCTTTCCAATTAACAGAACAGGCTTATAGAAAGTATTATTAATGATATAACTGATAGAGGTAGATACAATATCCGTCAAATAGGTCATTACTGCAGAGATGGGGGTTTTCCTGGTTGTATTTAAGATTCATTTCAGATTTGTGCGGAAATACTTTGAAATGCATAGTTTTGCATTGCTAAAGTGGGGAAACATGTTTTTTAGTATCTTCTTAGATGATCTTTTTTTTTTTTTTTTTTTTTTTTCCAAATGCAAGTGTCTGGTGCTTGTAGAAATCGGAATTAATGGTCACAGTTTATCTGCATACGCTGTGGATATGTTGTAATTTAAAGCTGATTGTGTTAAATCACTGTGTTAGTCTTGTGACAAAGGCAGTTAGTTAAAGGATGTACTCCTATCACTGCAGAATCTTCACTTAGCGTTATTATTCAAGGCACACTTATAATTGTCATCATAAATATCTATCTGTAAGAATTTTAGCAAGTGTTCTAAGTGTGATATATAGTCAAAGGTCAGCTTCTGAAAATGGCTTAGATGAGATTTAAGCATTGCTATAAATAATTCTTTGAACTGCATTTTATTCACAGTATTTACAAGATTAACGGGAAGTGTTGGCATTTAGTACCTATAAAAAGGCCATGTAGTCTGTCCTCTTGTTATTACAGGCAGCATCATAGAGAAAGGCGGGAGTTCAGATACATTCCAAATCCTTAGGTTTGCAACAACTTTAAGCTCTCTTCATTTAAAATATACCATCAGAGAGGAGATAGTCATTTATAGGGCATGAGGTTTGTTTTTCATTGCTAGCCTAGACCTGGAACATATTTCTTGCATGACTTATCATTTGAGGAAAATGATATCAAATAGTCTCAGTAATTTTACATTGTTACAAAGCCTTAAATAAAAATTAATGACATATTTGTGCCTAAAGACTGAATGTGTCTTACTGAACTCCCTGGAGGCATCTTGATTTTTTTTTTTTTTTTTTTTTTTTTTTTTTTTTTTACACCCTTATGTGTGTGCTCATTTTTAAGACAATTTCAAGTCTTTCAAAATCAGATTACACAGATCTATTTTCTTAAAATCCTCTTTAAACTCTACATGAATAGCAATCACAAAATACTTTCTGTAATGCTGCCAAGTTTACAACTACCCAAAAAATATCTTTAAGTTGTTGGTTTCTTGAGTATAGAATTTGGACAGTGTAGGAATGAGATATTCTAAATCAGTGACAGATTATTTCACTGTTGAGGCTGTCATACTTTTTGATTAAGTATGCTTTCTGTAGTGTTGATTTTTCTTTTTTTTTCCTGTATAGTACTAGCAGCTTGATTGTTCAGGGACAGGTGTTTCTAACTTGACCAGGGCGCTATTGCATCAGCAGATTTTGATGCATTTTTACATTTTCTCCTTGTTAAAGCTACTTGCTTCTGTGCCTTCCTTGTTTTGCTAGACAGCAGTGGCCTTGTTTGTTGAAATCATGCTCTCTGCTAATTTTGCAATATTCAACAGATGGAGATTGGCTGCAAAGTATGCGCCAGTAGACCAATATGATTCTCATGCACACAAAACTGATCCTGCAAGAAGGCCAGGAGGTGTATGGACCTTGGTATTTTAGATATCATTTATGTTTTTACCTTGTATTGTCAGTAGCATACACATTATGCAGAGACACATCTGTACAATACTGCTGCACTATCAACTAATATAAAGTTGAGTCTTAGAGTGCAACATACAGTAAGAGGCAAACATCATTGTAATAGTTTCTGACAACTTCTGGCATGGTTACAGGAAGTCTAAATTATAAATAGGAATCAATCTGTCTTTTGTTGGTGGTTTTGAAAGAATCAGATTCAGTTGTGTAATGCTATTATTTTATTATATATTTCCTTTTCTGTTTCAAATAATGGTTATTTTCAAATTTCTGTTCAATTTCTCTTTTTTATGAAACAATTTCTCTTTTTTATGAAACAATTTTGTCTCCCTACCATTTCTATTTTTGCTGCTTATCCCTGGAGTAAAGTGTAGCATATGTTGCTGCTTCATTTATCCTTGCAGCTGTCTGTCTGAATAGGAGAACGCTTGCGGTTGTCCTTTCTTGCATATTGACATTTTATTTGCTTTTTCTTCACTGAGTTGTTATATCTGCTGATATTCAGATACAGTTAATTTTGTTCCTGGATGAATTGAAAAGCTATTTTTCAGTTTTCACTTAGGCTGGCTCAGGAAAGCAGAAAAATCAGCATCTTCCCATTGGCCATGCCTTCAAAATATCAATATCATGGAGAGGACAGGGGAAGCAAGGCTATATCAGATCGGACATATTTAAGTAAGAGTGCTGTGTGTAATCAGTCTACGCTACCTCCATTTTTCAGCTCGTTTGGTTGATGACCAACTTTGCCACAGATGTCTTTTGACTTTTCCCCCTCCCAAATGATGAGGAAGAACAGAGGAAACAAGTTACATTGCTCATTACATGTGTGTGCTTTGGTTTTATTTTTGTTGTATAAAGTTTCAGTTGAAAACAAAGATCAAAATTACTTGGAAATTTTAATTCAGATGGTTTTGAGCTTTAAACAGAGTTTGTAAAAGTTGATTTAAGAATGCTGAGAATTTTCCCTACGTGTGTGCAAGAGTCACCTTACATGTTAATGATTTCAGTCTAAATTCCTAGCAAAGATGCTGCCTAAACTGCCAGAGTTTATTACTGTTTTTAGTGTTGAGGAGGAGAGTTTTAATACTTGTTTTAAAAGGTTAGAAAGAGGGGGGGTTGAGTACTTTAACAGAAGCACAGTGACTATTTAGAATAATGAGGAATTTTCTAAATACAAACAAGTCTTTAAAAAGAGTGAGAAAGGAAAAAAAAAGGTGCTTATGGGTTGCTACAATATAAAAATACAGAGTAGGAAAAGGAGAAGAAAAAGGCATGAAAGTGTAAGATCTGCTAGAATGTTCTGCAAAAAAAGGAAGATAGGAAGTCAGTGGAAAGACAGTAAAAAATTCTTAGTGAACAGATAGTAAATAACAGCATGAATAGAAAGAGTCCCTTCAAAGATATAATTTCATGAGTTATTTAAATACGCACTGAGGATAATAATGTCTCAGGGATGACAACAGTGGAGAAACACAGGGATTAAATGCTATTATACGTAGTATAGCAATGGCAGATCTGAAATGCGGAGTTCTTGCTGCTGAATTCATTCGAGCTCATGCTGATGTTGATGTTGCTGTCTGGGGGCTTCCAGCATAGCAGAGTACCAGTGCACTGAGACCTGGGTTTTCTGTACCGATGCCACCGAGTTTTGGGTTTTCTGGAGTAAGCACTATACCAACTCAGCTCTGCGTCGACCCGCAGCAAGCGGGATGCCAGATCAGTGCGGTCTCTCTTGCTGTCACCAAGTCAGGGTGATTCCTTTAATGGCTTTGGGTTTCATCTCTGGCCCAGGAACTGTATATGAGTGCTCAACTGGGTGATTTCTAAGGCTTCAGCAAAATATAATTAGAAAAGTATGCATGTTTATCAGTAGGCTTGGAGATTTCTTTTTCTTTTGCCTCAGGCTTCCTCTAAGGCTCAGGTAATAGATGCTGCTAAGGCAGATTTAACAGGTTAGAAATCTGAACTGGAATTGCTTAGGATTCTTATTTGAGTATTTAAATAGCAAAGATGCAGATCTTGTCCTAAGTGATGATTGTGAGGTGTTTTAATGGTGATCAGTGAATTTGGGATCCAGCACCATTTTGTTCTGTCCGTTTGCCTCCATACTTGATGGCATAGACAGGTCTGTTAATTCATTAAATTTGCTCAGAGAATGGAAAATCTTCAACAAAAGAAGCCCCAAACCCAGACAAAACAGCCCATCTTTTTCTATTAGTCAAAAAGACACTGAAAGTACCGCCATGAACATTTGGGTTGAATTATCAGAGTACTTAATCTGATTCCATGTTGAGTTTGAACATAAATAAGAGGTGTTAATTTTGTAAGAAGTCTCGTATAGATTAGACTTTACCTTGAACTCCCACTTTCAAATTTCCTAAGAAAAAGAGAAAAACCCAATAATTTGCCATCTCAATAATAACAGGAGAGACCAGGTCTCTCTGGATGCCCCCATCTGGCAGAGGAAATCTGCTTGTTAGCATTTCAAACAACTTGGTGAATTTCTTCAGTTTATGTACAGATTTATATAAATAGAACGTTGTAAAACACTTTTTCAATACTTATGAAATACTTTCTACTAATAAGAGCACCATCCTTACTGCAGACAATGTTGTGGTTTTTTAAAGTTAAGGAAAAAAAAAAGTCTAGCCTCCATTTCTTTGCATATTTAATTTTTTAAAACGCAAACAAAATCTCCCACTCTCCTCCAGGCGTTGTTTTCCCTATGAAGGTAAATACCATTCAGATGGCACCTGGGTGTCGCTTTCTTGTTGCAGTCAAAAATAAATTGGGGATTTTTTTGTTTTGTTTTGTTTTTGTTTGCGTAGTAGCTCTTATCTGCCATATTATCAATTGTCTTGAAGGGGGGCTAACAAACAGTGCTGTGTTCTGTAAATTGGAATGTATATGTTCTGGAGCTCTAGTGGTTGTGAGGTTCTCTCTCTGGCTAAGAGAGAGCTTTATAAAAACTCGGGGTGGGAGAGATTTAGTCTCTCTTTTTTTTTTTTTTTTTTTTTTTTTTTTTTTTTTTTTTTTTTTTTTTTCTTTTTTCCTTTTTCTTTTCTTTTTCTTTTTTTCTTTTTCTATAGCTGCAAAATCCTCTGCCTATGCACCAATCCTCAACACTGTTGCTTCCTCATCATTGTTATTAATAGTCATCACATACATCCCTTCCACTTCTTGGGGTAAATTAGACTTCTGCACCCCAAAATCAGGTCACCTTCAGTGTATTTTCTTGTAAGTGACCCTTTGGCTACCATGTTAGTCATAGGGAATGAAAGGAAGTTAGAGCAAATAACAGGGATAAACTTCTATGCCATCTTTTTATTCCTTAGATTTTTTTTTAGTTCATTTATTCATCTGTTTTCTTATCTGTTTAAAGAAGACCAAAGTACAAAACAATTTTGATTGGTATTATATACCCAAAGAAAAGACAGAGATTTAAATAAAAATGATCTCTCAGAGATTTTGAGTGAAGTATCTGAGAGTGTTTTGTCCAAGCACTTGCGTCTCAGAAGAAAATATGTATCACAGAAGTAAAACAATGTAAAGATTTATTGACTGAAACAATTTCCATTGTCATGTAGTGCATAAGAATTAAATATTTATACCTACTCACTGGGGTAATAAAAACATATTCAGTTATGTTGCAGGCACAACCAAATGATTGTTGAGGCATCTAATAGCACTGCACCTCTTAAAATATATAGTACAAACAAGACTTAAGAAAATGAAAACCATTACGGTGAAATAGTTTCTTGTTTGTTAAAAAAAATAGCAAGATGGATGATAAACGCCATAAGGAATTCCTGCTGACCATGAATGTGGATTTTGAAGGCGTTTTGCTGATGAAGGTCTCAAATGCTGCAAGACTTTGGGGTTGCTTGAGGAAGCATGGTTGTCTGTCATGACTTACGCTAGTCCTTCAGGCTCAAAGGAATGCACCAAGCGCTGTGCATTTCCTTTAGCTAGGATATTGTCTTAAAAATTACAATTCTTTCTTCCCAAATACAAATTGTTAGTAGTTTCCCAGTGAGACTCTGTAACACTGTCTCAGTAGCGTTTCTCCCAGTCCTTTGTCAGTTAAAGGAGAAGGCTGGGAAGTCGTGAGTTGCCAAGGCCCTTCTGGGACGCTGTGTTGTAGTTATGAGTTGCATTCGTGGAGATAATTTGCGCTAGCTTCTGCTTAGACACATGAGAAATTGCATTGGCTTCAGCCCCTTTGTCAGCAGCAGCCGCCTCTTTTGCTGCAGCATCTTTCCTTGTAGGTTTTTAATTCCTCTTTGACTTGTTCAGTGCAGGCGTATCTTTGCAGGAAATTCTTAGCCTTATTTCTTCTGGGACCGTTTCTGTTTACCTTTGTGTCTGTCGTGACACTTTTGTAATTAGTTGTTGCCAGCACCAGCTTTGCTTTCAGGTGGACAGCGCGCTTAACCCTTGCTTATTGCCTTATGCCAGAGTTTCTCATGTCTGCAATGGGGCTGTGTGCTTCCTTTGCATGCAATAGTAGCCCTTAATAATCATAAACAATCAAAAGAGCACAGCAGTTGTCAGAAACTCCATTGTTTGCAAACTGTTGATGTGTAAATAAATGCGTTCCTGTGGAAGTATGATAATTTTAAAAGCCTTGTAAGAGGAACTTGAGTTATTTTCTCATTCCTTCCAGTTTGTGGATCCACTGATTCTAAGCAACTTCACGATAGTTTTGCTAAGTGTCATTTTTCCTTTATTAAGATAAAAATTATGCCGTCAGCACGTCAGGTGTGGGTTGCATTTCTGTGATGTGAATGCATCCAACTGTTTTGAAACAGCTGCAATGGCAAATTTTCTTACGGCAAATAAAAAGAAATTTTTTGTACTTTTGCTAGCTAACACCGTAAAGTAAACAGAGAAAATGGAAGGCTATCAGCATTGTCTATCGTCTGTGCTGCCAGACACCAGTATTGATTTAAAAAAAAAAAAAAAAAAAAAAGAAGAATTAAAAGATAAGTGTTTAAAACCAACTTAGACGCCTAGCCGAAAGAAATCAAAGCCAAGCGGGCTAGTTATGTGCGTGGTATGCACCATATAGGTTAGCAGAATATTACTTTTTATACTTAGGATCTCAAAAAAATCAATACTGAGGTTGAGATAAGCCTTTTTGTAGGATTTTTTTTTTTAAACTTTGAATTAGTATGTGGTAAAACATTATTTGGTCTTTTATTTTTCTTCCTTTTTTTTCTTTTTTTTTTTTTAACTTTCTTTTCTCCATTGTTCATAATTACCTGGGTAAAATACTAATTTTTTTTTTTTTTCTGGTAGTGCTGTAAATACCATTCAAGTAAGATTTGCAAAGTTATAGACTTGAAAATGCTCTATAATGAAAGACTATCAGAAATCTTTATTCTCCTTATAAAATGTATTTTAGACTGTGTGGAAAATATGTTTAGTGCTCTTTATACTCTTAGTAGTCTGGAATGGGCTGGCATTTTGTTTGATATTTCTGGATTTAATTTATGTCCAAGTAGTTTAAATTCCTGACTTATACACAGAGATTTGGATTTATGCCTCTTGACCTTGGTGGGTTTTTTTGTTTTGTTTTCTTCTTGTTTTATAAATGTCAGAATAAGTGGTAAGCTAAATGTGTATAGGAAATGTGACTTTTGAGTCATATATTTTCTTAATTTGTTGTCCATCAGTTCATGTATGTGATATGCGTGATGTATGAGTAATAAAAGAAACTTTTTAACGTTTGGCACTGTAATGAGTATAAATGCTGATCAGTGTAAATCTAATTATAGACATAGATATAGACATCTGGCTATAGACACTATAGGCAGAAAGGGACATTTATTTTCTGCATTTTTTACCATTTTTGCTTTTCCTTTTCATTCATAACTTTTTCCCCACGATAACCAAATGAATGTTTAAAGCTCTTTAACAGATGTTTTTTTATTTTACTCAGGTGGGATATTTATGATGCATTAGTCTCTTTTATGTCATTTTATTTTGGCAGCTTCACTCTGAACTAATTATCACACTAGAGAGATCTCCAAATTGAAAGTACTGCTTAAGTACTCGGTAGCATATTGCAGAGTCCATCACAGCTGAAATAGGAGACTGCAGCGCGCCTGCCATGCCTGCGTGTGGCATAATTGTATTTTTGAAGCCCTGAGCTCGTAGTGCTCTGCAGCTTTTGGTCATGGAACTTTTAGGAAGGAAACACTAAAGACCTCTTAAGTTGTGGTGAATTACGATTATGAATAATTTACTCTGTGCTGGCTGCCAAATGTTTATATTATCTTGTGAGAGTGTTCTACCTGAAATGCCTGCAAGCCTTTAAGTAAATGTGTATGCATTTGTGTGCATCTACATATGTATTTTTTTATTGAATTGTGACTAAGAATTTGATTTTTCTCTCTAACGCTGAAAATGGTAAGAATTGTGTGATGTTAGTCTAGAACTAAGGATGCAACAAACCAATTTCAAATTTGAATTAGTGGATGATTTTCTGCTACAGCTTTTTTTGCATAAACTTATTTACACTAAGCATTTATCTGTAGCACTTATCTGTAGCAGTAGGCCTTCAATATCTTTGTTCTAAAAAGTGTGAAATTTGCTGTCATACTAAAAGACTGTCCTGTCACTTCTGTTATCTATAGTGGTCCGTGTTCCATGTGGTTGACTGTTAATGGTAGCTACGGGTAGGTAAAATACAAGAAAAAAAAGACTGAAACACTTTTTCTGAGCTTTTACCAGGAAAATGTGTTAGGATGGATTGCTGAGAGAAAAACAGCCTGGAGTGGAGTGCAGAGGGTAGTGGGGGCAATGGGAGACCCGGCGCTGGCAGCTTTTCCGCTTGATTTGGAGCGAGCCCTTTTGGGAACTGGGAAAGCCGACCAAAGGTGTCCTCCTCCTCCAGCTCCGGCCTCGTGTTTCATAGGACCGTTATGGTTGGAGAAGACCTTCAAGATCCAGGCCAACCGTAAGCCCATCACCACCATGTCCATAAGTGCCTCATCTACACCTTCCTGCTAGGGACGGTGACTCCACCTCTTCTTTGGGCAGCCTGTTCCAGTGCTTCACCACTTCCTGTGTAGCAATTTTTCCTAATATCTAACCGGCTGCACCTCCCCGATGCAACTTCCATTCCACCGGAGAGGCCCTTTCCCCTTGTCCTGTGCTGGTTGTTTGGGAGATCAACGCCTGCCCCTTTCAGGTAGCTGTGGAGAGGGATACGGTGACGCGTGGGCCTTGTCTCCTCCAGGCTAAGTAGCCCCGGCTCCCTCAGCCGCTCCTCCGAGCCTGTGCTCCAGCGCCTTCGCCGGCTTCGTTGCCCCTCTTCGGACATGCTGCAGCGCCTCAACGTCTTCCTAGTAGTGAGGCGCCCAAAACCGAACACGGTGTTGGAAGCGGGGCCTCGTCGGCGCCTGGTACAGCGGGAGGGTCGCTTCCCCAGGCCTGCTGGCTGCACTATTACCGATACAAGCCCTGTGTGTCTCCTTAAATCTGTCTCCGCGCTAAGGAAGCAGCTGCCGCGCTTGCTGAGATGCCGTCGCGCAGCGGCTCCTCGCAGGGCTCCGCTGCCTTGTGCTCCCAGACGCCGTCGTTTCCGAGCGGGCAGGCCCAGCACGGCGCGTGTTCGTTAGCTGAGCAGTGCCCGTGCGTGAGCTAATTGGGCACTCGCGTCAGCTCGTTGGGTGCCCATGCGGGAGGTCGCTGGGCTCTGCTGTGTGAGAGCTCCCGGCACAGTCACGCGGGAGCACCGCGCGCCCTGCGATCCGGGACTATCCACCGCGAGCAGGAGTTAAGTTGTAGCGTATCTCAGCCCTCCTGCTTTTTCTCAAATCTGAGAATACCCAAATTACACGAAAGTGAGGAGAACAAAGGTGTGCTTTCGCATTGGCATGTGTATTAGGAGTCCTGGGGAAGAGGTTGGGTTTTCTATTTGTCAACAGAAAAGGTGCCATTTTGTGCCAGTAGAGATGCGCTGGTCTTTGCTATGTTCTTCTATTTGCTTTTACTTACTTCAGGTGTTGATAGTGGTTTCTCTCTTTATACTATGGTACTATGATAGAAAAACTGAATACCGTTTTTCCATTAGTTAAGGAATTAAGGTTTCTGTTTGATTCTAGGTTTGAAAGTGAGCTTTATCATCTGAAATGGGAGTTTCTAAAGCAGCAAAAAGTACCAAATATGGAGCAAATACTCTGTTCTTTACATTTTTGAATACAAAATAGCTCTCTAAGAAGTGTTATTAGATGAGTAAAAAGCTACAAGACTCATCCTTTCTTCCTCCAAGCCCCCGGGGAAAAAAAAGGGGGGTGGGGGGAGATAAGAAAAAAGGATGTCCTTTGGCTATTTATCTTTAGATCTATACCAATTGCTGTTTACTGTTTATAGATGACTATAAAGAACAAAAGTTACACAGTCTTTCTGCAGGAAAAGTCAAGTAACTTCCTTGTCTGCTTAGAAATTCAATAATGATTTGGCCAAAAGCTTTCTACTTTTTCTAGGCTCTCTGATCCAAATATTTATGTGACTGCAACCTTTGCGTGTCATTAAAACAGGGAGCAGCTCTTTACCATGTTTGATTTAGTTGAATTCATAGGTCAGTTTTGACCTAGATCAGATAATGCTGTAAAATTCTGAGCCAAATAAGAGTATGTCTGACATAGCATAAAAGCAAGCATAGGTTCAGTGGGGATACTGTTTGGTTGGTAGCAGTTCATTGCCTGTGACAAGCGTGTGTATGAGCTGTTCCAATTGAAGTTCAAGATTAAATTCCATAGAAACATCAAGAGAGGATCCTTTCCGCAGCTGGGAAGGATTCTAAAACCACAGTCCAAATTCTTCTTTTCCTCAATGATGCGTATGCTGATTCATTTTTCTGATGCCTCATTTGAATGGGCTGAGAGACTTTTTTTCCCCCCAGATCTCTCATTTAGCAAATCTAAGCCTTAACAAAAGGATAATTTAAAAGCTTTTGACTATAAGTCAGTGGCCTTTCATACTAAACCATCTGCCTAGTCAAAGAAGCAAGAGAACAAATTTTTCTTTATTAATCGTGGTGAAAACTGAGAAGCTTAAAGATGGTGACAAGTAAAAGTTCCTTTTCCCACTGCAGTGATAAAGTCATGTAACAGCAGGAGTCTTTGCAGCCTATGGCTTGAAGAAACTCTGGAGTTGGTAAACGTATCAGTGACAGCCTCAAACTATTCTCTCCAGGGAGAGTAACAATATCTTTATAAAGTGCAACTGCATGGGGTTCCTCCTAAGTAGCAAAATTTAATCACAGTTTTGAAAGCAGTTTTATTATGTTGGTGCAGCCAGCTCTCCCATTTGGTAAATAATTTGAT
>VZSV01000087.1:2776665-2794421 GCA_013398735.1 Nothocercus julius
CATTAAAAAACAAACAAACAAAAAAACTGGATGTATCTACATGTGGAAATAAGGCTTTTGTGAATTACTATTTCTGCTCCGTGTGTGTTTGAGCCTGTATGTGCCTGTCTGTGGGCCAGGGACTGGGTGAGTCTGGTGACTGGAGAGTGATGCTTGGAAAATATTTGAAATGCCTGAAGATGCACGCAGTCTTCATGAAACAGGCACTTACCATGCTAAGAATGATTCTGTATGTTCATTCTTTTTCAATAGGATCAGAAATTTCATTAAGTATGAAATACTGTGTGGCTTCATCAAGCGTAAAATAATGTGGGCAACTCCAGAAAAGCTTCAGCTGGAGCCTGGACCTTCCAAGACACCCAAGCCAGTTAAAACCAAAATGCTGATCTGTAGATTACCAGAGCTCAAGTTGAAATTTGGTTGGTAACTAGCCTGTGAAATTGTCAGCGGAAGGAATCTAAGTAGTAAATCTAAAACTGGAAGCATATGCTGTTTTGCTGCTTAAATTATCCTTTTTTGCTCGCACAGGACTGTTTAACGCCAAGATTAGTTCATTAGAGTAGGCCTCATCTTCTTTCTCCATTTCCTGAATGGTGGAGTTAATGGGATTGATTCTGACCTTATTTAAATGTCAGCATATAAGTATATTAAGTCAGAAGTGTGTCAAGTCAAGTTAATGGTCTTAGATCCACACAAGTGAAGTGAGAATCAGTCAATTGAGCATGAGGGAAAAATGCAGTAGACCAGAAGAGGAAAGACGGAGAAGTCGAATGAATTTGGAAAGAAAGAATGGAAAATTTGAAAAAGGTATAGTGTAGAAGGGAATATGCTGTGAACCGGTTCCTCTGGCTTATGTGCACATATTGCTATAAACTCTCAGTATATCCTGCTGGGCTACGCTTAACACTAACTTCATGCCACACCAGATCATTTAAGATAAACTGTTTTCAAAATGCTTCAAAAATACTTTTGAGATGTATATGCGGGAAATTGTAACAAGCTGTTCCCTGAAAGCTGTTTTGTCGCATCTCACTGATGATTCTATTTGCTAGTGTGTGTTCAAAATTCCCAGGACTATGGGCTTTTCTGAAGTGAGCATGTAAGCACGGAAATTATAGAAGAAGCTGTATTGCATATATGTATGTACACACACAAATGATGTCATAATCAGAAAAAAAACCTGATAAAACACTCCTGCAAGGAGTAACCCATTTTCCTAAAGATCACTGTTGTGTGTTTTAGTCCCTTATCAGTTTTCCATCTTTGCCGGATTTCTAATATTCCTTTTCAAAGCATGATTGGTCTCCTTTATGGTTTCTCTCTCCTGTTAGGCATTTCCCACTTCACAATTAAAAGGTAATTATCTGACTACTAAAAGGAGTAGAAAGATGCTCTCCCAGTTTGCAGCAGAATATTTTACCTTTTTTTTTTTTTTTTTTCCCCCCCCCCAGTTACATGCTTAAAAAGAGCCTATCTGGTATGTAAAGAAAAGTTGAAGCAAAACGTACGATACTGTTTGTGTGTGGTTTTTTTTTTTTAAGAACTTCTACCTCTCAAATAAAAGTATATTCTTTTTGAATTGGGAGGATAATGGTAATTTTTTCAGTTACTTTGAAAAACAGAAATATTGATGGTACATTGTGAAATTATGTAACCATTTCCTTACCTTATCCACACTAATGCTTCAGCAAGGCTATCTGGCTTTTTTGGATGACCTGGAACATAGCAGTAAGGTTTCGTCTAATGATCCATCTGTGTTCTGCAGCTATGATGGATAGAACTAGTGGGAGAATCAACACAAGTAACAATACACAGTTAAGAACTACTGCCAGGAGAGAAAGTTTCTTGTTTCCATTTTCTGGAATTATGAAACTCATTTAATATGAGCAGTCTCATTGCATTCTGGCAGACTGTGACCTCGTTGGGATTCAAGATTTAACAGGAGCTCTTCCTGAAGGAAATTTGATATTCTCTTCAAAGGATGTTCTGTTTTGGCATTATTTAATATGTCTTACCATGCCTTTAGATTAGAAAGGAAATTAAAGACATATTTATAAAGACCAGTTTCAAAGAAAAAAACAATGGCAGTTGTAGCAATCTACCCAGCTTCTACCAAAAACATAGTAGCAGTCCTAAAATCTTTATCTCTCATTTTAATCTTTCATGCTGTTTGTGTTATACTAGCTTGTTTTATATCTCAATGGATTATTCTTAAAAATAAAACTAATAAAAAGTAGTTATTCTGAAGAACAGAAAAGCTTTCTATAGCATTCCATTATAGTTATTGCAATATTATCCAAGTTACCTGCTTGAAGACATGAAATGTAAAGTGAGTATATCGGGTAGTCCTCTATTGATTTTTCTCTTGACCTTGTTTCCCCAGGCACCTAAAATTTTTAATGGAAAAAAAAAAAGCGAGAGGAAAAATACAGTTGTTTGGGCAAATTATTTTTCACATATTGGACTCTAGTGTGGATTAGACTGTTCTTTTATAATCTTCTCTTGAAAATTAATTCACACATTTGCTTATAGAAACATACTAAATTACTTTGTCAGATTATGAGATGTTAGTGGTGAAAATCTATAACAACAATAAATACACGGTTGCTTGTTAGGAGAAGCATTCCTGCAATGGTAGTTAGAAGAATAACTTTTTTAAAATTATTATTATAAACAGTTTTGTAAACAACTCTTCACTGTATTGCGATGCACACTTTTTTGGAAGGTTTAAAAATCCAGCCGTGAGGTAAGAATGACTGCACGGTGTCAAAATAAGTTTTCTCTTACAAAAAAAAAGTGCAATTCAACTTTTCTCACATTTAGAGAATCTTATAGCCTGTTTGCATAACTAGTGTGTGGAAAAAATGTGAAACTAGTGGGTTGTTTTTCTTTTTAACTATTCATTATTTATGAAAGGCAGAGAAAATAGTTAGAAATGATTGTTTCAGGGGATTTCCTGTAGCTATATTATTTTGTTCAAAGGATTTTGTCACACTGGTTTAATTCCAATTTTAAAACTTCAAGCGCTCTTTATTCTGACCTACTTTTTAAAAAAAAGTTAGTAGAAGTCTCTCTATTATATATATACTTTTATGCATAATATGTGTTAATATGTCTGTTATATAGTATAAGAATCGTATGTGTTGAAAACAATTCCATATTTGATGAATATTATCTTCTTATGTTGTCACCATTATTTTAACTTGAATGCACATGTACTGTGTTGCTGCAGATAATTCTGTACTCTTAATGTGTGATATTTGATGTACACTCATCAAGGTGTTAGTCCAGTGAGTGCTGGTTACCTGAATAGGCATCTGTATTTCATGGCCTAGTTGACATCTCGGAGTTGTTTCATCACATGTAGAAAGGCTATTTTACATAAACAAAAGTTGCGCATGAAAAGACTTGCGACTTCTGTGTCCCTTAGTATATATTTGCATATGTGAATTATATAATTTTCTGACAACATTTTGAAGTTGCTTTCGATATTCTCTCTCTGTTTATTCCATTAAGTGGTTTTTTTTTTTTTTTTCATTTTGTTTATGTTTGTTTTTTGAGTTTTTCAGTTAGTTAAGCAATTCACACAATTAGGCTGGACTTCTTTATGCACTTGGATATAGATTCAATTTCTTGGCTTTAATCAAACAATTTTAAAAACATTGAATATATTACATAATTAGATAGACATGTATTGATTAAAGGCTAACTTTAGTGTGGATGTGTATGTATATGGAAAAAATATATATAAGTAGGAATATATTAAAGAAAACTAATGAGGGAAAGTAAATTCCAGCCTAAAGTAAAATCACATAATAGTAATCAAAGTACCCTTGCACTTTTTTGTGTTTTGAACATGAGCTGTTAAAATTCATAAAGACCGAATTAAGATGAATTTAAAGATAGCGCGATGGGGGGAAGGAGGTCATCAGATATTTGTTGTCACAGACGTAGTGAAACGTTCCTCACAAAAATCAGGTCTCTGAGTTGTCGCCAGCAGGGTGAATATGGAGTTAGCGGTCCCTGGCTGTCATGGTTGATAACCATACACTATTTAATGGAGATCCGTGCTTGCACTTCCAAGTTTCATTACATTTCTCTGAATTGACAGCCCTCTTTTTGTAGTGTTATCCCCGTTTTAGCTGACTGGGAAGATCAGTAGAGCTGTCTTCCCCAATTCATACTAACACGCACCATGCCGTAATGGTGAGTGAGGCCTAAGAGGGCATGTATAAAAATGCATCTTTTATCATCGCCTTTTGCCTTTATCAATGCACCTCTTATGTATCAAAGAGTGCAGGTGTCAAATGAAGCTTTGTTAAAGATTTTAAGAGATATAACTACGGAGGTGATTTGGTTCTGCTGGGAGTTCTTCGACTTCCTGAGCTTATTTCTGGACTCACCAACAACCAGGACTCACCAACCCTTGGCTGTCCTGGCAAGTGTCCTCTGTCCTCCCTGTTCCAAACTATGGCAACCTGGTGTGTGTCACTAGCCTGGCTCATCGTGTAGCTTTTAGGCAAGGTAGATGCTCAAATAATTTGTTCCTTTTGGGAGTTAAGGTGATTACTGTTTCTAGGAAGGCAGGGATGATCTGCCTGGGGCTCCCAAGAGCCAGGGAAGGACAGCAAACCTGAAACTAGTATAAAGACGGAAGCAATTTTTCAAAGAACAGGGAAGTATTTCACTTAAAGGCTTGGGTCGATGGTGAAGTCATCGGTGGGATTGCAGTTCAATATTGACATTCCTGTTAAATTTTGTTCCCAGTTCCAGTATGTGGCCTTAAAAATATTTTGTAAATAAGCAGGAACATCATCTTCTCCTTCTAATGAAGCCAGGAAAAAAGTAATATTTTCCTTCACGAAGTTACCTAGGAAAATCAAGGGACATTTCAGAGCTAAGAAGCCAGTGGTTGCTTTGCTGCTCAGGACAGAAAGGCTTCTTCTGGTTGCACGTGTTCCTGCTTGCACCAAGCAGCTGGAATATGCTCTGGAGCAACGCGCGGCCAGCTCACAGTCCTCGGCGATGGAGTAAACGCGAGCTGAGGTTGTGGGGGTGGTAACAGCTTGATCAGATTGATACTTTAGCGGATGACAGATAGGGCCGTGCTCAAGAATCTGCTTGGCAGAGCATCTGTGAGCAGCAGGCAGCACTCGGAGCTACGGCTCCCGCTCGGCTTGCACTGTCACCCCAGGTCTGTTTAGCAAAAACAGCCTCCTAGGATTCGGCGCGGGAAAATACTGCTCTCAACCTAAATTAATAGGAAACTAGGTATCCATCCAAAGGCTGAAGTTAGTCTGTTTTTTAGCTGAAATCTAAGATATTGCAAAATAGTGTGCACAGGTCAAAAGAAACCATTTAGTTCAGGGGTGACAGCTGTCAAAAAGAAACGTGTATGCAGAAGGGGAAAAATCCTGTCCTGATTGAAATAGACTCCTATGTAACACCGGCGTGAAATTAGCAGGATTATCTCCTTGTTTAAGAAGTTATCATGGTGCAAGATCTTTTTGGGGGGGCTGGTAGCCATGGTAGAAATCCAGCAGTGAAACTTTTCCTATGTCATTTCAATGTGATTTATACTGCCCTGCCTTCAGACAGCTTCTTTGGGGAGGTGGAGGGTGATGAGAAGGGCGGTCACTGGGGACAGGGACGTTGTAATCCCACTCTACTTTTATTCAGTGAAACTTAAGAATGTTCGGAGTTCCAAGATACAATCTGTACTTCACACTGAAAATTACCCTGCTTGCTTGTAGAATAGTTAATCTGTTACTAGACTGTGCGTGTGATCCCTGTTATTATGAATGTTGACAGACCGATTGTTTTTTCCCATTCTATTTTACTCTTTTTAGCTGTGAGTAATGCGATCATGCACTTACATAATAAGCCCCTGAGTCAGCCGGAGCTTTTATCTGGTTTTAAATAGACTTTCTCCTTATAGAGCGCTCCCCAAAGAAAGCTGAAAAGCTTTCACATATTCTAAATAATAAGGTTTTTTTGGACCTAAAGCTAGAATGCTTTGGAATAGAAAACTCAGGGCAAATAGGCAGCAAATACGTACGTTGTAAAACAAATCAAGTATAGGTTCTGCTGCATCACTTTTCTTTATGTGTTTCTAAAGCAAGACCTCTCCTGGAAAGCAGGCCCTACTTCCCATATAAAAATGAATGCAGGATCAAAGCAGACTCGCTGCTGTCGTTTCCCCAGCTGTAATTCTTATGTTATATGGTCAGATGTTTTAGGGTAAAATTCACTGAACTCTCTTTGATTTGAACCTGGCCTTCTATTTTGTCTTGAGGCTTTGGTGGTTGTTGGTTATTACTGTCATGTGGTAGAACGACAGAACCCAGCTCTTTGGTGTAACCTGCTCTTTAATTACCAGGATCTGCAAGTAGGGCATTTATTCTGTATAAGAGGTGTCCGATGGTATCGGAGGGATATATTTCAAGACTTTTTTTTCCATTTCCTATGCTGAAATTACAGGTACTGATGTTGCGCCCAGTTAAATGGCTGCTGTATTTCATTTGGAAGACGTTCTTTCACTGATGGATTAAATGTTTCACAAGACGTAATTTGTGAATTGGATTTTTTAAGTGTATTGGTTTCCTTTGGGGAGAAAGGAACCACATTACTCTTAGGTGATACTATGAAGTTGCTGCTGTAACTCATAAAACTTAACAGAATCAATGAAAGACAACAAAACTTGTTAATAATGACTGCTGCTGATACTCTATTTTTATTTGGCTACTGACAGAAAGTATTTTTTATTCGCTTTTACTTATGTAAGCATTAAACAAAGCAAAGGGGATAAAATACTGTTGGATGGGCAAGGCTGATTTTAATGTAGCTATTGAGCAGACACTATATTGTGTGTTTAGTATCAGCCTGTCCTGTGCTTTTCTATAAGTAGTATGAATAATGTATTAGGACGTGAGGTGTGGCACAGTGGTTGGTTGCACTTCACAGAATTGTGCTTTCAAAAAAAAACAAAGCAAAATTGCCAAGAACTAGACTGGAATTTACTTCGTACTTAAGGTGACCCTTCATCAGGAAAATCAATACTGTAGGAGGAGAAGAGTCTGGACTTTCTGCAGAGAAATCAGGGATACCTTAGACCTGTTGCACTGTAGAGTAGAGGGCGAAGGAGGGGAATATGAAAAGCCTTTCCCATCCTTCTGCAGAGGTGGTGGGTGCCACCGGTAGGTGTGTTTGAGCTTTAGCTGGTCGTGCTTGACGCGGGCTGAGTTTTGTTCTGTCCTTGCGCAGTGCGATGGTGCGTGGCCACGCTGGCCTGGCTTCTCACTCGCCACAGATTTGCTTTCTTGTAAATACGCTGCCGTAGTTGGAGATGCTTAATGCGAAATTCAGATTAAGAGTCCTTACTTCTGACAAAGGAAATGATTTATACTCGTTTTGTTAGCTAAGGTTGTTATCGTATTCTGAACGATCTAGCTGCCTCGCTGGAGAGATTTTATTTTGATTCGAATAAAACTGAATAGCCCTAGTATTTTGATTCACTACAGTACAGGATTTTATCTTTTTGTGGTGAGAATTACCTCAGATAACATTTTCATCTTTGTTTTCATCATCTGCTCAATTTAAAAGTTTTGTTTAAGAAATGCTTTCTTTCATCTGCTTACAGGGGATGGGATCATTTTTCAGTCTTAAACAATTTCCAGAAAATCTGCCAGTCTTTTCTGTGGCTGATTTATTTATTTTGTCATTGATGGATTTCCTTGCTGTTGTGAAGAAAAAGGATCCAAAGTTCTCTGGGACAAAGAATTTACAGTTTGAGTATGAGGCTGTCAGAGTAATGACATCTTCTCTTGATTGTTGCCAAATCTCCAATGAAATTTTGTATTTGCTATTGTAATTATGTAGAATTCACCGGTGTATTGACACAGTAGGCTACAAACGTCCAAGGCTTAATCTTGTCTTTAGGATATACTAATACTGCAGTATCAACAGTGACCTAATAAAGGGTTTGCTGTTGGGATATTATTGTCAGCTGGCAGACGAATCCTTTCTGCTGCAAATGGCAAATATTTAGCACTAGGTCAGGTCTGTGACCATAAAACATGTGCTCTTACCTCCCTGCTGGAACAGGGAGATGAGGTATCTCCTGGCTAATTTGCTATCCTAATTTCTAGTTTCTTCTGCTTCTCTCTTACAACATACAGGCAGACTTTGGCAGAGTGTCTAACCACCCGTTCCACAGGAGCTCCAGCGTTTTTAGATTTAATTCCATAGGAGTGTACACTGGAGAACTGAGTTTTAAAACATAGTCCTTTTACTTCATGGCACTATAAGAGTGCCATGATACTGCTTTTCTGTCAGTGTTTGTGGATACTTGAGAGTTCTCTAAGAATATTCATCTTCAAATACTTTGTTAGCATTCAAGTTAGGAACAGGAGAAGGCAGGAGACAAGAATCAGACTTGGATAGTAATATATGTGTATCTAAAAAAGGCATGGTATTCACTGACTAGTGAATTTGGGTGACAAAGGAGGTCAGTTCCTTTACTTAGCAGCAAAAGGGAGTTTTCCTTTCTGGAAATGGGAGCTTGGCTACCCATTATGCTGGGCTGCTTTTGGGTTGTTTCCTGCTCTTGTAAGAACTCAGTGATACATGTGCTGATAAAGGTGAACCTTTCAAGCTGGGGATGTATGTATGTGCTTGTTTCAGTCTGTCTTAATATAAACGAGCAAGGCATTTGTCTTTGAGGTACCATATACAGGCTCTGGGAAGGGCCTTTGTTTTGTCCCAGGAGTCGTTTTTTTCACTGGATGGGCAGATGTAGGTAACAGCTCTGCAGGCAACGCGATATCCTTCGCTTTGGAGGCTTAACAGAGACATTAGCTTGTTCCAGGCAGGGCAGACCTGAAGTGGAGCGTGAATGATCAATGTTTCAACCGTGTTTTCATCATTAAAGCCATTTACATTTAAGAAGACAATCTCTCCCTCAGCTATTAATAATTTATCACAAGGAGGCAGCGTACTGGAGTATTGATTACATATCTGCTAGCTTTCCTGTGGTAAATATCCCTCTGGATTTAGCTGAAAAATCTTTATAGGAACTTTTTGCAGAAAGTTGAGCATTTTCTTTTTCTCTCTTCCCCTCCTTACGAGTTCTTACAGCACAAGTTCCCTCACAGTGTTCCTATGAGGCTGTGTGAGCAGTGGTTGTGTGTTCCCGGGAGCCAGGATATACAAAATAGAAACAATTGTAGAATCCTTCATGGGAAGGCGTGAGCTAGGTGGTGAGATATAAATGTCAAGATGCTTAATAATTTACTGGCTGCTAATGAGTTCTACTTCCTAAATACATTATTTAATCAAAAGTCTTGCTGAAATGAGGCTGTAAAAGTAGATTTGTAATCTTTAAAGTTTACATAATTTACAGTTTACACTGTAAATTTATGATATAAAGGAATAAGTCTGTAACTTTGCCTTCTGATTTTAGTGAATCTTATTGGAATATTTTTAATTATAAACCATACTAATTTATTATTAACTGACACAAATAATTCGAGTATTTCTCAATTCATTTAAATTATGGGGTTTCTCTTCTAATTGTGCAGGTAGCATCTACTTAGCAAATACATGGTAATAACTTATTATTTGCCTTGCACTGAGTTCACTTGCTTGCAGCAACAGCATTTCATGTATCTAGTTCTTTCTCTTACTTTAGCTCTACCGAAAGTAATTTTTTTTTTTATAATATGATACTGCTATTTTAGCCAAGACTGAAGTAAAAAAATACTCTACTTCTATGTTCTCCTAAATGAATAGTGGATTAGAATATATCTGCAATAACACATTTCAGACTTGTATTTTTTAGGACAGTTTATGTCACAAGGTAAATATGCAAAATATCCTCCAAATAATGCAGTTCTACTGAAAAAAAGATATATTATTATTATTGTTATCTATAAATACTCTTTTTCGAGGATTCTAAATGAGGTTAAAATTGGCAAATCTGATAGATCCATACTTAAAACTTGTGAACTAGTGATGTGTGGGTGGTGCAGAGTTGTTAGTAATGTATGAGCAGTATTATATTGAGCATATTTGATCATACTGATTTATAAAAATATTTATAAAAATGTATAAAAATATGCAGCTGGAGGCTGTAATTCTATTTAAACATATATACACAGATATTGAGAAAATGAAAACTTAACTAGTATGTGTGTTTTCTCATGTGTGATATACATTAAAATAATCGACTATATTTTGGGGTGTTCTTTCAGCAAATATATCTTCTGAGTGTTTTGCTCTGTAGTGTTTGTGATAGTGTTCAGATGAGACTGATTGGGAAAGAAGTGTTACTACTTTTTGATTAGTGAATGTGAAAGGACTGTGTGTGGTTCTTGATGCTCACTTTGAAATTGGCCATCTGCAGACGTTGTGTCTGCATCAGTGGATTCCTTAAATGCTGACAGAAGGGGACCATACATGTGGCAAACAGAGGAATTTGTGGTCCTTAACTGTAGAATTTGAACATTTAGCACTTTTTATGCATTATGAATATGATAGGTGAAATTATATACCATGTGGGCTGAACAGTTGTCACCCTCTAAATAGGGAGTTGTACAGAAAGCATTGGTTTGGAGTGATTTTTCCTTGTTTTTAATCCTGTGTTTGTTTCTCGGTGTTCTATGGGCATTTGTGTGGAATGAAGCAGAGCTAATTAATCTAGCTAGACATTCCTGTGGCTGCATAGGATCTTGAATTGGCTTTTTGCCCCAGCCCGACTTGAGTTCTCTCTAATCATCTTCTACATTAAGACTGTGCTCTGTGAATACTAGGGGGTCATGCTGTGAGATCCAGCATTACACTAGAGAGTTCATGACTTGATGGAAAAATAATCTGCTTGGTTTTAACTTGGTTAATGATTAACTTGGTTAAATCTACTTTTTTTTTTTTTTTTTTTTTTCCCTCTAAAAAAACTCTCAGGAGTATTTCTCAGCCCGTAGAATAAAATTCTCATTATAGATCACAGAAGAACAGATTAAGTGACCTCTTGGGTAACACCAGTGGTCCACCTAACCTAAAATTCTGTCCCCCATAGTGACACTGGAGAATGTTGTTGAGGGACACCGTGCAAGTTTTTGCAGTCCTTCCCTCTTGTGCTCCTCTGTACTTCCACAGTAAGCACAACTGTGGCATTAGAGATATTAGAGAGTTCATTCCAGTTTTGAATGGGATTTGCTGATATCTTAGAGTTTTCAGCAGGTTGCTAAGGTGAATATTCTCTTGCAAAGCCATGTGCACTTTTTTGTGGCAGTCTTTTATCCAGGTACTTCAGTTATCTTTTTTTTTTTTTTTTTCCCTTTTCCTCCTAGAGTCTGCTGTCTTTCAAAATATATGTCAGCCATCATAGAATACACATTTTTTATGTTAACAGTGTAATAAGATCTCATGTATGGCATATACTAATTTTGTGTGTGTGTGACAATACACAGATACAGGCTATGATATTGGTTCATCTTTTTCCTCCAGCACTTCCCTTTTTTCTCTTCTTCTTCCCTTAAGTTGTAGTTCTTCACAGTTCTAGTTATCATTTTCAAATATTTCTGCTATGCATAGTGGCCTCTTTGGAAACCCCTGATGATGAAATAAAGCCAAAAATCTAGAAATCCAAATATGTTGTGAACTCTAAGCCTTCATGTAGTTTTGCTTAAAAATGAGAGATAAGATAATCTATTTTGGCTGTCTGGGTCTGACTAGTGTCCATTACACAGTACCTACCAGTATTTTGAAAATTTTTCCATGTACCACTTAGTTAAATGCAGGTTTTTACCATAGTGAATTTTTACTGTTGCCTGAACATAAAGGGACAATAGTAAAAAATGACATGGCAGCTTCTCTTGAAGGATGTCAAATCATTTTTCAAAACTTAATGAATTAAATCAAGCTAAATTAAATGGTGAAATTAAGTGATGTTGAAACTGAACCATTTTCACAATCCTGGAAAGCACTGGAAAAGGAGAAGGAATAATACATATTTTCTCTACAGCTTCAGCAGCACCAAGTACTCTAGTTTGTGAATTAACTTTATATTCAACATTTTGTCATGTACATTAGGTGTTATAGTGCATGAAATGAATACATAGTCACATACCACTAGCTGCAGTTCCAAGTGATGATCGACAATACTGCCTCTAGCTAGCTAACACTTTTTCCTATGAAATATTTTCTGCATGACCACATCACATGTCAGCAGGCAGCAATGCAATTTATGAACTAGCTGGAGCTATTGGTGCTAGTGAGAACCCAGCAGAGGAAGATGTATGTTAAAACAAAACAAAAAAAGGAGGAAAAAAAGAAGTTAAAGAAAAAATAGCCAATCAAAAAAAAAAAAAGTTCTGATTTTGCAGAGATTTTCAGCTAGAAGCTTAATGGCAGTGAAAATTCCTCTCTGTGCCCTATTCTTACAAGCTTCAATTATTACTAAATCTAGCTCCCACTTGAGCATGTTTCTATAGCTATGAATAACTGGAAGAAATCTGACACAAAATGAAAATTCTAACTTTATCTCAGATTGGAATTGTGATTTGTTTGCAAGACGGGGTGCTGGGAATGTTTAGTTCTTACCAGGCTAAGTTATTTGCTGAAGTTAAGTCAATGAAGTTGTGTTCTTTTATAGAAAGAGACCCTTCCTTAACACCTTTCCCTGCTGCAGTGATTTCAAATGAGAAAAGTCTTTTTTTTGTCCTCCCCTTTTTTTTTTCTATATGTATCAAGATAATTCCCCCCCACTTGAAAGTACAATACATAGGTACTCTCTGCAGGTGTGGATTTGAAAGGAATTTGCTTTTATATATATATATATATATATATATATAAATTGAAAAGCAGTAAGAAGAACATAATTTTTGCGTACCTTTCAGACCCGTTGCAGCTGAGATGTTTGAAACTAATTCTTCAAAGCACAGTGAGGTAATTCTAATAGTTTTCAGATCTGTGGAACCCAAGTCACTGGATATATTCTATTGAGATGAAGTCTGGAATCCTTAAATTTAAAAAAGGGTAGCAGGAATGTTACCTTGGAAAGGGTTCAGACATGGACTAAGTTGATAGACAGAGGAGGTGACTAGGGCACTCCTCAAGAAGTGAGAGGTTTGTGTTCAAATCCGCATTCTTTCAGGTTGTTGTTTTTACTTATATTTTGTGTGTTTCAACCCTGCCCAAAAGAATGTACTTGAATATTCAAAGATATATGTGTATTTGGAGATAAGTGCTATGATGGCATGTGTAAGACATGCACTATTAATATAATAAAGGATAGTATTATTTCTGAAGAGTAAATCTTCAGTAATTTCCCTTTTGTGTTCTTTCACCATTGCTTGTAAAGAATCACTAAAAGCAAAGAGTTCAGTGAAAACATGGATTTGAATAGCTCTAGGTGGACTTTCTGAAAATACTCAGAATAGCTGTGTAGGATTAAAAAGAAATCCTCACTTATATTCTGGTAAGTCACTGACCTGTTATTTTAAGAAGAGTGCCTTAGCTTTGGCTAAGTCAGCCAAGTCCTTTAAAAGAAATTTCAATTGGATCACAATATTGCCATAGGTTATATGAATCTGAGCTAACTTTGATGTGCTTGATCCAAATAGTGATGATAAAAGAAAAAAAAAAAAAAAGAAAAAAAAAAGGCAAATTTGAAGTTCCCTAATATCAATTAATATCACATCTACTTGTCATACAAATACAACGCCTGTCTTATTTTTATCCAAATAGCAATCAATCAAAATTTGCTTTTTGACAGGATTTTGTCTCCTTGCTATCATAATAACGAATAGTTGTTCTTTTACCATTTCCCAGGGGGGAAGGAAGTGCTGGGGGGGCTGTGTAGACATGCTGAAAATTATTTCTAATTTTACCACTCAGATGACTAAGGAATTCTAAATGTCTTTGTTAATTTGCATATAAGATAGTGATCTGGTAAAAGCTAGCTGTGGAGTCGAAGAGAGACTTCCTAGGAGCTCCACATATAATTTAATCTGGGAATTTCAAGGTTAAATAAAAAGAACCGAATCCTATAATTGGGGATGTTGGGGAAAACCAGAGGAGGGTGCAGGACGCTGTTATCACAGTTGTATGGAGCTGCGCTGTGTGCAGTTCTCCTGCTCTCCCTTAAATGACAAAGTCACGCTTCTTGAGAAATTTTTGACCTCTTTCTTGTCTACAGATTTCCCCATACTGATTCTCAGCAGATAAACCTGCCGCAAAGCCTCGCATTGACTGGCTTGTGCAGGAAGAGAGCGCCCTGCAGGAAGTATTATTTTTGTATGAGTGCACTCTTAAGTTGGCAGAGAAGGGATTTCTTGTGAGGTCTAGAAGTAGATACAGAAGAATTTGTCAGAATCCCAGTTTGCATGTGTTCTTTCTATATTAATCGTGGTGCAAGGGATGGAAATGTTCCTCTCGTTTCCACAGTTCTATTATGTCAGCGATTGGCAGCATGATTGTAGGCTTCTCTTCAGAAAAGCCTATCTTCACTCTAAAGATGTGCTCATTATGCATTAGAAATATATTAAAAACATATCCTTAGTTTACTTTTTTAAACATTGCAAAGGTAACTCTAGGGGAGGTGACACACAAATATGGAGTAATTTGGTCACTAGCAGTAGAGTGATATAATTTGCCCAGGATGCAGGCAAGTAAGGTTGTCATTAATTAATTGTAACCTGGAAAGATCCATTAGTGAATTTTTTTTTTTTTTTTTAAATCCCCAGTGATTAAACCAATAAAGTAGAACCTAATACAGAAACTTATTCCAGAATAAATGAACAAAAGACCCTTCCAGACACTGATTCATCCCTTCTACTTTACAGTTGTGATTTAGGTAAGATGAAGCTCTAGCTCTGTGTCATCCCTAGATTTTAAACATCTTCACTAACAATAAAAGGGGCTAAAAGGTAGTTTCAGATCAGATGCCTTTATTTTTAATGGCTATAGTTAAGTGAGAAAACATTGATCCAAGGAAACCAGTAGCCCTGTTGGGACCATTGTTGCGAGTCATGTGAGGTGAAGAGTGATCCAAGCATTGAGGATTGCCTTGGCACTTAATGCAGGTTCTGCTTTTTGGCTATGCCAAAAATTCCCCATGTAGCCTGATGGCTTGGTCTCTGATCCGCATGCTGCCACAGGATCTAGGTGTTGAATGCCGTGACTAAGGATCTTGGAAAACGTGGGACATAATGTCTCTGTCCTACATCTGTACAAGGAGGAAAATCTTCCCCATTTCGCAGAGGAATTTACTACAAGCTTGTAGTAAAATATAGTGATAGCAAAAAAAAAAAAAAAAAAAAAAAAAAAAAAAAAAAAAAAAGAAAAGAAATATATGAATGTGGATCATAACCATGTTTCCTCACTGTTTCAAAGACCAGCTGTTATGCAGTGTCATGACTCAAAAAAGGGCAGAAATTATTCTAGAACATATTTCAAGTTGTTGTGGTGATTGGGTTGCTCTGGACTGGAAAAAAAAATGTTCTATTTGAATCATGAATGCTATAATTTAAGTTTAGAAATATGTTTTTTTAAAGCTTATTTTGATGCTGTTTAGAGCATCTTGTTTATGTGTCAGTGGAAGCTCTTTATAAAGCAATCATGTGCTCATTGAAGAGAAACGGGAAACTGGTAATTTTAGCAAAGCTAAATTTTAAGCCATGCTACTCTGTCTTGTCTTTAAAAGGAGAAGAAAAATATTCCTAAATTTAGCAATTTCAAGTAGGCCCAAAGTAGTCATATTTCAAAATGAGAAAGCAGAGTATTATTTAATAGTAACCAAGGCAAGCAAATGTAGCCATGATTTTTGCAATATTTTGTGTTATTTTGCATGTTGCCATGTGTTTCTGTTTCATTAAAAGATAATGGCATGGGCACATTATGGCATGGGCTTTTCTATTCTTGGAGATTCACAAGAAAGGAGGTGATAAATGTAGTGTTACCTTGGGAAGGAATTATGCCAGAAACCAAAGAGCCTGCGTTGTGTTTGCAAATGGTATTTCTCCACAAAAGTGAAAAAACTTCTGCCTATTTGTTTTGTTTTGCTCTTATTCTGTTTGAGTTTGTTTGAAGGAGATGAGGAGGGAGCTGCCCTCCTGTTGCCTTAAAAAAAAAAAAAAAAATCTGAATTTTTCATGGCTGTGATAAATCTTTTAGAAATACATGAGATTATTGATAATACGTCATGCTCAAAGAGCTCTTAACATTTTTGCATAAGTGATAATGGGTTGAAAGAAGGGGTCGAAAAGACTAATTACTATACCAGCAATAAATCAATGCGATGCTTGTGCTACTGTCTCCTCTGCACTCACATATATGATGTTTGCTTTCTGACATATGAAGCTCTCAAATGCTGATTTATGCTGCCAGTAATCAGTGTCCCCATCCATTAGGTTTTATAATGTAGAGATGTGTTACTGCTTTTCCCCGCATGGTCATGGTCTGTATTTTAGAATTACACACCTTTTAATCAAGACAAAACCAAGGATATTTTTAAATTGCTAACTTGCCTGTAGAATTTGCACATATCTGATATGGCCGAGGCTGGAGTGAGTGTCATGTAGCCCTACATGCACATTTGGATTTTTATGCTTGTTTTGGAGGATCTTACTGAATAGGGGCAGGTATAAGCCGAAGCAGCCAGAACCTGCTGCTTTGAGACCTGCAGGTAAAAAGGAGGCAGGTGATGGGCAGTAGAAAGTTTAGGGGCTCGAAATGAGCCCGTGTTCTCAGTTTGATGAGTATTTTGGTTATGTTGGCTTGATATTCAAACCAGTTGAAAGGGGCAAAAAAATAATAAATAAATAAATAAATAATGGGGGAGAGAGGGAAGTAGTTCTTGGGTTCCTGCAAGGGAAGTGGGATTGGGATTTCTCACTGTCGCTTCACAAATTCTTCTGTTGCTGTTCCACAGTTCAGCCTTAGCATAGTTAAGGGGAGTGAGTAGTGGCTTGGGGAGGGAAACGTTCTTTGATACTACTTTGCGCAAAAAAATATTTCAAAACAGAAAAAGTTAACTTAATGCGGAAAGCTACAAAAGTCGTGCCACAGCATTTTTTCCAGTAAGCTTGGTGCTCTTTGCTGAGTTTTGCACTATGCAGCCATTAGCAGGCTGGTCAATGCATTGCTTTATGAGGCAATTATTTCAGCATACTCTATTCAAAATACACATTAGAACTTAACCTTCTGAATCCTGAAGTAGCATTTTTATCACCCAACATTAGAAAAGAGTTGAAGTCAGCAGTTTCCCTTTCTTTTTATGATCTGGTATCATTAATAAAGCATTGTGCTTCGTACAGTTCTCCAGGATAATTTGTGACAGAAGAGGTGCTGCTGTGATACAGTTGTCTGTTGACTTATTCAATAGCAGGGGAAACATAGAAACTGTTTAAAAATAAAAAATGAGTAAGCAGGGAAAGGAGCTCAAAAAAAAAAAAAATGTAGGCCTGCTACATAGCATATTAGGCCTGCTGCTATTGGATATGCACAAGCAGAAATGGGAAGTTAATATGGAATTTCTAATTAGGGTCACATGCTAATGAACTCCCTCTTCATATTAGTTTTATGCCGCTTCAGAAATTTTTTATCATATGCTTAAAAATTTATGGCCAGAAACATTAATGAAAATGAGGCGTGAATTGGAAATTGTGCTATTATGGAGATGAGTGTGGCCGTGGCTAGTCTGATTTCTAAGGAGGGATCCTTTTATTGCCTTTTCTTCCTTTTTTTTTTTTTTTTTTTTT
>VZSV01000087.1:2794731-2817508 GCA_013398735.1 Nothocercus julius
TAGAGAGAGACACATACATACATATAGCGAATGTTTTCTTGTTGCTAAAGGCTATTTCCTTTTCTTGCCTTTAAGTTATATGGATGAAAATTTGGGTGTAAATTTTCCACAATTGACGTTTTTGTCTCAGGTATCTTATATAAAATGAATTCGGCTTCCTGTTGAGAATGACAAAACCCAGAACACTACCTGTTGTATTGTTTCTTCTGCTCTTGCAGAAATTATCATGCAGTCTTGTATAAAAATATATTGAAAACATCTGGTAGTCTGTCTAGTTGGAATTACCTTTGGAAATAGTCTAGTAACTTTTGACAGCTAGGCTTTACAAGGATATTGATTTTGCTGCGGCTTCATCATGGAAACCTGATGAATGGTCAAAAGCTGAAAGTGATGTAAAACCAGGTTTATTTTTTTATATGAAATGCTTGTAATAAAATAAAGCGGGCTTATAAAACTTAGTAAGGTATGCCCTTGTGAAAACAGCAGAGTTGAAAAAGACTTTTGTTGCATTTCAGTGTTGTGGATTACTTGGCCTAGGGGCATTAAAAATATTTCTTGTCTTCCTACAGATGGATGGGCCAAGGAACTTGTTCATTAAAACAGTAGTATATTTTGCTAATCATTACATGATACTTATGGGAAGATATTATTGGAGTTTTTCTTGCTTGTTTTTTTTTGTTTTGAAATAGGCTATTAATACTGTAGGAAAAAACAATATGTGGAAAAATTGTTTCCGTGTTCCAATAACAAGAAAAAATAGACAACAGAAGCCCAAATAACTGAAGGGGCATGTAACATGGGAAACAAGAACTGCAATTTGGGTGAAAAAATGTCTTTTTTTTTTTTTGTAGAGTTGAAGTGAATAGGAAGAATCAGAAACAACATTGACTATTAGTGCTGTAGCTACTGCAGTGAAAGGAAGGAAGGGAAGTATAGGAGATGAAATTGATTTCTTTCTGGAGAAAGTAATTACTTTACTGGTCAATTAAATATAAACACAATGAGAAGGCGTTGAAGTAAAAAGACTTTTGTGTATTGTGCAGAACATGCATCGCTGTGTGCGTAAAATCCCTGAAAGTTTTCTGAGGTGCATGTTAATCTAGAGTCTAGGTAGGTGCCAGCCCTGGAACCGTGATGCACAAAGGCTGCAGACAGTTCTTTCTTAGGGCTGAAGAGCTGCAACACTGATGCAGCAAGAGGAGAGTAATTTCCAAGCTGCTTCTGAAGATTCAGCCAGCATTCAGCAATGGAGGTGTCATGATATGTAAGAAATGTAAGAAATTTAAACTGTTACAGAGAAGGACAAGTGAGACAACGGAAAGAAAAATTGGCAAAAGAAGATTTGGAAAATGCTCTAATACTCCTTTCTTATTCATTTTCTATTCAGGCTTCCCTTTTATATGAGCTGTTCTGTACTTTTAGTTACCTTTGCTACTTCTGATTTGCATTTTGATTAAATGAGACCAGCAAACGAGTGACTTGTTGGAGGTTGCATGGGGAACTCTCAAGTCTCCAGTCTTGAGACCTAGAGAATAAACCCATTTTTCTCTAAGAAGGTAATGGAAGATACATAGCAAAAAAAAGCCCACAATATAAGAAGATATAAATGAGGAATATATTAAAAAAAAAAAAGGGGGTAAGTTGTCTCATCTCCCACAAAAAATGAGTAGACCAATAACACACTAGAATGATGCAATGGGAGATCAGAGTGAGTGCCTGGGAAAAGAGTGTAGCAGTTCAACAATTATTCTAGTTGGTGGGCAAATACAGCTTTGAGAAGATCATGAACAAGGAAACAGCAGAAAGAAATAAATGGTGCTATAAATTCACTGTGTGCGAGGAAATCACTCAGGCTGGATGTGCTGTCTGAGAGATGGTGGATTTTTTTTCTTGCAATGAACAAATAGCACTCGATTTGTCTGCATATTTTAATGTCTGGCAATGTGTACTGGTGCCTTCCTTGCTGCAAGATAAGCACTGATTAGAGTGCTTCTGAAAGCATAAAAAATTGGGGTTCATCTCTTATAAAACACATGAAAATATTATGAAGAGATCTTGCTAATAGGGTTCACAGTGCTGTCTTGAGCACAGTACGAGGGCAGTTTTCATCCGAGGAAGTGTGCCAAGTGGGATTCTTAAACAGCAGATGTAATATGAAATGGGAGAAGGAACAGAACATGAGTTATCTTGCAGTCTCCTCTGTGCTCGGTTGCTGTTTTTAACTCATAGGGTCTTCTCTGAGCAGTGAAACACATACAGACATAATGTATGTGATGAGTAAAGGTAATTGAAATAACAGATTAAGATGTGTTTAACTGTTTCAAGGCTACTGGAAGAGATAGCTGCTTGTTTTTGTATCATGGTGTTTGTAGGCTATGGTGTGTAATAGGGAGTGATGCAGGCTGCAGGGCTCTGAAGGCTGGTGGGGAATCTTATTTCAACCCTCATGCTTGGCCAAACTGTGAATTCCATTTTCAAGAGGCCTGACCTGCACTTTTCCCTCCTTGGAGAGGCTAATGGTGCTTTAATAACCATTGGTTCTTTGGCTCTTAGAGTGTAAATCTTGCATTTAATTCCAAGAACGGGCACACTTTGAGATAATATTCCTGCATGCTGTAGGTTTGCAGACACATTACTTTTACCTGGCAAGAAACTTTGGCGATGTGAGAGCTTCGTATCTAGAAGTCCCAGTTATGGTAAAAAGAGAAGGGCAAACCTGTAAGGATCAAAGCATTCTATAGCTGGAATAGAAATAAAAAGAAAAGTATGAGGCTTGGTGGGAAAGAAATGCCTGAGACCTTCATGCTGTGGGTTTATTTAAAAATCTGAAGTATTGGATTCTTGCAGTGCAGAAGAAATGCAGAAGAATATAGATTCTGAAACATACTGAAAGGAAAAGTATATGAATAGATTGAAAGCTAGTGTGTAGTACGGTCAAAAATTACCCATTGTGGGAGTGTTGGGGAGAGATAATGTATCTTGACTTTGAGAAGATGGTTGAGAAAAGATGCATTTCCCTTTCAGTTTCTTTGTGATCGTTTGTAACTGATTGTAATTAGTAGTGGCATAATTGAACGAGCCACCCCTATTTTATTAAGCATACTTGATCCTGGCTTAATGTATTGTGAGATAATAGCGAATAGTTACGTGGCTGTTGCCAGTGAGAAACTTTCCACTAACCTGCCCTGTGCGGCGAGCCCGGGGAGGCGGCGCTCACGTCCCGGGTCCGATACTTCAGGCAAACCAAGGGCTCTTAACTCAAGTCAGCCCAGGCTTTTGCAATTCAGGGCTTCCACGCTCTGCCTTGAGAGGAGTCTCCCAACAGGCTGCTACTTTACTGCTTTCTACTATGTTTAGACCTCCAGCCCCCCTTTTTTTTTTCTTTTTTTTTTTTTCCCCTCCATTAAAATTATTATAATATTACTATTAGCTGATTTTTGAAATACCTTTTTGCAGGTGAAGTTCTTTTTTTTTTTTTTTTTCTTTTTTTTCTTTTGTATTATTTCTGTCTTTCTATTCCTCAGTAAGAAACTGTTGCTCATAATCTCAACCAAGCACTGTGTATGTTTGGAATCTGAGACATTTATGAATGCTACTGATTAAAAGATACAGCAATTTGATGTGAAAATATTATAGCACATTACTCAATAAAGTAACTTTAATAGGATTGAAACAAGTAGTCTTAATGGTATTTAAAAGTATGGCTTATTGTGTCAAATTGCTTCCATGAAAATGAGGAATTGAAGAGCGTGCATCAAACGTTATAAACTTACAGGCCAGTCTAAGATGTTTTGCATTTTTAAAATTTGTTAGTAGAATAGCTAATAAGATTTATATTGTAAGTGTATATACAATTATAAGTCAGTGTAACTTTAAAACGTAGATGTTAGTTGTAAACGCAGATATTTGTCAAATCATCTCACTGTACAGCTGATAGAAACTGCAAAATTGTACAGAAGCAGATTTGTAGATTTGCTGTTTTCCAATGCAAAAATCTGCTAAGGATGGAGTCTACGCAGATGCTTTGTGCAGATCAGTAGCAAATCAAGGTGTGAATTTGTTGGTCCAAAACTGCTGCTCTTGCCATCACACCTATTTAAGATGAGTGACCAAGCTCCTCACTTTATTGCAATTTTTTTTTTGAGATAGAGACATATTACAGTTTTGATTCTGCAGCATTAGTGGACAGGGATTGGATGCAAGTAGAAAATATAGCTTGGGACATCCTGATCTGTTCCTCTAGCGTTTTTTTTTTGTTGTTGTTGTTTTATTCTCAATTAATGTCTAACCCAGTTAGTAAGACAGATCTCTTAGAAATTGCGTTTATTTATAGCACCAGCTAACCATGGCATCTCAGGAGGAAAAGTGAGGAGTTGGTACCTCTGAGTTAGCTTCAGTAACACTTGGCACAGACATGATCCCGTGTCCTAGTCTCTATAGCAGAGGTCTGTCCTCAGGTCACCCAGAAAGTGTGTTGACCTCTCTTGGTGGTTATGCCGGTCATTAGCTAATGCTCATTTTGAGCATTCTGAGCTCAAAATATTGGAAACAAACTATTTCTAATCTAGGACTGGTCTATTTCTGTCTGTAATCTAAAATGACATTTATTTGCTGCACTCTTCTAGCAGCCAACACACACACTGGATATGTACATTTGTACATATCTAGTACATCTGTACATATCTAGTAGTCACAGGAAAAAAATGCATAGAAAAAATACTGATGTGGAACAGCATGTTAGCTGAGCAAATGGTCTGCCTGGCTGAAACATGCAGAAGAGCTTTAAGTTTATGCTGGGACTCTTTACACTGCGTTACTGATTCTTTTCTAATTCAAAATCAAGCTACTGTGTTGTACCAATGCATTTTGGGGCTGATATTAAATAATGAATTTCCACAGTACACGCCATAAAATGAATTGGCAGATTTCGTGAGCGATCGGACTGTAAATCTGAAATGAGACTCCCTTCGTCACAGTTTCAGTGCTTCCCACCAACTGTTCGCACGCCTCAGGTGCCAGAACAGATTAGGAAGCCCTGGGAGAAGGGCTGGCAGCTCTGCTGAGGGCAGTGAAAATGCGACGCTATTTTTTTCTGCTTTTAACTGAACACCATGAGCACAGTATGAAGCTTTACGTTTTACAGGCTTAGCTTGGGTTGTAAGATCCTATTACAATGCATCGGTTACCTTTATGTTTATAATCAGAGCTAATGCAATAAAGCAGTATCCCGCCGGTGTCTGCACAGGTGCCAACTGATTGGTTTTAACCTGGTTTGCAAGCATTTCTTTCTGTTATACGATAAGGTATGAAGCATAACCGAGTAGTGTGCAGACACAGAAAAAACGTAAAGCAGTAGTATACTTTTAAAATTACATTTTTGTGACTATCTGATAACAGCACAATTTTTCCATAATACCATCATATTTAAAAAAAAAAAAAAAATCCTTCCTTTGTTAGTCATAAAATGAGTTTTATGTTCCCAAAAACATTGTAGGAAACAGCTGTTGCTAAAATCCGACTGTGCAGCAGGAGGCAGTTGACAGTGGCTCTTTTAATCATGTGCTCCTAGGACATAATGCTGCTGAAATAGTTCAGTTAATAACAGAAATGGCCACCAACTTCATTAGGTTCAATTTTACCCCCAAAGTTTAAGTGTTCTTAAAATAAATAAATAAATAAAAATAAAGTGTTCTGGTCTAAAAGAAGTTGGAACATGCCAGCCTTGATCATAAACCTAAAGCCGGCCCCAGGGAGAGGCTTCCCAGGCTGCTGTTAATTGTCAGTGCTATGAAGAATACTTTTGTTGGAAATTAGTGCAATATAGGAGAACTGTGTGTTTTTTTTTCTCCCCTAGCCTTTTTTAAGACTAGCAAAATGCTGAAGTCCGGGGAAAAAAAAAAAAAATACACATCTTGTTTTGACTAAGAAGGCATAGGTTTAGTATGAAAGACAAGCATCATGCAAAAATCAAACCAACACCAGCAAACTCTGTTTCATTTTGTAGAACAGGAACAAAGAAGCTAATGAAAACAAAATTTCTACCTTATATATACTGTGCTGCTGCTGAAACAGATTGATTTTTCTTTTTGATACAAGTAGCTTGCAGGTGAATCAGGTCTCTAGCTGGCAGGTGTTTTCCATAGATCAGGTTGGAATGGCTTTCTGTGCCTGAGCTCTGGAATAGACTTGTCAGCCAAGAAAAATCACAGCACAAAGATATCCCTGAGTTTGGCTGGTGTTCGGTTGGATCGGGCAACCCTTTTTCTCATTAACACATGCAATACCCGCAGTCAGCTCCAGTACTTCAAGCACTCTCACGTAAGCATGAAGAAAAAGCACAAAACGATGTATTTGAAAATTTTAGAAATAAGCAGTGGACATCTGTCTGATGGAATAGAGAGGGCGGATGTAGAAATATGGCTGAAATGGTCTCAGCAGTAGTCTAAGAAAATTGTTTGCTGCAGCCATCTGTTGTGGATAGAGGAAAACAGCAAAGGTGTGAGAAAATGGTACGAGTATAACTGGTGTGATGAGATATCAGGTGTGAGTTTTAAGTTCTAGATATGCTAGATGTTAATAAGGTGACAGAGAAAAAAAAAGTTTAGATTGGTGTTTTGGTAGGATTTGGAGATGATGTGTTTATGGAAGGTCTGAAAAGGAGGTCTGCTCGGAAGCAGATGGGCAGTAGGAAAAATGAGAAGATCTTGTTTGAACTTGATGCAGCTGTTGGATATCCATGAAGACATTTAATAAAACCGGTTAGGATTTAGTTCCCATACGTAAAGCAGAGGGATGACCTTTTGAGTCATAGTATAATTTGTCCTTGTAGATGATAAATGCCCAAGGATCAGATGGACAGGAAAAAGAGTGGGAAAGCCAGGATGAGGGCCTCTTAGTGTAGGGGAAAAAAAAGGCTGATGGTAGACAAGACGGAGACATAGCTAAAGTGAAAGGGTAATTGCATGAGGAATTGTGTTCAGCTGCCTGCCTGATGTTATAGAAAGAGGTTTACAGGTTAGTTGAGTGTGAGTATGAAGTACTAGCCTCTAGTCAAGACTAGACGCTTAGAGAGCGTTCATTATCGGGCTTTGTCAAACACGTTCCCTTAGAAAGAGATGGAAAACAGAATGGGAACTGCAGAAAGGAAACTCCATGATGTGATTGTAAGCACCCCGTTCAGCAAGTTTAAAGAGGATACGGTGTAAAGAATTGGAGTGGAAGGTTTTTTTGATCTTTGCTTTAAATCTTTGTCTTAAGATGAGAGAGTGGAGCAAAGTGGTTGTGGAAGAGAACAGGGAAAGGAGGGAAATTGGTGCCCAAAAGTGGAAAGGTGGCATCTTACAAGAGATAACAGGTCTGTAGTCTTTAAATGTTTCAATGGGCTTTCTTGGAATAACAAAAGAAGGGGAAGAGGGATCCTTTTAAGCAGAGCTCGTTAGCCTAGACACCCAACCGTGATTTAAAATCCCTAATAAGGATCTCTATGAACTGCACTGCACTGTATAGACACCCAGGGCCTTTCAGAGCTCACCTGTGCATTTCCTTCTTGATGCTACATGATGCAGTATAGACAGGTACTAGGTCAAAGAAGGACAAGAGTTTATATTTTCTCTGTGTGGGGGGAGAAGGCCTTACGTAAATGTATATAATAATTTGTAGCTTCCCCATGTTAAGTAATGCTTTTTTGGTGAAATGAAAACTGAATCAGACTTTCTAAAACATAAAATTGCCTTTATCCTAGGTAGTATGATTATAGGGGAAGTAACAGTACTTACGTATGGGACTTTTATTTACTGATCTTATATTTACTGATAATTAAATTGACAAACTGTTTATCTTAGTTTGAGACAAAATTTCTAATTCTTTCCCTCTATGCTAACGTACTGAAATGTAACTGGAAGTTAGTAATGGCTGCAAGTCCTTGACATATTGTGACTGCTGCCTTTTTCGGATAGCTCTACAGCAAGTTGGGGGGATTAGATAACCTCATCTATAACGAGCAGTTTTCACCCTACCAGTAACACGTTACAATAATAGCGAAGGTGCTGGGTATAATAAAGCAAAGATATTGGAATTCAGGATGTGAATAGAATTTTAGCTAGGCGCCTTTGCTTATATGTTATGTATCTTTAATGACCATTCAAATCCTGTTTGTTTTGCAGATATTCTCTTGAATACCATAAACTATGAATAGTGGAAGGAAAGAGTGTTCTCCCATGGCTCTGGGTTGAGGTTAATTCTAAAATAATGAAAGGTGTTCCAGCAGATAATAATATATCTTGTTGTCTCCATCTTTTCTTTGCCATCTCTTGCTAGAAGCAAGAAACAATTTAGGCATCCTTCTGCCATACCTGCTCCTGCTAATAGTTTTTATCCCAAACAAAAAGTGAAGAAGAGTGAGAAAACGAAGATGATAGGCACAAAGTAAATGAGATGATAGGCACAAAGTAAAGCTCTTCCCTTCCCAGAAATGTTCTTTTGCCTTTTCTGTTTGCATTATCTGCCCTTTTCTGCGGATGATCTTTAGAAGAATATGGAATAGGGGATAGAATTGATGGAAATGTTGCTAAATATAGGGAAAAATCAGAATGGCTTTTGAAAAGGAAGGTCATGGCTCGCAGGCTTCTTAGTGTGGTTTACATAGTGAACCAACGCAAGAAGGTAGATTCATGTTGAAACGGTTAGTTTAATGGAGTTTCCAAAAGTGTTTTGACGAAGTCCCTCATGAAAGACTGTTGGGATAAAATAGAAGACCCATAGAATCATTAAGGTTGGAAGAGACCTTTAGAGATCATCTAGACCAACTCCCCTGCACACCAGGGTCACCTAGAGCACTTTACACAGGACTGTGTCCTTCTCTCCAGAGAAGGAGACTCCACAACCTCTCTTGGCAACCTGTTCCAGCGCTCTGTCACCCTCACTGTCAAGAATTTTTTCCTTAAGTTCCTGTGGAAATTTGGTGCTACTCATGGCTTTGGTGCCATGAGTAGACTAAAGTGATGGTTAAAGATCTGGCAGCAGAGTGATGAATGATCAGTTTCCACAGTGGAGTAAGGATGATATGAGTGAAGTTCCACTGGGACCTATGCAGTTCAACATGTTTGTCGAAAGAAGGTCGTTAGTGACAAAGTTGTCTAGTGATATTAAGTTATTCAGACTGGTTATGAGAGTTAACGGGTATTTACTGTTAACAAGCTTAAGGTTCAAAATGAACAAAATGCATATATAAGTATAGATATTATTGCAGTGTGATGTTGCAACTGGTAAGCATTTTCCTCAAGGGAAGACTGAACAATTGGATGGAAAAGAAACCCATCAAGGAATAAGAAATTAAAAAAGTACACAAAGTTTTGAAACAACAAATTGGTGGAGGCTGGGAAAGCATTTGGAGAATAGCTATTCCTCCTTGCCCCTCCTGCATAGGAGAATCAGGAAAACAAAGGCAGAAACAAAACTGAAATTTTCTTTACGTGGAAGAGTTATCGCAGTTGTTACTCCACTAATTATGACTACCTACAGCAAAAAGCAAAATACAGATGGAATGAAGCTGTTGTCTTAAAAGTGATATTAAAAAATCCAGACTAATTATTTTTGATCTGAAGCTATCTGCCTTAGTCATTTACCTAACCAGCCTGCAGTAACAGCTATATGAATCACTAAGTAACCTAATTATAGTCATTAAGCAGGTGTATCCAGTGTGTTTTCCTTGTGGTGTGTTTTTTTTTTTCCTTCTTCCCCCTATTTGTAAATCTTCTTGCCATCCAGAAATAAGATATAAAAAAAGATAGACAACAATTAGATATACCTAGAAAAATACCCGAAAAAAGACTGTTGATCTAATTATCTTTTTGCACTACTAAGTCAGCAGTTTTTGCAAACTTTTAAAATAACATTATAGAAGATGAAACAGAAAAGCTTTCTTCAGCATTTAAGAAAGATGTAAGCAATTTTAAATTGTACTTTGTCCCCATGGAGAGTGTGAAAATATTTCTAACAAATTAAAGTATAATAAAAGCATTTACTGGACAATAACATGTTTTCATATTAATTTCTCAATTTCTAGGATGCTTAATTGTAGATCTCAAGGGCATGAGGTTAAAGCAGTGTGCTTCCATGTTGAAAGTATACGCTGTTTTCCTATTTCGAGTGATGCTCTCTTCTCTGAGAGATTTTTATCTCCCTTTACTCCCAAGTTTTGGCAGACGAGGTTGTTTGTACATGAATACTGAATACTGAGGGAGCAAGCTGCATTCGTTTTAGTAAAAGATTGCTCAAGCTGGGAAGATAGAATCCAGTTTGAGATAACTCCCCTTGCAATTAATGATGCTGAGAAAACTCAGGAGCAAGAAGCAAAGAGGGCAACTGACTCTTCGTGTGCGGTGGTGCAATTCAAAGACAAATGTCATGTTGAGCATTTCCTGAAGAGTGCGGTATAAAATCCAAATGCGTTCCTGGGAAATAGGTTTTAGTTAGTTGAAATAGTGTAAACGACAGTGGTTCAGGCTTTCTTCTCGAGTTAGAAAGATGAGACTTCATTCACGGTAACCTTGGGTATAAAATGAATGGTTATGTTTTCTCCTGTTTTTTTGTACTGAAACTGTAATTGATGTTACTAATTTAATCTAGAAAGTAGCTTTAGTCAAAGAGAAATAATGTGTTTTAAAGGAATGCAAATGACTTATAAAATGCTTGAAGCTGTGGCTCTTTTTTTTTTTTTCTTTTTTTTTTCCTTCGAGTTCACCAGCTTCATTGTGTTGCAGTGATGACCTGTTGGTATCTCTAACTTCTTTTTGCAGCAGTAGAGTCCTGCATGTGAGTGGCTCTTTTGATTGCCCTGTACTCTAGGCCACGGGCAAAACCGTTAAGTACCACAGCCTTTCCCACTCTATTAGGCTAATGAAGAAAGGGATTTTATCCGCAAATAAAAAATGTGCTAAGTAGCGTCAGAAGGGAAAGTAAGGAATGGTGATTTCCAGTCGTGAATGCATGAAGCTATGTAGTGTATTAGAAAATCCGTGGGAGCAAAAATCCAAGTTAAAGGCAGGATCTAAAGAACTGCACGCTGCCCAGAAAATACAACTTAGGTGTGCGACGTTTACAGATGCTGTAATACAGCTTTAAAAGGCAGCTTGTTATTATTACAATTTTAAATATGTAATGATTCTTCCTCCTAGATCCAGAATCAAATATCCCTGTAACGAATTCACTTTATAATTTTCTGACAGTTTCTCCACAAAATTCTGTTTTCACGCTATAATCCACAGAACAGTTATATTGAAAACCTGAATACCTTTAAGGATTCAGGTATGAGGTAGTGAAAAATGCTACTGTCGTACCAACCGTAATAAGAAAATTAAGAATTGCTTTTTAGTAAAACATTATGGATTAAACAGTGGGTCAGAATGCAACCCTGTGGGCAATATTGGAATGAGTAGGACTTGGACGGAATACAAAGTTCAGTCTCTTTGGGACTGAAGTCTAAACGTGTATTTACTCTGGTAGTGTATTATCATATATTTCTGAAAGCATTTATATTTTCTTATTAATTTTCAAGATGGTGATAAGCTCAGTAAAAATTTTGGCTAGATACAAAAATTTTTAGCATTAAAAATTTGGGGTAAAACTGAGTGTTTTTTAAATGCAGTTTTTTTGCAGCATGTTGTACCAAAATGCTTTTGCAACATTTCCATTCCGTTTTCATTACGGTAAACAAATATCGGTATTAAACAAAAGAAGAAACAGCAGGAATAGTAACCATAGCGTAGTGAAGACACTTGTTTTCATCAGGCTTTTGCAGGAAATAAGCTCAAGTAGACATGCAGCACAATCTAAATAAGGATTTGTTAATGAGGACATTATAAATAATACTCTTTTATTAGAAAAAGGCTTTATAAATAGCTTTGTACTTCAAAAATTAAATACATATAGCAATACACATTTTTTGATAAATTATATTTTTGCAATTGCAGCAAAATACCCAGTGAAGTTTTACATGCTATATTTTTTCTCATTTTCCAAGTTAGCTTGCCACATGAGCAATCCCTTTAGTTACAAATATATTTTTGATTTCCCATTGCGTGCTCTTTTCTCTACATCATAATGCTACCCAAAGTATAGCATGTTTAGGCTTTTTGAGATATGCAATATTTTTGTTGGCATTTCCACATCTTCAGTTTCACGGTTGCATGTTATGGATATGGTTTATTTGCTTTTAAGTAAGGAATGGCATAAGATATCCTTTAAAATGATCTCATCTGTGAGGACAAAACTTTTAGTAATTGGGCAAAAGGGTGCACAAGAATAAAGACAAAATACAGATGTTACTTTGAAGTCTGTGTCTGTACCTGAGAACCCCCCTGTAAATATTTATTTCCAGCCCTGATTTTGTTCCTTATAGCAAGGCACAAGGGGCATTGGGCATATGGAGGGACCTGAGCGTAATTGTTCAGGCCCTGCTCGGCCGTCGCGCCTCCTCGCAGGGGTTTGTGCTGCTTAGCATTTGTGTGCATTAGGAAATGCGCTTAGTGCCTGCCGTTCCGACCCGATCCACGCGTGCTTGGAGCAGCCTGCGGCACGTGGCGGGGAATTGGCAGAAATCCGCCCGCGCCGAGGGCGGCGAGCGGGAGCTGTGCCGCCTGTTCCCAGCAAGTCTCCCGGGGACTCTGTGTATCTCATTTTGTATTGATTGTAGCCAATAAGCGCCTAAATGATTTGATGCGAGGCAGAGGGATTATGAAAGGAAGAGGGAAGAGGCAACTTGAAAGAAATATGCGGTTTAATTACAGGATGAATTTCGCCTATCTGGCTCCCCCTAGGAATTTAACAAATAGGCCTAAGTGCACTTAGCTGTTCCTGACATCTGTTGAAATGGTATCTGCCCGTGATGAGGGGATCGTGGGAATTGGTCTGAGGGTATTGTCAGGATCACCGAGCCACGGGAAGATGCTTTTCTCTCTGCTAAATTAGAGGAAAGAAAAGCCTGCATTAGCAGTTTTAGGTTAAGACATAACGATTATGGTTACTCTAAGAGAATTCCACTTCATGATTTAATGACACAGGCTCTGTCTTTAGCAAGATGTTAAGTAAATATTAAAAATAATATTAAAACATAAGCAATGAAATAAAAATCTAAATTGGAGTCAAAATCTGTATTCATGGTGCTCCTGTTCATGGAAACTTGATTCATGCCTCTTGAGAGAAGCCCTTGGGTTCTCTCTGTTTTAGGAGACATTACGAGATGCTTTGAAACTCAGTGTCTTAGCAGAACAACAGAGGTAGCGCCGTTCAAGAAACAGGGAATGCAAAAACTGAAGGTTCAGCTTCAGCTTGGTGGAAGGACCAGCACGGTAAAGACTGATACTGTGTATTTGCTCATTTTGATTACATCTATAATTCAGGAGGAAGTATAGATTCCTTAATGCCTTTTACTGCATTTTATAGTATTTCTATATACTTCTGCAAAAGAGAACCTGGTAATACCTCTAAAGTCCTGGGAGACGAAAGTTGCTCTGCATTATTTGAAAGCTGTGTTTTCCAGCGCTTGGAGCATTTTTGTGTATTAGCTCGTAAATTACACCTAAGTCGTTGCTTTTGTAAAAGTGATAAATGTTTATTTGGGGAGGTAGCAACGAAAGGTGAGATTATGTAGCCTATTATCCAAAGCTGAATGCATGTCATTTCCCTCGCGTGTGTGCCTTTTGACTATGGATTTTTTCCTGTACAAAGACCCTAAACCACGAGACCAGACCTGGGGTTTGTTTTTGTGTTGTATACAATACAAATCCTCTGCCTGCAGCATCCTTCTCCCATAATTTCCATAGATAATATGAAACTAAACATACATGGTTAATTTATTCTACTGTAAAAGATAAATTAGGATTTATGGCTGTAGAAAAATTTTATTGCTCGTGTTGTTTACAAATACAGTAATTGAGGACAGAATTTCAGTTTGGCAAACCACGCAATGTTTTCTTGGAAATGACTGTTTGAATTTACATCCATCTAGGTGCATGATGCACTCTACTGATTTATCGTTTTCTCAAAGACTGCAGTGGTGTTAAATGCTCAAGCACGTGACAAAGATGGAAAAAAAAAAACCCAGCAAATCTAAAAAATTGATATTTTTAGATATTTTTTCTGTTATATTCCTGAATTTATTTTATAGATGTATTTACCTACATGTTACACAAAAATGTAGAAAGGAAGAAGAGGACCTACTCTTAAATATTCATATTTATTCTGTTTTTAATGAGGATTTTAGAGCAGTTGTTTTTAAAAAGTTGCTTGTGTCTGGATTGTGAAGAGGGCTTGGCCCCTCGTTGTTCTCTCTGCTTTTTTAAAAGCTTAACTTTTATAAGCAAGCGTGCGTACAGCAATCTGTGCGGCACCACTTGGCACAGAGCCCTTGGTTTGCCCCAAAAGGAATTAGTTTTTAAAAAAAAAAAAAAAAACAGAAGCTCTATTTGAAAGTGCAGTTAGAGTATGATAGACTACATCAATGTCAAAAACATTCTACTTTATGGCATTTGGTATATACAGAAGGAAGCCACCGTCTGTTTCCCTGTTGAAGCTCAGAAGAAAAGAAGAATCTCCTAGAAAGTGCAGGAGTTCAAACAGGGAGCTTTTCCTATAGCAGAGATATTTTTCCCCAACAAGGAACTTAGCATTCACATTAAAAATTTCATTTGAATCTGTTAATTGCAAAACTCTGAATGGTGTACTAGAGTACAAATTAAAGGCAAAAACATTAAGGTATGAAAAATTCCTCTTTACAAACAACCCGGAATTACTACTTGATTTTTAGGACCGTGTTTCTTTATCGCTCAATTTCCTGAAACTAAAAAGAACCCAACTTTCTAATGTTTAGTGTAAATTCCCTAGCAGTATGATTAAATAGTACTTATCAATACTTTGGCAGCTATAAATCCTGTAGTCATCTTTTAACTGAAGTAAAAATAGGATTTTTTCTCCCTAAGCACCCAAATTATTAAATGGCAATATATGTATAATCATTCTGTTTTTTCACTTTTAGTTGAGTGTGACTTATCAACCATAATATTGGAATAAATCTTAAAGCAACTTCCAATCAACTGTTATGTAGTATATTCTAATCCAGGCTAAAATTTTGAAATATTTCAAAACCTTGCACCCCTAATTAGACATCTAAATTTAGCGGCCTGATTTTTCAAAGATGTGAGCACACTTAGGTACAGTGACTTGCTCAGGTTTGCTATGCTCTGCATTTCTGAAAACCAGGCCACTTTATATGTGGGCAGGCTAAATATAGATTCACAAAGTAATCTAGGACTTAAGGAAACTTGAAATTATTGGCCATGCTGCTCTCTCAATGTCACACTTAAAGGAGAGGAATGGTGATTCTTGGTAGTGATGCTTGTCTAGATGGCACCCATGGTCCAGGAAACAACTGGTCTCTGGTTTTGAAAGTATTTTTTTGAGAGCTATATAACACTTCCATGTTGTATTATATTACCTCAGTTAAGGCATAAGCTCTTCCTTTTCTTTTATAGTCCTTTTTTTTTTTTTTAAGTATCTTTTTTAAAAAAATAAATAAATAAAAGGAAAGCTTAATGGAAAATTGGTTAGGTAGAGCACTTTCAGTGGAACTAAATTATGTATGGATAATCTAAAATGCCTGCTCTTTTCAAAGCCAGTATGTTTAAAGAAATGCATTGCTTGCTTTGAATAAAACACATTTTATATTTAACAGAGCATTTACAAATCTTAAATTGTGTTTCCTTCTATTTTTTTTCTTTTATAAGTGGCACCATGTTTCAGGGCTTACCAGAAACCTCAGCGTACCAGAGGTTTTCTTATTTTTCTAACTGGAAAATATGTTCACTATTTTAATGATCAGTATTGTATTTCTGTAGATGCAGATTTCCTCAGTTAAAATTTATTTTAAAATATATGGTATCACTGTGACAAAAAAAAAAAAACAAACTGTCATTGTCATAGCTAATGCCTTGTAATTGTCATTTCTGGTGACACTGGCAACTGGCTGAGACAGTGATGAAAATAGGGCAATTATAGGTAGAGAGTTTAATAAGGACTTTGTGCAATATGAGAACTAGTCCAAAAAATCCAAATTCTAGTCTGAATGTCTATATTCATTGCTATTCTTTTCTCCTTGTCCAAGTTTCAGTTCATTTTTTTTTTTATTTTTGAAATTAACTTCTTTTGTTAATTGAGGCCTCTCATTATGTCTATCTGTGTAGGATATAGATGGAAGAAAAAGGAACTGTGAAAATGTGCTAACACTAACACTGTGTCCTTTAATTTTTTTAAAAAACACATATAAATTATTTTCAATGCCCGTAAAGAAAAAAAAAGTGTTTGTATTTTTAAGTGGAACTTGGCATGTGCTTTAGTAGCCAGAGAAAATTTTTTTTTTTTTCAGAAAACTGTACAGCATTTTACTTTGTTTTATAAACTATTGTTTTAAAATTGTGAAATGGCAGTAACACAGTATAATTCTCTGTAAAGAAAAATTTTAAGTGTGGCTAGTTAATGCTTCTGACACAGCGTTGCAGAAGAGCAGGGTTAGGCAAATAGTAGGACTCTGTTTTTCCCCATTTCCCATGATTTCATTTTTTTTTATTATGGAGAAAGGTTTTCCTGCAAATTTGTCCATTTCTAGGAAGAAGAGTCCCTTTTCAAAACCGATAACAAGTGTTCCCGTGTTAACTTCGTAGCAGTCAAGTTGTTTGCATGTGCTTGTATTTCTTGATGGTGATGACATGTCTAAACTAGGACTGGAAACAGCTGCAGTCTGGCAAAAGCCCTGCGTTTTCCTTGGAAGCTCAGTGCCAGGAGGTGCAGAATTCAGCTGGCAGAGCGTTTGTCACCGAGCCAGCCAACAGTGCTGCTTCAGAGTATTCCTTTCCAGTGAAGGAATTTAGTGACTTTCTCCCTCTCCCCTCTTTTCACGTTACGTGAGTAATTCATAAACACTGTGATTAGGTAGCTAGGTGGGAGCAGAAGTATCTAAAACTGAGAAAATCTCCAGCCAGAATGACAAATCCTTAGGTACAGCTATAAAACATACAGATCAGTAGCACGGAGCCATAAGAATATATTGACTGAGGCCCAAACTCATCAGAAGATGGATCAATCCAGCTGACTTGCATTAATTGTGAAATAGAAAGAAGGGCGCGATCAATGTTAGCCATGGAAGTGCAGCGGTAATGATGCCCCATCTAGCTAATCCAATACTGGCGATCCTGATGTATGGCATATTGGAATTCCTCCGTTCGGGGCCCTGTCACAATAAAGTATATCCTGCAATTAGGGGGAAAAATTGAGCGGGCAGCAGTGGAGGCAGCCTGATGGGCCAGCGCCTCGGTAGTTCTCCTGATTAAACACCCAGCTCAGTGGCGCTCAAGCACCACCGCTCACCCACGTTGTGAGAGATAAGCCTCAAATTCATACAAAAACTTTGTATTTTCATCAAAGCAAGCTATGAATATTAAGCTCTGTGCAAGGCACCTGGTTCGCTGTCAGTGTTTTAGCAGTTTATAAGCAGGGCTCTCGCTGTTGGCTCCGAGGAGCAAGGACCATGTGTTGAGTTGAGAACCGCTGTTTCACCTGCTGAAAATCAACCGGTCTTTATACAGGCTCAGAGAACTGGTGGGGGAAATAATACATTTAACAGCCTGCTGGAGATTTCAAATTTAGTTAATGCCTGGAGCTGTTTGCCCTAAGGGCACTTACCTCTGTCTTCTCGACATTGGGTGTTGACTGGGGCAAGAAGGTGGTTATGAGAGATGAGGTGAAGGAACTAAAGTGCACCCTACCCTGCAGCTTCAGTTAATGGTTGGTTGCCCCAAAATAGATCAAACAAGCAAGAGAAAAAAAAAAAAAAAAAAAAAACACCTTTTTCCAAAATTTCTTACAGGAACATGGGCTCTGGGTGCTGCCCTGTGCATGGGGCTGCGGTGGGAGGTTGGTGCTGTCTGCCTGGTGTGGAAGGGAGATGCAGAGGAGCTTGGACTGCCCTTTCTCTGCTCCCCTCTTCTCAGGGGCTTCTCCAGGTTTGCCCGAGGAAAGGGCAGGGGCTGCTCTTGGGCCTGAGCAAGGACGTTTGGTGTCTGTGGTTTGAGCAGTTACGGAGGGCACCGCTGAGGAAGCGCCTACCCCATCGCGCTGCCCGGCCTCCTGGGGGTTGTTGCCTGCTCCAGGTCCTGGAACAGATGGATGTATTTTATTGAAGTGCACAACATTTTCACTTTTCAGTTACAAGCATTTGTGTGTAAATTGGAATAAGGTTTTGTTCCTAGCTGTGCTTGGTAGCTTTCAATAGACCCTCACGCATTTCTATGGAGAAAGGTAGTAGTTTTGTGGTTTTGTTTTCTCCCTCAAACACAAAGCCCCTTTGCTGTGTTTGCTTTTTCCTTTGAAGACTGAGTACGGGGACAGCTGCTTGAGCAAATAGCAATGGAGCCAAAAGATCCACATCCCTGCACGGTGCTGTGGGCTGGTTACAGCCAGTCTGGCCAGCTCTGTTCAACGCCCTCGTGCAGAGAAGTCAATGCCCTAAGACTTCATGCGCATCTTCCTTGATGGGAGTTATCTTCAGGAGTCAATAGCCCTGGATCTAGAAGTTATTTGGTGAATAATTAATAAGCTGATATTTTTGTTGGATAAGATATAGCATCCTGCACTATTGTCTCTCCCTGCCTGCAGAGAAAGCAAGTGGCAGCCTGCAAATTTATTTATCAAGTATAAAACCTAGGCATGTAGAATTGAGTACACTTTTCAAAGTGTATTCATTAAAAATATGGTAAGTGCTGATTTGATAAAGTTTGTTCAATCTCAAACTAATTACCTTGACTTTCTGCTGCCTGTTAAACTTCTTGCAGAGCAGTTCAAAACTTTAACCCAGACTGTACTGCACAGTCACACTTGAATTACTTCCTGCATAGGAGAGAGGCAAGACTTAAAAATAACTTTGGTCAAAGCTTTTCCATGAATAGGCTAATAAATATTGGCAAAACAAATGGAGACGCTGTCTCTAAAATAAAAGCCACATTCAAATCCCGTTGTTTGTGGAAACTTTTTGTCAGTGAACACAGTGTATGATGTTTTCTGCGGCATGTCACTCTACACTTGAGATCTTCCCAGCACTTACATGACAGCAACATAAAATAGTTAGGAGTTTTACATAAGTTTGTTACGAAAAGACTCTATAGACATAATAGAGTCTTAGAAGACACAATTCATATGCATTAACTTTCAAATGAATCTTTAGTTAGTTAAGTTAAAGGTACATGTACGTACAAGTGAAGTTAAAGGTACGTGAGAAAATCTTAATCATGTAAGACAGTTTTCTCTTTCAATTAATATTTAAGTGTCTTTTTGCTTCTCTGTAGGAAGCAAATAGAATCACATCTCTTCAGCTTGTTTTCCTTTAAAATACTGCACTGTAACCCAAAAATAAGGAAAGGTGACCCAGCTATAAACCTGATATTACCATGACTAGATTTCAGTAGCATCTGTGAGTGAAATGCAGAGTACAGTGTATATTTTCTAAACATACTTGTGTTTGCATGAAGTGCTGGCAGTTGGTGTTACACTTCCCCATCCTAACAGTAAGAGAAAATGGTTCAAGCTATGGAAAATAATTACCGTGGAACAAACCCTTGCCTTTCTCCACTGAGTCTTTGTTCATTCGTTTTTGTCACTAGGGAATTCTTTTAGTGTGTGAAAACCGTATTCAAGTTAGATTCTAGCAGTAAATGAGAACTTCTGGACCTTATTTCTTTCTGGAACCATTAATGTAAAGCCAACCTATGTTAAATAAAGTACTGAGCAGTGTGTTTTATAATTGCTGGAAAGCGTACATGTAGTATTAGAATAGAAATACTGGGTTTTCTTTCAGATTTTGAGTAATTCCAGTAGACCGGCAAGCCGCTCTGAATAATTCTGTAAAATCTAAAGGAAGGAGTTCAATATTGTCCCCCGCCACGCACCCCCTTATGGATTGCAGTAGTTATTTGAGGCAAAAAGTCAAAACATCTTGACATTGAGGCAAATGAAGACACTTCTGTCCAGACTGAAATAGGAAGGGATAGCTTAAAGACCTTAACCTTGGGTAATAAACTTATATAAAATAACTAGTGATGCTTTTTAAATAGATTTTCATTCCCAACCAAGCTACCCACCAATTCTTTGTGAAGTCAACCTAGTAGCTTCTTAATACAAGAACTTAGGCAAATGCTTTGTGTTAGTATCGTAATATAATTGAATAGTTGTGTATGTCTTTGTAGAGCTGGGAGAACTGGGGAGAAGGAAAAGCACGCTCAGAAATGTCATCTTCCCTGAGAATCGACATGTTCCATGTCACTGCATAGACAAGAAGCTATGGCAGTGGGCAGTGTCATTGCCTTTGGGAGTCTGAGTTGTGCTCTGGAAATAAAATCTGTAACGCGAACGATGATGCTGTAATGAAGCCTGTAAGACTTGGAAGTGCTTGACTGGAAGGAGTTCATGTTTTTCTCGGGGAAGGGAGAGGATTTTCCTCCTCCCCACAGTCTAGCGCTTGTAGAAGCAAGATCATCCAAACATGCAAGTCTCAACTAACGGAGAGAGTCTAGCAATGAAAGATGCTGCTAGGATCAATTAACATGACCTAGATATAAAAGGGAAAGCTTTCTTATGATTTTCCACATTTTTCTCTTTGTGCAGAGTCCTGAAAGCAAAGAAGTGTTTTCTTAACAATTTCAAAATGATCTTTAGTTCTGCTGATGTCCTTTTTGTTTCTTCTATGATCTACTCAAAATGACATATCCATCTGGGAACTATCAGGAAGGACTGTCGGCTGGTGGTCCTAACTTCTTTGCTATTTAAAAGTGGCATTACTCTCGTGTTAAAATTTGGTCTCCAATTCTTCAGCTTTGTTCGCTAACATATATATGTATGGGTTTTCCTGTACTACTAAAGCATATTGTGGAATGCTCCTTCGAATTCAGTAAAGGTGGTTAAGGTGTTTTTAGTCACCAGTCATTTGACTATATTCTACTAGGGGTCAGCGTTTACTGTACAAACTTTGGTCTTTTTGAAATACGTACAGTGAACGCTGGGAAGTCCTCTATATTGCCAGCCAATAATATATGAATATTTAAAATGTTCCGTATTTTTTTCATCTAGTTGAAATGATGCAGATGGTCTTGCTCAGCTGACCCAGCTGTGGGCTTCTGAAGTATGGAAATGAGCTAGCAATGTAAGCCAGTAAGTTTGGTTCACTAGTGTGCATCAGCAATGATGATTATTCTAAATATACTGCAAATGAACTAGACTGCTCTTTAATGTGCAAGTTGAGAGTGCTCATTAAGGAAGAAATGAGGAAACTTCAAACACCTGATACTAGGCTTAAAAGGATTCCAGCCCCACTAATATGCACAATTTTCTATACCACATAAAATTAGTTTAATTTCTGTAAAAAGTGACAAGATGCTTATGGTTCATTCAGGAAAGCATTTAGTACTTCTAGGAAGATTTAACTGAATTTATCATGATCAAAGCTGAGGATTGCTGACTCGTAAGAGCTGACTGCCAAAGCTAAGCAGGAAGGGGACCTTCTAGTATGTCTGGCAATGTAGTGTACTCATGTGGTGCTTGTTGCCCTTGAGCAGCAGAGTAGTAGTATGTTTTAAACTTCTTTTAAACTTTACAAGGAGTAAAAATAGTGCAAATTATTGGCAGATGTGTGTTTTTAGAAATAATTCCACATATCAGAGGGGAACTTTAAATAACCTATTTAGGAACAGTAGTGTTTTTTCCACTGTTAACGGTGACTTTGAGGCAATTGAGATTATGGCTTTTGGACCATAATACAAATAGCAGGAATATATCAAATCCTCGGGAGCTATTCTGTCAAACCCAGATAACCAATGAACATGCTTTCTTCTCAGAGCTACAGAAAATATAGATATATTTCTTAGAGAACCAGTTCAGATCTATCAAATACAAAGGAAAGCAAGTATGATGGTTCTTTCCCAGTCTGACTACTCTGTGAAATGTGTAGCCTGTTTGCCGTGCAAATGAATACGTAGATAATGTCAACAAAGCTATTGAAAATGCGAAAGAACTTGTTCGTGGTTTTATTGCTTTATTTCATACTTAAGTCCTTTTAGTCCTATTATAAAGCTTGTGGGTTTGAATTTTTTTCACATTTTGCTTAGGCTTTTCACTTTGAGCAAAATATCTTTTTACTAAAGACAGATGGTGGCAACAGTGTTCTCTCTCAGTAAAAAACAAAACAGCTGGTAAGGTGCAAGGAGAGACTAGATCAACAGTGCATATCTGTTTCTAGTGTTGTGAAATCTCCTTTGTTTTTTCAGGGGAGTTGGTGTATAAAGTAAGCATACAGTATCTTCTCACAAACTGTAACAGTAAAAAAAAAAAAAATCGTAAATAATCCGAATTTATGGTGTACTATAGATTCAGTACTTTTCCATCTTGGCATGCATATTTAAATCCAGGCCTAACTTAAGTAAAATTTATTGCTGTCTAGTAACTATAAAATGCAATGAGGAAATAAAATTTGTCTTGGTCCAGGTCTTGAAATGCGAAACACGTACATGTGTACACCATAAAATATGGTAGAATACTGCTTACTCAGTAGATTCAGCTCTAGGAAGCAAATAGAACTGAGAATATTTATTTAAGAAAGAGAGGAAATAAGAAAGTTTATTTGATAGATGCCTGCAAACTCTTGTTTTTGTGAACTCAAGGTGTTTTGTTCCTTTTTTTTTTTTTT
>VZSV01000087.1:2817713-2834318 GCA_013398735.1 Nothocercus julius
AATGAAAGTTGTTACTGCTATTTTATTACTTTTATCTTTTTATTATTTACTATTTTCATATTGATGCTGAAATGTAAAGAAACGTGTAGATGAGACACTTATGGACGTGGTTTAACGGGTATGGTGGTGGTGGGTTGACATTTGGACTTGATGGTCTCAGAGGTCATTTCCAACTGTAATAATTCTGTGCCATTAGCTGATTTGAGCTCAAGGAACAAGAGATAATGTTTATTTGGTGTAGCTGCCACAAATACAGTGCACTTACCTGTCCTGACGAATCTTGAAGTCATATATTTGTTCTTCATTAATAAAATCTCATTTTGCTTATGTGTCCTATTATACTTTGATAAACTATATTGATACGTATGGTAAATGATGCTGCCAAATGTTTCATTGTTTTGAGGTTGTAGTTTTATAAGATAGTGTTTCTGTAAATAAAAATGATTAAAAATGATTATTTTTACTTTTGGTTTAGAATGCTGTGCGGTGGTCATATGCATTCTGGCAACATGCATCTGTGTTAAAGTATCAAGAAGTGAGACTTGATGTGACTTAGGGATGTGTCAAGGCTGTCCTTAGCCCTACAGTTCTTGGCAGCCTCGGTGATGTGAGATGCAGTTTGCAATGACAAAAAGGCCCATTGTTTCTAGAGGAATCCACGTTGGCTTGCTCTTCCACAGGTGACCCTGGATTCCAGTAATGAATGCTGCATGTGTAGTGCTCAGGAGGCTGATATTTGACTTTGATGGACATCAATTGTCCTGTTTGCTCTGGGTTTTCAAGGTGTATCTTGCAGGACACCTTGCAGGTCTATTGTTCCCCCTACTTTTCTGCCCCCCCCCCCCCTTTTTTTTTTTTTTTTGAAACATTGTCATGTTGTTTCCTTTTCTATTTTTCCTCTGGAATTTTTGGATTGCTAACTGCTCTCTAATGACTCCACCTATGTTTTGACACTTCTTACAGTGCACAGCTTTAGCTTGTGATCTTTAATGCATCTTAACGATGGTTTTCTCCTTAAATGTGAGCCAGGGAGTGGTGAGTCACAGCCACGCAAGAGCTTCCTGTGGATGAGGTCCCTGAGGAGCTCTGGTGAGTGTGTCCTGTTGCCGTGGCCCTTCTTTGCTCTATGCGACTGTAACGTTGGTCACCAAACTTCTAGAAATCAGACTGCAATCAGCAGAAAACACTGCCCTGTCTTGGGGTCCTGTTAAAGCTGTTGTGTCCACGAAAGACCAAGAGGCTGTATGGAAATGTTGGGAGGCTGAACAGCCTCAGAGCTAGGGCTTGAAATGGCTTGAGGGAAGATTTGCTATTCTGAGCACTCTGAGCTTCCTTCCTTCCTTCCTTCCTTCCTGTCTTTTTTCACCTATAAAATGATGCTAAGTGTGGTGTGGGAAGATAACAGTTTCAGAATGGACTATAACTCGTCTGTTTTTAATCTGGGTTAAGATACATCAGGAAGGTGAGGACATGATGGAAAGAGGGTATATTTATTATAAAAGGATGTGATAGTTGGATCTTTCCTGTGTGCATGTGTGTGTATGCATATACGTCTGTATGTGTTTTTATATCTTTATATTTTTTATATATTTATATTTTATATTTATATAAAAATTTCAATCTATTTTCCAAACTATGACCTGAAACCCTGTAAATTTAGCTCATCTCCTGCAGCTGATCATAAAGTTTTTAAGAGAACGTTGGAAGCAATATTCCATGCACCTTACATAACATGCCATTGAAATTATTTTGAATGGTATAGCTATGGTAGAATCTCGAAGCTAGAATCCCAAGCTGGTTTGCATACCAGGCATGGAAAATTTTCACCTTTAGCTTGCAAAAAGAGCATTCTTCACAGCATTACACACACCTATTTGTGTTTATGCCCTTGCTGGCACTCGTAAACATTTCCATTTCTATTTTTTAGATACTGAGGGCATTGCTGTGGTCTCATTAAAAGATGAAAGGAAATGTTTAACTTTGCCAGGTGCGCCTAATTTTTGCCACTCTGATTGCTCATTGTCTCAAGAGAAAAGCAAAGCACATGTGAAATGAGACTTACTGGTTCGAGGTAACCTTTAGCACTTGTGAGTGAGAAGAATATACTGCCCTAATGGATTTTCTTATATGACAGTCTCTAAAAGTCTTTGCCTGCTTAGTGTCGAGGTTTCTTTAGGAAAGCTTTGGAAATTCTTGGAAGAAATGTTTCATTGCGGCAAGCTTTAACACTGCCACTAAAAATATATTGCTAATTAAGGTTTATTGACATTCTTTGGAACCCATTCTTGGAACAAGTAAAAGCGCTGAATAGTTATTGAATGCTAAACTCTGCATCTTCTGTAGTTAGTTAAGCTGTTTAGGAGAGGAGATTAAGGTATTCTGCCCTTGCTTTCACTGTGTGGTTAGGGTTAGGGTTAGGGCGCTGAATAGTTATTGAATGCTAAACTCTGCATCTTCTGTAGTTAGTTAAGCTGTTTAGGAGAGGAGATTAAGGTATTCTGCCCTTGCTTTCACTCTGTGGTTATTGTATTTGAGTATTGTGCAGAATAAAACTCTCCTCTTCTGGATGTCAATGCTACAAAGACCAAAAGAAGTCTTGGTTTTGACCCTCGCTACTTCACTTGCTGGCCATGCACGGATTGGGAAATAAGTTCAATATTTTCAAGGCCTGCAAAAGATGCTTCCACAAACAGAGGGAAAGAGCTTTGCCTCTTCAGGAAATAATTCCTTCCAAGGATTATCAAAAAGTTGAACAAGGGTATTCAAAGGAGTTTTAGCTGTGTGTCACTATAAATATGAATTTAGAAATCATACCAACTTAGTTCTAGATATATTCTGTTTCCAAAACTGGAGTATTTGGTGATGCGATATATCTTGTTACCCTTTTCTCTTTTCTTAAAGGAATATTAAAGGATAATTAATTTCTAATTGAAAATCCATAGTAATGCAGACAATAGTAAAAACTCACCTTACAAGCTCACGTTGCCTATGAATGCTCACATTATTATTACTTTTTTAAATGACCACTTGAAAACTGTTGTGGTTAACTGCTTAGTAATGCTTAGGGAGAAGGCAGAGGTGTTCACCCTGTCTTACTTCACCTCCTTAGAAGTCTGTTCTTAGTATTCATTTCATTAGAGTTCCTCTGCAGTTCCTTGCTCTAACTAAAAGCAAAATACCGCCTTTGGTATGTGGGTGTTACAGTACAAAGCAGGAACAAGAAGGGTATCAACAGCGCAGAGAAGTGATTATTTCCTGGCTTTAAGAAACAAATATTGTGCCTGCTGTACAACCTGCAGTTTTATTGAATAAAAGAATCTGAGTTTAATCACATTTTGAAAAATAATTTCCTTAAGACGTGTTTGGTCTTATAGCTTGTGTAAAATCTGCTTGCGGTTTTCTCTGACTCGAGTTTCTGGCACTAATCTAAATGGTCGCATATTTTTCGTAACAGAAATATGGAAGGAATCCTAATGGGGAACGCAGGTTCATCTCTTGTCCTAAAAGCAAACACAGCCCTAGGTGGCAGTACATGTATGTATGTATGTTTGTTTTGGGGGTGTGGAGGGGTGGTACTGATTGATTCAAAAATGGACTGCTCTGTTATTGGGTATGTTTACTGAGTCTCAGCCATGATACGATGTCAAGTTCTCTCTCTATATATCATTAAATCCTTCTTCTCTCCATCCTTGTTACAGTAAGAACAAAATCACCTTGAGGGGTCCATAGTTGGATAAATTAGTCAGTAAGGGTAGCCTATGCCTCACTAAAAAGGTTTATTAGAATACAAACTGAAATATTTGATAAAGGGTATGATGTTTGTGTTTTGGTTTGTGATTTTTGTGTACAAGCACAGAATTTATAATTGCATTTCCTGTACAAAATAGAAGGTCAAGGGATAATTTAGAAGACAAAAATGACGTTTAGATGACTGCCTTCTATTGAAAATCAGCATGGATTTCAGTTATTAAACTACATCTTCAATTTATGTCCTTGAAATTCTCAATAAAGACCAGATACGTAAGAGAGAGTTTTTTCCTAAAAATGAAGTCTTTCAGTACTAAAATTATCTGAGCTATTCTTATAGTAATGTTTGAATGTTGACTAGCACTTTTACTGACCTTACTTCATGTGTTCATTTTTTAGAGTCTAATTTTATTGACAAGAATTTACTGTAAACATAAGGTATCGACTAGTTTTAGAAACCAGACTTAAAATTTACACATGAAGTGTACTTGTTCCCCAGTTTCTTGACTGGATTAAAAAGAAAATGCAAAAAGAATATTAATAGCTTGACCAAATTAAAATATAATTGGTACTATAAGCATTCCATGTCTAGTAGGACAGTGTTAATCAACTCACAGTTGAAAGATACTGGTCCATGTTTATTGTTGAAATTGTTAAAGATTCTAATGAATCTCAAACTTATTTGCAAACAAATTGAGTATTGTGGGTAAATTTGCCAATGGTTATTAGGTTAACAGTGCAAACTGACATTTCAATATAGTTCAGGCTAGATAAAATCCATTGCAAGTGTCCTGCTGCTTTCTCGTGCTTCAGTTCTTGACTTCTGCTGACCTGGCAACTCAGACGGGCTCTTCCTCTGATGGTCTCTTCAACTATTAATGTGGGGCTGCCAGATTAAAGCTGTGTTTTGACTTTTTTTGTTATGTGTCTCTAGGCTGGTGACCGAGTACGCCTCGCCTACCTCTGTTACCACCCGAGCAAGTAGCATTCCAGATGTTTACTGGTAACACGCAGGCAGGGTCTACAACAGCAGTTTGTAATTAGCTGGAGTAATTGTCTGAAAATTCATTTTATCTCCAGTGCTATCTGAAGTTTCAGCTTCGTGCCCTCTCTGCTGCCTTGCACTGTTTTCTTTCTGTGATGTTGTAGGCAGGTAGTATATTTGGTACAGTAGCAGGTTGGTATTTGTTTTCTATCCAAAATAGAAGAATCTTCTCTACAGAAAATGGAGCTTTTACTCAACCTATGCCTTAATTTTGTTTTATATTCTTGGGACATGATTTTCAGTCATCATTTGAGTGGATTATCTCTAGTCTACTCTGCAGCATATTGTATTTTTAGCTTTCTGTCCCGAGTTGATGTATGTTTGCATAATGCAGACCTTGAGACTTTGTTTCAGGCAGCAGTAACTGACACTAGGATATTAACTGCTGTGTCTGATTTTTTTCACTCTTCATTTATGCTAACTTTTGAGTTTATCACTTAATCATTTTTTTCATGTCATTAGCTGCATTAATTTTTTTGGACAGAGACTTTAAAGATATTTAACATGCATTTTCCAAAAGTTGTAAGACTCTTATAAAAGAGTAGATTTTTGTAATAATAATATGGTTATGGTAAAGGAAAATGATTAACCTTGCAATAAGCCGTGTAATGCATGTAATAGGCCAGGCTAGTTTGGGTAGTGTTTGCATGCTAAGATAACATATCTTAATTCTCTACTGGCTGTTATTTTAACATTACCATATTTTCAACTATGAATTTGATGGTATCCATTTGTTCTTGTTAGCACATCATCTTTTCTTGCTAATTATTCCTTATAATACTTACTGTTTAAATTAAATAAAATGCATTAAAGCCAGTCTTCTATATAGAGAAGAGTGTTTATTGCAATACTACGATAGATAACGTTTCTTTGGGGATTGTGCAGAACTTAATGCTGAGGTTTTGCCATAAGTTTTCTTCTAGAATGTTACTTGCAAAAATTACTGTATTTGTTATAAACTTTAAAAAGGTTTAAGTTTATTGCAAAGCAGTTTTCAAATATAAGAAACCACTGCTTTAGCTTTCAAGGGTAAGTTAATGTATATGCAAAGCAGAGGTGAAGCAGTTTTTGCCTTTGTAGCACTTCCTGCAAAAGTAAATCCGAGACCTGTGTTTCCTGAGCTTGTTATGAGAAACCAGGAAAGGACCTGGTTATATAATGGGATGCGACACGGGTGACGATGGGGAAAAGCTGCATTGCCCGTGGGTGCTCTGCCATGCTGCAGGACTGGTGCTTGGCAGGGTCAGCCCCAGGGCTTTCCTGAATGGGTTCGGGTATAACTTAGGCTGTTGAAAAACAAAGCGGAACAAAAATCTCGGTTTGACACCTTAGCAGGATTGGTCATGCTGTTTAAGTCATCTCACCAGAAGCCCTACCTTAATAGGAAGAGAAGGTGAACATCAGACATGTTCAGGGTACCTCAGTAGATTAAATGAGCCATTGTGTAGGAAGAAAGGCTTGCCTGAAAAGTGTTTTACTATATCAGTTTTTTTTTAATTTTTATTAGTTTTTTTTCCAGTGTCTCTATTTTATCCATTAGGTTTCTGTTTTTGTCTCAGTAAAATTCTCCTGTTTGGAATACCTTGCTCATTTTAGGGTAGGAGATAGGATGGGAGAGAGAGCGAGATGCATGTAAATGCACAGATTACTTTTTACGGAAGATGAGATGGTCCCCATTTGCATTTACAGCTTTACAAGGATTGTAGCGGTATTTTTTTTTTCTTTTTTTTGATAGAAATGCTTAATCTGAGCTCAATGGGCCATAATAATTGCCTGTTTCTTCCAGCAGAAGCAAGCCCTCTTGTATGTGACACTTGAAACCTTAACTGTGGTTAGTTTAAAACACAGAACTGTAGGCATTTCTTCACCCGCATATATTTATGACAACTGCACTAGTCGATATATACAATACCAAGCCTAGGGCGTTTGAGAATAAATCAGTCCCTCTAGCTATTGCTCTAACACAATAACTGATAGTTGTAATAAAATCCCACAAAATTAAAGTTCTGTGCATGCAGAGGCACATACGTAGCCAAGAGAAACCCAAAACTGCCTGTTCTCCAGGCAAAATATGCATATGTGTAGGCATACGCACTCCGTACACCTATGTATTAGAAACACGGGGTGCAGAAAAGGTTCGTAGGTTCTCAGCACTGCCTCATCTCATTAGACTCGGTTCAAGTAGGCAACGTTTGGGGCATCGGTAGCGACCCACAGACAAAAGGAGAGCTGCTTGAAGAGGAGGGCAGCCCCAGTTCCACCCGAGGTGACAGTTTCCATATGAGGTACAGGGGGTGGCAGGTCCGTGGGTAGCACAGCAATTTTCTGCAGTATGGCAAGAAAAGAAATCCCACGTTCTCGGTGTTTAACAAAACCACTTTTGCAGAAAGATGATCGTGTAATGAAAAAAATACCTCAGTTATTTAATCTGTTGGTATGAGGAGATATTTGCAACCTTAATTTGATAATTGGGAATTCTGTTGAAACCACTTGGACTGTGATTAGTGTCAAGTTGGTTCCATCTGCCTCACGATCCATGGTTGTAGGTCATAGCTGAGAACTCTCTGACCATAATGAAAATGGGCATATTTTGACGATGTAGATTTTTTTTCGCCATTTTTGGGGGTGAGGAAAAAAGAAAGATGAAAATGATGTAGGGCCTTTTCTGGAATTATTCTTAAAGTAGGCTGCTTATGCTGATCAGAAGTTATGGATAAGTGACTCCAGTGTCAAGGCTGCTCTGTGTTCAGCACATACTTTTCTTCAGAATATAGGCTAAACCCACAGGAAAAAGGGTAAAATGCCTAGAATATAAAATATTCCATACAGATCTGAACTACCTGCTCCCCAGGTGGGCAGTTAGTGTTGCTTATCAAGCTGTGTAGTGCTGCTGCTCTCCCTCTTTGTCTGCTGCCTCTACCAATGTTTCTGATTTTCTATGTGCATTTTAAGCCCTGCAGAGCAAGGACTTGCTTTGTGTCACCTGTTTTGCTGCACCTCTTGCAGCAGTGCAAATCCTAGAATTATTTGGTAGCTTGGTGATGTTATTATGTGGTTTTGTAGTGATAGTAATAGTTTTGAGGTTTGAGTTTGACATTCTGTGTGTGCATATTTATATGTTTGTGTCTGGTGCAACACGTTCGAAGTGATCTAAAAGAGCCCAAATGTGTACTGGGAAATATTCCCAAGCCCATGCAAAGCTCTATTGAAAGAGATATAGTCCTGGCTCGTCCCTAGCATGTTGTTTAGATATGCACGTGCTTATGAAAAGACTTATGGCTGATAAATACATTAAAAATCTCAATTCTCCCATCTGCTACTGTTATTTGAACAGAACAAGCCCGCTTTCCCACTCTGTTCATGTGCACAAACCCACTAAGGCATCACACCAGCGGGTCACACACTATTTCCAAAAGGTCTTTTTGTTTAAAGTGCTGGTGCTTGGCAGCAGTAGTATTTCTGTAAGACAGCAGTCTTTCTAAAAGTGTTGTGCGAGCTCTTTAAAAATGTTTCTTTGATGAAATCCTTTAAAGAGAATCAATATTTTAGGCATTCTTCCACTAACCTCTAGTACGTGAGAGCCTGACATAATGACAGCCAACACATTGACCCGGTTGGTCATGCAGCTTTGAACTAAAAGAAGAGAAATAAATAGTTCATTTCATAGACTTCAATCCAGAGACATAATAAAATACATTTAAGGTTGAGAATCTGTGTATTTAAAATTGCGGGACATGCACAAGGTTTGCTTCTAAGGTCTCTTGATCATTAATTAAATATGTCATGGTTTTCAGTTCTTCTGGTTCATCACTACAGGTTTACATATTGTAAATGAATTATTTATATTTTCCCCTAAGTGCTTGGTACTGCCAGTAAACTGGCACAGTTAGCAAAAGAGGCAGAACAAGAGAGAGGAAATTTGCCATTGGTCAGTTGCATAGAAGGCTACGTGAATGCATGTGCCCAAATGAGCCTGCCCCAGGTGCATTATATGTATGTGTATAAATATAGTCACCCACGTACATGTGTATATATATGAAATTGTTGTGTAAACTGGTGGAAAAAAATAGTTTTTCATTAAGATAAGCTTGGCTTGTTTCACTTGGTCTTTTTAATCTCACCGTAACAACCCGTTACCGCTTGGCCTTGCTGTCTTGGTTCTGGAAAGCTCTCGGAAGGGTGAGAAGGGAGCTTTCTGCGAGCAAGTTGGCTCTCCTGGGGGGAGCCGTTGCTGGAATGGATGTTGTAATTAGAGCTAAAACACCCTCTCGGCATCAGATCTTTGCTGAGCTTTTAAGAAGGGACATCGCTGCTCACGGTGTGTCCGTGCCTTGCGCCTTTGCGTCTTCCTCCATTTCTTTCAGCAAACAGCAGTGTGGATGTGGTGCCAGATTTTACATCGAAAGGTGTTTTAAAATGTTATAAAACTCCCGTACGCTAGTCCGAAAGCTGCTTGTTTTAAAATGAATGGGTGTTTCTGTTCTATTTCTGTTACTGGCAGATGTGCAACAGCAGCTGTGTGTTGAGAAGGATAAACCACAGTCACCTCTGTCGACTGGGATGTCTTTGATCTTGTGCAGTCTCCTCTGCCTATTCCTTGTACTCTCCCACTGTTCATTAATGTTTCATTTAGATCCTAAATAAGACTTCCTGCTCTGCTCTCTGTGTTGTTAAAAACTTCTCAGTTTTCTCTTTGGAAGTTTCCTCATTCAAAATGTCTGTAGTAGGTAGACCTGTAAACGAGTAACTAAAACATAGGCTTAATTAAATGCTTAAGTAGCCGTTACTGTATTCCTTGCTCAGTTCTACGCATTTGACACTTCTTTTTTTTTTTTCCCTCTCAATTTTTGCCTTTCTTCAGTTTCCCAAAGCACGCTCTGCTTGGATTTCCTAATACCTGGTATTATGGCAAGCTTGCCCGTGCAGTGTTATGATTCAGACCAGAGGTCTCTTCATGCCAGATCCTATCTCTTGGTGCCTAAAGGAGAGAGGAGCAAAGCACACAGGGCTATTTTTTGGCTTCTGCACCTATATTTTTATTACTACTACTGCTGGTGTTGTTGAAGTGCTACTTGAAAACCTACGAAGATTCAGGCTCTGTTATGTTCTGGTGTTGAGCTACGAGCAGCACAACCCCTGGCCCCAAACCTGTGGTTTCTAGGCATATGTCAGTGAAAAACAAGAAACTATGGCAAGCAAAGAGATTCAAATAAAATATGAGCTGGCAGTGTGGGAATTAGGCTGAATTAGACGCTCAGCTGTAACACTGGTTATGCTACCATTGCCTTTCACCCCTCGTCCTCTTCAATTAATCGCTGTGTTGTGGGGATTTGGGGGTTTTATGTTGGCTTTTAGTGCCTAAAGATTACTTGGAGAAATGCAGGAATTAATGGTAAAGGCTTATGGAGAAATAGCTGGTACACCTGGAATGCAAATCCCAGAATACAGGACTGGTGGCCATGCTTGGAGAAGCTGGTCAATGAAATATTATTAAGAGAAATCATTTTCAGTGTCGTGAACTTTCTGAGCAGAGCGTGAGGGCTGTGATTCAGCAAATGACTTTGAGCACGTTTCTTGGCTTTGTGTTCTCATTTTCCCCACCTTTTCTGGGGGAAAAAAATAAAAAATAAAAAAAGATATGTCTCGTGTTAAAACTGCTCAAGACAAAGTGGAATAAGGGAACACTGCTTTGATCTGTGCGTGTTTATGGAATATTTCATATCTTACAAACTGTTCAAGTGTGGATTAGAAGATGCACTTTTAAATTTTGTTTGTCTCAATGTGTTTCAGGACCCCTGTCCAAAAACACTAAAATGACTGTTCACACTTTGATTATTGTATTTATATGTTTTGATATTATGATGAAAACCGCAAACTCATTTCAATCTTGTTTCTTAAATACTTCATTTCTTACAGCATGAATAGATGCGTTCAGAGCAGATTCAGTCCTAAAATTAACTCTTGAGACTCATTGAAGTGCTTTGCTACTGTAGTCTAAAATACTTTGCAAGTAATTTATAAAGAGTTTGAAAGCACAAACTTTGAAAAATGTAATGATTATTTTCCAGGTCATAGTCACTTTAGTTGTACTTAATTTTCCCTTTTAGGAGAAAATTTGTAGATAGAGCTATACTGAATTCCTTTACCTTTTTGTTCCCTAGAGCAGCAAAAATACATCAAGGAGCATTTGTTGCTGTGAAGTTTGTATTTCAGTGTAGGGATTTGGTGTTATGCTTCCATTTTAGATACGTACATTTAAACTGCTTGCTTATTAGGACTCATTTTTTCTGTATGGAAGAGTGGGCTGACAATTGTTTTTTGAAAAAAAATTGACTTTGCCTGAGAAGTTCTCCTTTTTCATCATCACTAGAGCATTAAAATATCTTGTGCAAATGGGTATTGCTTCATGTTTTAACCTTTTGTGAGTGGTAAAGTAATGAAAAATGCTCTCTGCACCCTCTGAAAAATATCCTTAGCAGGCGTTGCATCTCTTTTTTCATGTTTTGTGAATTGCTTGCCACGTATGGTTACAGGAACAACAGTGTTCACCCTTTTATAATTAATAGTACTCATTAATGATTATAGTAGTCATTTAACCTGTTTTCTTTACTAATTTTTTTAAAATAAGAAAAAATCTCATCCCATGTGTCACTAAAAGATGAGATGTTGGAGAATGTGACAACAGTCCACCTTCCTGGGCAAGCCTGGTACCCATGGCAGGATTGATTTAGGTGCTGCCCGTGTGCAGGGGAAGCAAGTGCTGCTTCTTAGCACCTTGAGCTCTTTCTAGAAGAGCTACTTTTTTGGGGTGTTGGTCCCCTCACAAATATAGCAGTGTCTGCTGCTGTTGTCTTGCAACGTCTTGGGAAGGATCCCTTTCCCTTAGTAGGACCTAGAGATGGAAGCGTGGGAAAACTCTTCTGCGTTGCCATAGTTAGTTTTGGACCAGCACAGAAGTGGAAGTTGTTGTAGAAATTCATGTCATCAATTCATGAGCTCTTACATTTTTAATATGCACTGTGAGTCAGTCCTGATACCTCTGTAGTGTAATGCACAAATATGATACAGTTTTATGATAAAACAGCAAAAGAGTAAAGCTTCTTCTGGAACTGAACTCCTCAAGAGATCTCTAAAAAGTGCTAACATAGTTAGATTTTTAAGAAGACTATTCTTAAAAAATGCTTTTGTGCTCCAAGGTCACTCTAGTGACTTGTAGTGTTGGTGTTAATTTTTGATCTTTTGATTTTAATCTGTAAAATTAAAATAATAAATCTTTCTAGATCCATGATGCAATACTGTGTTACAACTTATTGCTAAATTTCCAATAATTCTTCACATAAGATGTATAGAGCTACCAACTTTCTCACTTCATGAATGTTATGCTTTTAAAAATTGAAGTTTTTTTTTTCTTTTCTTTTTTCTCCTGGTAGAGCTCAAGGCAACAGATGAGTTGTGAAAGAGAACAACTAAGGGTAAGTGCAGTGATATGCAAGATGTTCTTATTTAACATATGAAGCAGAATCTAGTTTGTGCCATTGACAGGCAGATGGGTGTGACGCCTCTAGAGGCGCCTCAGGGATTCTTCTGGATTCTGGGATTAGTTGCACTGAAGTAGAGATAATCATTTGTTTATTATGAGAATTTATTCAAGATAAGAGGTCGTAACCAAGCTAAAAGTATAGCAAAGTCAGAAATAGAACAGAACTGAAAAAGAAAATGTATATATATGTCAGAGCTTTACAGTTAAATCATGGATACACGGTAGAACAGCTGTTCTGTCGTTTGTATGTGTACATATACATATAAATATATATATATATATATAGCCTGCCAAACCAATGCCAGCCCACAATTGCACCAAGCCAGTCATAGTGTGCACATCACCAGCTAACCTAGCACTCAGCCCACAACACTGCCCGTTTCCAGGTTGATAATGTGGGGAACTGCCCAGTGTTTACGGTGTCAGTCTGTGGTGTCACTTCTCCTTAGCTGGTCTTGAATAATCCTTGGCTTGATGGAGGGTTAGGGCTGCAATATTTTAATTTGAGATGAATGTATTTAGCTCAGTTAATGTCTCCTGGTTGTTGGTAAATATTATATGTATATCAATGTAAAGCCGCTATAGTAGATAGTAGAAAAGCTTCTGTAATTTAACTAGAGTTGATACTAGATACCTCTACTGGAACTTGCTTGACATTGTGTCATCTTTTTATGAGCCGTGTGAAGATTTAGTAATGGTAGAATTCACCACATTTCTCAGACATTTTTGAGTACCATTTGTTTAAAAATGAAGATACTGCCCCTCCCTTTGGTTTGGTGTAATATTTGTGGTTTTGGATAGGAGCTAATGCTCAGAACGTGAGGGAAGTGGCAGAGGTGGTCCTAGGGGTTTAGGGTGTACAGTCTGCTGGTGTACAGCCCTTCTTTATTTAACTTTGCCTTTTTTGTGTAGTGTTTTAAACAGGTTTCAGTCCCCGCTTCCTTTGAATACTTCATGTGCCAATATCTCTGCTGCTGCTTTTTCAGCACAAGTATTGTCTTGTGCAGCTGATTGATTCTAATAATAGTTTGGAGAATTTGTTCCTGGAAGAAAAAAAAAAAAAAGAAAAAAAAGCTTTTGAATCCTTTAGGTGTTGCTTAACAGAGTAACAGAGCTACATTTATTATACCACGTGATGGGTATTTTCTTAAAAAGCCCATTTTAAATTTGGGAGCGAGGCAGGTGTGAAGGAAGTATACTCTTAAGTTTTTATACAAAAAAAAAACACCCCTAAAAATGGGAACGGCGGCGTTCCTTGTTTAGTAAGCATCAGCAGTACCTGCCTGACTTGCAAGTGTAAAGAATATTCTGTAGTCTTAGAACAAGTTATGCTGTATTTTTAAGCAAACATTCACCCATTCATTACATTCACCTCATCAACATATCTAGACGCTTCAGTTGGTCTTCACCATATTTGCAGTATGAATTTTGGTAAACAAGTTATGCAAGAATGATGCATGACACATTGTCCTTGATGCTTTCCTTGGCGATGGGGCTGCTTTGCTATTGTAGTGGAGCTGGAGTGAGATGCTTTGTTTTATCCATAGTAATGTCTCAACAGAGCAGCTGTCAAAGTTAAAATATTGCTATAATACTTGAAGGACAGTCTCTTCAAGAAGCCGCAGTGCCAGAAGAACTAAGAAAGTTTTCATTTGCTTTTATTGAATTTTCTTTTGCGAATGAAGAATGGAAGAAAACATTTTGAAATGTAAGCTGGGGGAGAGGCCTCCTTCAAGTACAACTAAATATGTGTGGTTTTGCTAATTAGTAGAGCAAGTGCCATGCACTGATAGCATTCCTGTGTGTTCCAGCATAACAAGTGGATGTGTATTAGCAGTCAGCTTGGTGCTTCAAAGGCCTTTGTGTGCTATCAGAATGGGACTTTTTTTTGTGACAACTTTGGAAAAGAAGAGAACAAGAAATGCCTTTAACCTGTTAAGATTAGGCGCATCTCCTTCCTGTGAAATGAGAAATAGTTACAAGTCTAGAAGAAGCTTCCTGTGTTCCTCAAACTGAGATGCAGTGAGAACAGTGCACGATGCAGCAGCGTTGGAACTTGCAGCTGCAGTACGTGGGGAAAAAAACCCCAGCAGATGCATGAGAGCAGCATGGTGGAGGCAGCAAGGCTGGTCCAAGTGCAGATTCCCTGGAGTTTTTTCCAACCTCCTGAACCTTCTCCCGTGTACAGGTTATATTCTAGTTCACCCCAACTCATCTGCTGTGGCGCAAAGGACACAGTGAGAAGTCAGTATACGGTGCGGAGGTGTTCGGATCATAGCTCAGTGCTGACACCCTTAGCCCTGTCACGGCACTCACGAGAGGCCTTCAGGGCAGCCAACTTTATCAGGTGAGGTGTTGCCCTTCTTCCATTTCCAGGCTTATCCCGAGATGGGCAACATGTTTGAGGTTACTGAATGATAGGCGGGTTTAGATGTGTCCAGTCTGTGGGGTTTCCCGTGGGATTTGCGAGTACCTGGATACGAGGCTGTCTCTTCACCACAAAATATTGCTTCATCCCAACTGAAAGAACTGAGATGTAGCAAGGGAATAGGATTAAAACAGCAAAATGTCAACATCCATAGTAGTACTACATGGCTTAAGCATTTCCCATCCTCCTTGTTTCTGAATCTGTCTCATTTTCTCCAGCTCCATCTACTCAGTAATTTTTTTAGTATTTCTTTTTAAAGAAATACCGGCTGAGAGTACTTAGTCATCCTCCCAGTTCTGGTTTCGTTCTTAAGTCCTGATTTATGACTCTGTTCTTTGTCAGATTCACCTTATCTTCTTCTCTGACTAGTTCTTACCACCACGTACTGTTTTATGAGTAGCCATGTGGAGCTTAATTGAATTGTCATTTTAATGCATTATAAATGACCTGTAAAGACACAGATCTCACAGCTTGCTCAAAATCATTTAAAAAATACCATTTCTTCTCATATTTGTAGCCCAAAATAAGACTTTGAAGCATGAATCATATCTCCTCTTTAAGACTGTGGGGAAACTCAGGATGCCAACCATAGGTAGAAATAAACTGTAATTCAAAAAGCCATAAAAAAGCATAGTGACAGTCTCAGGAGTCTCTCTACAGCCTTTACTGAATCTTTCTTACTGTTCTGTCTTAAACCTGGGATTATGAGTTTTATCATAACCTGAGGACTTGATCTAAATCTGCAGTCTAACCCGGACCTTACTGGGTTATACCCAACCTTTCTTTCAGTTAAGACAGTATTTCCTATTACCAACTCAGTGTAATTGTTTACATTTAACTTCGGTATCTGTATTTACATGCATGAATTTTGTTTTCTAAGGTAATGCATTTGATCCTTATCCAGTAATACTTCATATGGACTATAAGGTGGACATAGAGCATTTTTCAGCTCTAGTGTTAGAATATCAATGAGTTCTAATGGTAAATGGTGTGATTAACTTCCTTGATCTCAAATTTTTAGCAACTTGCTTGTGGCTGTAGTGAATGGCTTCATTCACATACACTTATTATCAGGATGCATTATATACAACCGGAGTTCTTCTCTGGTCTAAAATATGGGAAGGACACCATCTAGTATCATCTGATATTTAATATCAACTTCTATTTGAGATAATACACTTAATTTCAAGTAGGGAAAGGACTTTTTTTTCCTTGTGTTTTTCTGTGGTCTGGTTGAACATAGAAACATATATAGAAAATAGAATAAGCTGCCAAAACAGAAAACAGAATAAGCTGCTAAAATGGAACAAGCAGCCAAGGACTTTTGAATTTCTGTTTCTGAATCTGACATGACAACTCATCTCTAGCAGCCACTCTTCTTTTTTTGGTTCCCAAATCATTTCTAGGCCTACAGGTCAAATTTTGTTCACCTTAGCATAAGAAATTAAAATAGCTTTAATAGTACTTGCAATATTTTTCAGATATGACCAAATCGTGAGGAAGTGGTAGTAAGGCCCTACTCAGTAGTATTTGTGGACTTCCTGCCCTTGTGCTAGTGGAATCATAGAATGCTTAAGGTTGGAAGGCACCTCTAGAGATCACCCAGTCCAACCCCCCTGCACACGCAGAGTCACCTACAGCAGGTGGCTCAGGACTGCGTCCAAGCGGGTTTGGAAGATCTCCAGAGAAGGAGACTCCACAGCCTCCCTGGGCAGCCTGTGCCAGGGCTCTGTCACCCTCACTGGCAAGAAAATTTTCCTGAAGTTCCTGGGGAACTTCTGGTGTTTCATTTTGTGGCCGTTTCCTCTAGTCCTATCAGCAGCCACCACTGAGAAGAGGCTGCCC
>VZSV01000087.1:2848282-2904977 GCA_013398735.1 Nothocercus julius
TTTTTTTTTTTTTTTTTTTCCCCTCCTTTCTCCAATGTAGTTGGCTGCCTTCAGTGCTCGAACCTGCTCGTTAAATAGATACACCAAGAATTCTTACCTAAGCAAGCCTGACAGTAAAGAAAGGACAGACTGAGTTAGGGAGGAAAAGGGAAGAAAAAAGACAGCCTGAAGCAAGTCACTTCACACGCAGAAAGAGCCACTGAACGAATGCTATTCTTATAAACAAACCAAAAAAAAAAAACCCACCTTGTATAAGAAAAGAAGAGAACTGTGAGGACTTGACAGAAAAAGGCAAGATTTTCTACCCACTGTTTTCAGTTTTCCTTCCAGACATACTTGGTGAAGTAAGGAGACTTCTGTGTGCTGACAGAGCCCTTGATTTCTTTCAAGATGATGATGTATTTGTGGGTAGGTAGTGTCTCTCTCCATGTCAATCTTTTATTAATAAATTGACTTTAGCACTATGGATTTTAGCCTATAGTTGCAGAATGTTTTCTAATATGTAGAGATGTCTATACTGCAGGATCCGAAGCATAGCTAGCGTTATAGTACATGTGCTTGCGTTTCCAGGGGGAGTTTATACAAACCGGTTCATTAACGTTAAGCTGCAATTTATTTTCAGGATTTGCAGGATGTGGCATAGTGCGTTGTTTTCTTTTTATTGCCTTAGAAATTTTTACAGTTGTATCTCTAAGGTTCACTGTTGTGATTCAGTCAGAAAATGAGTGCTTCTTCACTTGTGGCTGTACAGAATTTGTTTTTTTTGGTAAGAAATGAAGCAATCTTCATGTGATTAGAACTTCTAATTTATGTGACTTGACCTAGGTGTATTTATATTAGTTGACACAGTATTTGCATGCTTTTGGAGGTTATGCCAATTGAGAACCACAGATAAAACGTATGGGGTTCAGTGATTTTTATATTCAGCATTGTTCAGATTCCTTGCAGCAAAATCTGCTACTTTAGGAACTAAAACGTTGTGCTGTGACATGCATGCTGTGAATCAGTGAAACTATTAACCTGTTAATTCATCCAGGTTTTGCTGCAAAACCTTTTTACTTTAAAAAAAAAAAAAAAAGTGAATGAATATGCATTTCACGGATCTTCAAAGCTTGTGCATTGTCTGGGGAAATACTTTAAAATAATCTCATTTGACAATCTATTTATTTATTTATTTTAAATATATGTAAAAATAGACAGGCTTGCAGCTCATCTGGGCCATCTCTGCAAAACAGGCTGCAGATGACCAGTGTTTTGTGGAGATCCTCTGAATATATTGCCCGTGGTCTCTTAAATTGCCTCTCGTTCATGCTGTAAATTCCCCTTTATGGTTCCGTCTAATTTCAATTGACCCTCTAATGTAGGGTGGTAACTTGTGGTGCCTATGCAAAGGGCACTCTTGATGCAGACTTATAAGTTATAAGTTACTTATTTCAGTTCTCTGACCCGTGTTATCATTTCAGGGGCTCACCAATCTCACCGAGCCTTAGGTTTTTCTCTTTTTTTCAGTGTTCTGTAGTACAAGTCATTTTAATTTTCCCAAGCAAGTATCTGTTCATGTAATAGTAGCTGAGATTGCTGCCTTTCCTTAACCCTTGCTGTGATTCTTTATTGAAAACTATATTTTTTTTCTCTAATGCAAGAAGTAATTTCATTATATTTCTAGGTTTATTTGTAAATCACTTCACTTGGCTGTAATTGTCTGTTTTTCATTCAATCCTCCTGTGTTTTGCTGTTTTAGTTAACATAATCCAGAAGAGATTCTAAAGTACACAGTAAATATTTGAGGATAAACCCTCTTTCCTGAGAGAGACAGTAATGTGGGAGAACGGGTATTTTGCTCTTTCTTTGTGGCACAAGCTCCAAATATTTAAAAGCTAAGAACTTCTCTCTTCTTAAAGCCTTAGGAAAATAAGTTTTATTGAACATAGATACTTTGTTGAACATATACAGCTTTTTATTATCTCTAGTGTGGTGTAATATTTATTATTTATGAACTTTTCTAGTTATTGCTGTTAGTTGGTTGTTAGTTTTCTATTGTTTTAATCAGAAGTACAGCACTAAGCAGGTACACCCTCCTGCTTTCCAAAGCTTTCTCAGTAATTAATCTTGGACGTTTAAAATTGTATTCCTTCAACTTTTATTTCCTATTTTGAATTGCAGTTTAAGGATGTCTCACATCTTTATTAGCAGCATTCATTAAACAGAAGAATGACTTTTTTTTTTTTGTTTTGGCACTACTAAACCTAGCTATTAAGCACTCTTCCCATGTTTAATTTAACTTTGCTAGTGCAAATGATTTAAATAAAATCTCAAAATTGAATTAGCTAGAAAGCAGGCAGCAAATTAATACTTTCTTACTGGAGCAGAACATTGTTGCTTCCTTGTGTTCTGGAGATACAGATGAGCTGTGTTTAGCAAAAATATTTATTTCTGAAATTTTAGAAGTGGAATAAAGTACTATATTGGGAAAATGGGCATATGAATGCACATGTATGTGCAGGTAAGAGATGTAATATGTAAAGAAGCTTTTAACATGTACAGGTGCAGTGTATGAACTCACAGCAGCATTTGAAATGCTCTCTCCTAGCACCACATTAATATTTTATGGAATTATATAAAAGCTTCTCTGTAATATTATTAAAATTTAAAGTAGCCTACTTGTGTAAAAAAAAAAAAATAGTTTTCCCTTTTAAAGTAAAAGGTTTAAAATACATTTATTTCCTTTATCTGATATAATATCTTCCTTATTANTATTGTTTGGCTTTGTGCATCATACTGAAATATTCTGCAAGATTTACTAAACAAACCCCACAATTGCTGTTGTTTTACATTTTATAACATCTTACTAATTAGTATCCTGTAATAGTTTTTGGATTTTTTTTTTTTTTTCCCAATTCAACTGCTGATGATTTTGGGTTCCCTTTATGGCAAGAAAACTGTGAATATCCTTAGCTAATTAAATGAAAACATTTCGCAATAATGCAGTGCAGAGCTAGACAGTTCAGTGCATTGAAGGAAACACTTAATTTGTTGCTGATTTTAAATACTTATTTCAAAATTTTGGAAAGTAAAGCAAGATTTGAACAGCTAGTCCTGCCAGAAGAGATCTGTATTTGTTGACAGCCCAGGTTGATACTCCCCCCCAGGAAAAGCAAAGCCTATAGTGAAAAGAGTGGTTTTCTGCTGCTGCCCGGTAAGGATTTGGCTGTTTGCTGAAACAAGTTTTGCAGGTGTAACTTTTTTTTATATAGACACTTGAGCTGAAAGAATTGGAGCTCATCCACACCCAATTCCGTACTGGCCAATAACATCTGACGGTTTCTGAGTGTGACTGATTCTTAGGACTAGCACTAAATCCTTAAGTCAGAAGGATCTATATCCTACTTTAGAGCATATGGATCCTCTTGCATCCCGGTCCTGCTACAGTATAACAAGCCTTTCTTGCGGTTACAAGGTTGTTGCAATGATTAGGCAAACATTTCTTGACATGTGATGATGCAAATGCTGTGACTGCAAATCATCGTTCCCTTTTGTAATCAAGCTCATGTCCACAAAGGATGCTCAAATTTTCCCTGAATGGAGCAAATCAGTAAAAATTCTTTATTTTAGAGGGCTGCAAAGTTGCTGACTGCTGTTTCGCTTGGAAATAAAAGTATAACTGTCAGCAGGTTAAATAGATGTATTCTTTGATGGTTGAAAGCTGAGACTGCTCAGATTCTTGCACGGAACCAACAGCTTTCCAAACCTCAGCTTTCTCTATTCTGTCTTTTCTCTTTTTTTGGAAAACAAGAGCAGTTTGTCTGCTTCATGGCACAAACAGGTGCTCATTTCCTAAGCAAATGGTTTCCTGATTGTTTTTTTTTTCTCCACTTTGTAATTCTAGTTGGACCATTCAACTTCTCAAAGACCTCATGGTCAACCTCTATAATTCGAAGATGATGAGGGTAAAATTCACTGCATCTGATTAAAAACCTGAGGTTGTGCACTCTTAAATAATATTTTAAGAAGCTAGCTATAAAAAGTAATTTGAAAATGAACTTTGAAGTATTCAAATGATTGTTTTTCTACCTTTTGATATAGCCTATGAAAATGCTACACTAAAATTACCTTAATCTACCAGGATTGAATTATATAAATATTATAAATATTTAATTACTGTGTGTTTACTCAGATCTATGCTTCAATCCTGTTAGTCTGCTGTTCTTTTTAATAGCGGAGATTGATTTTTACAAATATTTTATATGTATTCAGCGGAGTTTTTCACCGTCAATTTTAGAGTAATACTTGATCAAGTATGGCAGAAAGCATGTCAGCAAATGAAATTTGTTTTTGGCCAAGTCTGGAGTAGGCAGATATGGAGAAACAAATTGAAAAATATTTATATGCAGTAGCAGCAAGGTAATTCCTCCTTCAATAAAACACTGGTTTGACAACTCATGAAATAAAAGCTTTTGGATCCAGTAGAGAGAACTCTATGTTGTGCTTGCTTGTGTTAGGAGACCAAAGGAGTGTTGAGGGAAGAGGCTGATGCAACAAGGCTTGTCCTATGGATCAGAAATTTCATTTGGCTAAACATTCAACTACTTTATGGTATCATTTTTGGTGCTTTAATATGATTTTCCTGTTTAGAGACATCTTAATGCATTCATAGGTGTCAGTTCACGTATTGAAAAGCATCGTGATTTTGCATTCAACTGAGCAAGACTCTCTGGTGCTGGCGCTGAACGTGGCAGGTAGCGGCGTGTGCCTTTCCCTCCAGCTGGGCAAGCTGCAATTTCCACCTCAGCTTGGGGCAGCGAGGGCTGTGGGACAGCTCTGTAAGCGAAGTAATATGAAGACTTCCTATTTAAAAGGGGATTATGACTCTAAGTGGATGTGAAGATTTCTAAAAAGGCAAAATAAAGAACCAAAAAGTTAGGTTTCTTAACATTGGAGTGAAGAAGGAGACTAGCCTTTGGACAATATAATTCTTTTTATATTTTTGAGATTTAAAAAAAAAAGCTTACTAAATATTTTGCAACATAGGCATTATGTACGTTAAGCAGAATATTTTGCTTTTACACGGTTTTCCGATAACATCCCAGACTAAGAGGAAAATGAACTATTCACTCTGCTTAAAGAGCTACAGACAGTTGACATAATACAAACTGAGAGAATAAATGCATATGTTGGCAAGATGGCCAATGGAACACTTCAGTATAGTGTTATTTTTGTTTGTTTGTTTTGTTTTTAAATACATAGAATTATTGAGTAATCAAAATATTTAAATCCTTCCAAAGGAAAAATCACACACATTAGCTGAAAATCTGCAGGCACCTTCCTAGTCCAAGTGATCCTCATGTTGCTTTCCACAGGGACCTTGAATAAAATATGTAGCTTCATGCCGTATGGCTGACTGCCTAACGGCTGATGTTGAATAAATATGTACCTCTTATTATTAACACAGAAAAAATACAAAACGATTTAATAATAGAGAATGCTGATATGAATTTCAAGCATCTTCAAGGGCATTTGACTCAATAAACCTGAATAATGGAGTAATACAATTTATAAATTGGCAGTCTTGAAGCCTGAAATGGTAGGGCAGATGTTGAATGAAAACAGATTTACAATTAGCAAAGGTAGAATCTGGGACAATTCTCAGTAGGTTTTCTTTGGTGTCTTTAAGTACACATAAGTGGGTTTAAAAGATGTGTGTATGTATAATATCTCTTGGAATTAGAAAAGCTAGAAATCACAATAATATGTAAAGTGCAGAAAGATTCTGCAAAAGTGGAATCGCCCTTTTGAGATTAAAAATCAAGGAGGGAAAGGTGATTTCAGATTGAGAAGTTTGACAGTGATATTTGTTCGCCTATTACATGTAATCTTAGTGTTCTTTGTTCTGCTAACATATTTCTTGAAAACAACATTCTATTATTTATATGAAGCAACAATATGAATAAGAAAAAATCAGTAATCATCCTGCATTATATATTACATAATACTGACTTGAGCAATATCTGGTAGTTGAGTTCAGTTACGACTTCAGGAATATCTGTGTCATTATTAGTTCTCTTTCAGGAGCATTCCTGCATTTCTGTACAGATCTAAGTGATGGACTATTCTGTACTTTTCTGAAATTACAGCTTACACTTTAATCCCCAAATATTTTTCTCGCCCTTAGCAAGAAGTTGCATTTGCTCAATTACCGTTACCTCCTGCTTGTTCTGTAGGTTCAGATTAAGTCATTAATGGCTTTGGTTTCTCTCACAGATTTGAGCTCTGTGGTAGTCAGGGAATGTTTCTGTGAGCAAGTCATTGAACAAGGGCTGCATGAAATGGTGGCTGGGTGAGCAGGCTGCGGTGATGTTGTTGTCCTACCACGATTATCTCTTAGTGAAAAGCCTTTCCAAGTACCATGCCTATGATGTTCCTGGGAATTTCAATGCTATTCGATCTCCAGTTCATACAGTCTTGGCTTCTTGTGCAGCCGGTCTTGATTTCCAGCGACTTAAAGGGATGCTCAAGTCTTTGAACTTTTTTGGCAGTTGATACTGTTTCTTTTTTCTTTTTTTTTAAAAAAAGTCTGTGAGATTCATTTCTTAATTGGTTGTTTTTGTATGTTTATTCCAGTGAAGTATGTCTATTTTGCTTGTGATTTCTCAGTTAGAAGTGCAAATGTCATTAGACTTGGTTTACCCTGAATAGCTAGTGCCTCTGCCTGTCATGTAGTTTAATCAGTGATATGAAAAGTTTCCTGGACCCAGTTATCTGGTAATATTGTTAGTAAAACTTCATCGTCTTTTTTTGTTTTTTTCTTCCTGCTTGTTTTCCTTCCTCTCCTGGACTGATGCTTTTTCTTTGCCAAATAGAAGATTCTGCGTTTAGACCCCTCTGATAGCTTTGTGTGGAAACACACCTCTTGGTTTTCACTGTGATCAGAAAACATAAGCGTAACACCTCGTATCTGCACGTGTGCCTTCCAGTATATAATATACTGTGGGTTTTTCTACGCATTGAGTTATGACTGCGGTCAGCTAAGCATGGTAGGTATGGCCTGACTATTAGCAATTCAAGCTCTATTCAGAGATTGCTCTGTGATCCTTTTGGCTATCTTGGCCATTTACTTGATAAGCCGTGTTTTATAAATCTAATTTCTGTAGTGTGTATGTACAACACAGTGAACTATGCTTTTTATAGCAAAAAAGCTTATTTTTTTATATATATATTTAAATTTGACTTCTTAGTCAGTTTTGCCTCCAGTAGAATTACAGGAATTCAAGGAAGAATAAAATATGCCAATGTATTTGTGAATCATGAGATTTAACAGAGACTGAAGTAGATCTTATTATTGATGTGCTTACTGCTTCATTAAATTCCCCTTAAGGTTTGCAGCATGGATATGGATCATTTGCAGTAATAATTATGCAGTGATCGATTGATTGTGTCTGACATTGTACTTGTCACCTTGAAATGCAAAATCCATTCATTTTCAACTGTATGAAAATTTTTCTCGTATGTTACACATCACCATGCAATGATTTATTTTACGGAGAGGTGTGTTTTATGAAGTTGGGATACTTAACACTAAACTTTTGCTGAAAATGAAGTATCATTTGTCATTTTTACAAAAGTGAAAATTACCCAACCAGCTCTTTTTGAGATTAGGAAAATCTAATTTGAAAAAGATTCTTAAAATGGGAATGAATGTATTTCTGTTGATACATTTGTATTACCATTATTGGTTTTGTGATAAGTCTGCATTTGAGATGCAGCACATTGAGCATACTAGATAAAATGTCAAGCTTGAGAACTCTCCATCTACAGTAGATGAAAAGTCTGTTTTCTGTTTCCACCAAGATTTTGTTTGATTAGTGGCGATAAAAATTAATTTGGAAAATCAGTATGAAACTCTTTGACCTTAGTTGTTCTTTGAGTTGAATATTGTGTACTTAATGTTCTGAACGGTGTAATCATCGTGACAAATCAACCTTCCTTTTGTTAGGAGTGTGAGTAGCAGTGAATGAAACGGCCTTTTTGATCGTAATTATTTGGGCTTTCAGAATTTTGAACAAGGTGTTTCTATGAGAAGGAGGAGCTACCTCTCAGACTCTTCAGCTTCGGAAATCTTGCTGGAGGAAGCTTGTAGCTGGTTTCTTTAACTCTCCCTTTTCTCTGCCCAGGAAAAAAATTCAATACTTTCAGCTAAAATCTTTTTAATGTAAATACCTGACAGTGACATTTTCTTCTGCTTGTTTGCACACACTTCTAGCTTCATAAGTCAATACAGAGCACGATTTGTGATAAGATACAAGGGAGTTCATCTACAATTTTGATTTAAAAAAAAAAAAAAAAATGGTTCTATATTGCAGTTATGCTGTAGCTAGGTGGCAGGGCTGTGCCTATGCACAGAGCTCCTGCACTTAGTCATTAATTCCCTTATTGGTCCAGGAACTGCCCAGCTAGTGTCTGCTTGATGACTAGAGATGAAATGATTGACTGAACTCCCGCCACATTCTTTTATTATTATTATTATTATTTTTTTATTATTTTATTAAAAAAAAGGAATTCTCCAGGTGAAACAGAAAAATAGTCGAAGTTTCAAGAGGCATTTCTCTTGAGCCATCTCCTGGACACTTTCCAAGACATACATTTTGCTTGTCAAATATCTTAAGTAAAGACGCTACTTTACAAAACAAAAACAAACAAACAAAAAAAATCCTTAAGATCCATTAAAATCGTTATCATATATGTGCTCCATGCTGAAACTTGATTTTGTTTGTGGATGTGTGGTGTTCCTTTTCATTTTTAGTGGTTCAAAAATCTTTTACCAAATATATAACATGCGTACACAATACTTGCTGGTAATCCCCAAATGTCAAAGAATAAAAAAAGACAAAGCAACAAGCCATGCAACTTAATCGTGGATGGATATAGCAGCCCTCCTTCCGCTTCTCAAGCAATTCCTCAAAGAAATCTTCAGAACCTTCCCCACTGCTTCCTGGGAAACAGGTAGTTTTCTTTTGTGCTTCTTCCTTCTGAGCCCACATACTTTCACCAGGATATTTGAATAAAAATAATATGGGTAAAAAAGTATGAATAAATTTTGCTTGATGAAATTTCATATCTAACAGCACTTGTGCTCACTGCAACACTCTATGTAGGTTCCCCTTTTAATAGCAAAGTGTATGTATTTTAAATTACTATTATTTTGTTAAAGCTTCCATTCAACAGCAGCCTAAAATATCTTTAAAAAATATTTGATTTTTTTTTTTCCCCCTCAGGGAAGGCAAGTAAACACTATGATTTTCTTCTAAGGTGAGGGATCAAGACAGTAGTTTATATATGCTACAGCGAGAGTTATGAATTAGTACCTGCACAAGAACTGGGAGCATACTTAATATAAAGTGCCTCTGCAGTCAACTTCATGCTGTGGTAGCTGTAAATGTTGTATGAAATAAATGATTCAAAATCTAATTCTTAAAATAATATTTTCCCAGTCTATTGCTGCCATTCTATTCTTGGTGTGTCACGCAGGTGTCAACTGTGATCAACTCGTACACAGTGGGGGGTTACATTTTGAATTCTAGGATAAGAAAAGCACACTATGTATGATTAGTGATCATTTGCTTACAGTCTGCCTCAATTCTCCATGTATTTTCAAAACAAAGCAGTGCACTGAATTAAGGTTGTTAAAACTTTTTTTTTTCTTGAGACCCTTTTTTTCCTGATTTTTCAAGCTATTAAATATTCAAACTTATTGTATCGCCGAAGCTAGCTGGTTGTCCTATAAGAAAAAAAATTGACAGGATTTCAGGAAAAAATATTTGCCATGTTTTGAACAGCTGTTAGAAAGAGATACAAGTTTATTAAAAAAAAAATAAATAAAAATGAAAGAAACAATAACAAAAAAACCTAAAAGTAAATCAATGCAGTTGAGAGTAGACATCTGAGGAGAGAATAGTGTATTTTACAGAACAAATGACCTGATAATGCTGGTATTTTTTGTATTGGGAGTAAATCAGTCCTTTAATTCTCTGATCTTGGAAAAGGGGGATGTGTTTGTAAGGCAAATATCTTCAAGTGAGTCCTACTGCTGTTATTTTTCCAAATGATTCTGGGAAGTGACAAGACAAATGTTCCCAACCAGCATCTTTGGCACTGTAGTCTTGGCACACCAGGTATCAAGAGCCATGGCTTGGTCCCTTGAAAAGTGCAGATTTGTGGCAAAAGTGTTTTGTTTTCTTCCAAGTTTATGAATCTTCAGTGTGGACAGTGGATGGTGTTTTTACCTTTATGTAAAAGCTGATACTGAAATACCTAATAATCCTTTGGTTTTAAGAAAAATGCCGTTGCGTCTACCACTCTTAGTAATTTTTCAGTATTGTGTGAAACACAGGGGTCAGTCATTCAGCTAACAATTCTGGGTAATTCAGGGTCTGAAACACTCTCTGAACAATGTTTGGGAACTGAATTATTGAACCCAGTGCTTGTGTTATTGTTTCTTGTGGCTATTCCATCATGTTCAGGTACTTTGCTGTGACTCAACCGAAGCCTGTCAGTGTTCTTCCAGGTTACGATGCTGGATGACGGTTTGCAAAGGTAGAGATGGTCATCAGGAGCTCTGAATGCTAGAGAGATCATTACGGGCTATTTGTAGAAAGCTCTGGGGCAAGGACAAATACAGTCTGTTTGCCAAATGCACTCTCCGGGCAAAAGACAGTTGTTGAAGTCTTCCAGTTGGTGATTCCATCTCACGAGCAGTTTTTATTAGTGTCTTCCTTGATAAGGGGAAAACATAAAATCCCTAAAGTCTGCTGGAGATGTGGAGTGGCATGCGACCAGTGTCCTGATGACAGGAGCACGAAACTCTTGAGTCCTTCTAGCAACCTCAGGTTCACTTCAAAAAAGGGGAATCAGAGAATGTAACGTGATGTGGTTTAGCAGATGAGTCATGAGAGAATACAGAAAATCCTCATTGATTGAGAGGAAAAAAAGAATGAACTGATGTAAGGACCTGTCCCTCAAGTGTAAGCTCAAAGGAGTAACTCAGGGATCCTGTCTTCTCTGGAAAACTCTCCACAGAATCTTTGCCTTATATGCCAGTACACGAGTGCTTCCACCTTTCTTGAGTCTTGTTTTCTTGTCAGATCTTTGGAGGTTCTGCTCAGTGGTTTTTCATTCCTTTTAGTTTCTTAGGATTTCCCCAGTGTTTCCAGTTCACCCTGGTGATACGGTTACCTAGTTCTCCATATCCAGTTTATTTTATTCCCCTGAGATGCTTAGGTAAATATGGGGGAGGGGGAAGAGTTACTAAGTGTTTACACTTTTGGTACTTATTGGGTTGACTGAGAGGTGCTTTTCTTTTTTTTTTTTTTTTTTTTTTTCCCCCCCTGTTGCACTTCAAAGGTCCCTCACAAGTAATAGCTATAGTTTAAAATTCCAAAATACAAAATGTGAAGTCCTTAAAGGGACAGTAGCCATGCAAATAAAGAAATTCTTTAGAACAGTGCAGCAGTCTTTTTTCCCCCCCTGTGGCTTAGCATATAGCATAATGATTTTATATTTAATGATGTATCTGGATTGTCAATAGTAACGCAGAGCTCACTATGTAGTAAGTAGTGCACCATGAAAATAAATATTTCATTGCCAAGTGTCAGACTTGCGAGATAATGAAAATTTTAGCAATGGAAGAAGTAAGTGGTGCTATTAGCTCTACTTCTAGAGCTGCAGAGGGTGTTGATCCTCACTACTCATGTGCATTTTGCACAACCCAAGTGAAGAGACAGGCTTATTAACAGTTGGTTTTAAATGGTAGGAGCACAGTTTGTGATGGGACTGCAGAAGATGGAGCACCCGTAGTCGATTTGGGGTCCTAAAAATAGTCCATGGCACGTATGCAGGAGTCTTTGAATGCCAAAAGCAGTTTCCAGTCCAATTAGCAAAACAATGTCTGCTCTCAGTGACAAGGAAAAATGCTGGCAGTGTACAAGCTTTTGAATGTCATCTTATCTTAAAAGGTTTATCTTTTGAAGAAAGGGTTTGCAGAGCAAGCACCAGTGGTCTCACTCTGAACACACAATATTTTGATGTTTAAATATTTGATGGTCGTTTGGTGGCACTCACTCCGCTTAGTGCAACACTAGCTGCCTGTAAGCAAATGACTAAGTTTCGAAGGATGGATGGATATTTTTTTAGTAGAGGAGGAGACAGGAGAAAAAGCAGGTCTTGGAGTTGTCTTTCCCCCAGCAGATTGGCCTTCCAACCGAAGCCCAAGGAGCAAGGGAGCAGCATTTCTGAGTTGCTGTCTCCTGTGTGACAGGAGAACATGGCATTTGACAATACTAGGCATCTAGCTAAACCTTTGAAAGATTGATTTGGGACCAAGCAGCGTAACACCCCACACTGATGTCAGGATCAAAGCATGTCTGCACCAATGAGATATTACAAAGTGTGAAGAGTGTAAGTGCCTATTAGCTGTAGTGTTTGGGGGGATATGTGCATAGGAACAAGGAGGGTCTCAGAGCAGCAAGGTGTGAGAATTCCCTTGAAATTCTGACCTGTGTATATCTAGTTCTGCCTGTACATCCCCTGTGACCTGTCTTGAATGGCAGCTGTTGCAGCTTCATAGTTGACAAGCAGATGCTGGAAGCGCAAAGTTCTGGAAGCGTCCGGGTGCAGCGTCCCGGGGGGAATGCAGCGTGCCCCACTGCTGGCAGCGAGGGAGCTGCCGTTCCCTGCAGGAGCAAAGACGCAGGATTTCCCTTTCCTCAAAGCCTCATGCTCCGGCTTTTACCACGGCAGGAGCTGATTTCGATTTACTGAAGTTAGGCAAAATGTTGGGTGTTTCTTCTCAGTCAGTTATAGGAAATATTATTATTTATCGGAGAATATGCTTGCATTGATGTGAAAATCAGTTGCTTAAGAGTACTTCATTAAGTATTAGAGGCGAGTAATTTTTGACTCATTTAATTGAATTATCCAGGATACAGTTATTTCAGTTCTTCCAAAACTGAGGAGTCCCCTGGCTAGGAGAACAGGCTTAGCTTTCAAATAAGCATATTTCAATAAGAGCTAGATTTCTACTAATATATCCAGATTCAGGAATCCTTTGTTTTAGAACATTTGGGGCTGGAAGGAAATGAATGAAAGCCCCCAAACTGGTACAGAAGTAAAACTATCTGCTTTATTTTTTTTCCTGAACTAAGAAGTATCTAAAATGCTGTTACTGATGATTCAAAAAGGTTAAAATGTTCCCAGCCTTAAGCCTGTGTTGTACAAGGTAATTTGTTAATTTACATGTATTTATATAATGTAACAGGCTACTGAGGTATAATTCTCTGATCTGCTGTGCATAATAAGGATGTGAAATATATGCTTGGTAGTGCCTTTGGACTTCACAGTATTAGTCACTTTCTGAAATATTGTGGCTAATCTAAAAATATACAGTGGAATAGAAAAACAAAGCCAGTTCCAAATATGAATAAATGATCTGCTACTTAATATGTCAGTATATTTGTCAGCTTGATAACATTTGGCTCAGCTGCATTCAATTCTAAAGCTTGCAATATTTGAAGTTTGATATTGTGCCTCACTAAATTTAATACATGGACCTCAGTAATAGAGGAAATCACTTTAGCACTTGGCAGTTTGTTATGCTGTATAAAATTGACTGCCCTGCAAATACAATAGCGATAATAAAAATTGTGGTCAGTAGGGGGGTATAATACGTTTTGTAGCTTCAGCAGAAGTTCAGATGTATTGAGATTTTTGCAGTTTGGGTGAAGATCAATAGAGCTTTGCTAATAATTTGTTGTAAGGGCACCCTTCAGGGACGTGACATTTTACTTTGAAACTTCGGTAATTTTGAAAGCAGGCCTGGTGATAACAGTGTCAAGTCCTAGTGTGTCGCAAACATGGATTTTTGCATTCCACTTGCGGGAGTTTATTTTGACAGCAATTACATTTGAAATCATTCAGTGTATGATGCAGCCCAGTACTGAGAGTTTTAATGTAGCTCTTAAGAAATGATACCACATGTTTTTAAGTACTGCAATGTCTCAACCTTTTTTAATCAAAGAACTTTTGTTTACATGACAGTCTCTATTTTCTTACATGTGATTTTCTCAAATGCTTTGGAGTTTCTTTTTCCTATGATATATTAGAAAGCATATAGCAAATTTGTCTAATTTTACCTCATAAACTTTTAAAATAAAAAGATTTGAGATTGCAATCTAATTTTTTCATGGCTGGAAAGTTAGGAGGTTTCATAAGAAACTTCTTATAGATCCTCTTATGGGACTATTGGCGGTACTACTCTGCATAATAACTGTTAGGTTGAATTATGCATCTATATTTCTTTAACATTTTCATAAAAGAACCTTTACTTCATTTTATGTGCTAAGAAAAAGCCTTCCTCTTCTGCCACCACATTTGATGGACATTACTGATCGTAGGGAAATAGAAATTTGTCAGCACTTTACAGTTTGAACACTGGGACTAGGTACAGCAGAACAATTTATTTTCAATGAGCATGCACAAAGTAAGATTTATGACTTTTGCTGCTCAGATGACATTTCTTACATAGTTGCCGAGCTACAGCAAATTAAAGGGATCCATGAATGCTAAGGGGTGTGTTTTTGTAATGAGGGAGAAGAGACAGAAGCAATAAGAAGATAATTAAGGTAACAACTTGTGAAAAATTAAAGTGTTTCTGTCTTTCATTTTTGAATCTCTGAGCATAAACTTTGTAGTTGTTAATTTAATTGCTGATGTTCTCTGGATCCCTGAAGAATATTAAGGATTAATCATCTGGTTCATTCCAACAAGAGATAAGGCCTAAGTGAATTGAAATTTTACCAATTTAACCCTGTCTTCTTCCTAATATGACATGATTAACATTTTTCAATTAACAACACATAATTATTCTAAAGGCCTCATTGCACTTACTCCATTTTTCAGTTTTAGGTTGCCCTTTACAGGTATTACAAACAGTAAAAGGAAGGCTGTGCTTTTACTCTATTATCAATTACCTTTGTATTGTGAGTTAGGAGAATTTAGATTTTAGCTCTATATTTGCTTGTTTTTTACTACTTTTTTAAAACTTCACTCTAATATATATGCATAATACCTAAAATTTGGTTCTCATTCCCTGAATATTGTCTTGAGACACTCTTAAAGCAGAGACAAGTATTTGTTTTCCAATTTAATCTTACCAGTCTAAATATGAGTCTTTTAATTATTTGTGGGTGAATACTAATTTATAGACCTAGCAATTGCACTGAGTCCTAAAATGCATAGTTCATACACATTATGAGTGCATGATGCACTGTCTCATTGAAGAACAAAAATGCTTTATATTTGTAGGAGACCTTATTTTAGAGCTCAAAAAAGGCCCCATCTTTATTAGGGTTCTTGATCTTTGCTGAAGTGCCTTCGAGCTACGTTTAAGTGTGCAATGTGTAAGTAGTTGCCTTTTCTGGTTGATGGTCGGTGGCGACTTTTCTATCTTTTCAAGACTAATTATTTTTCCATTAGAAATGTGTATGATAATGATAGAAATAAGTGTATCTGTGAGCCTAAAGCTTTTGCTGTGTAACATAAGCACTTGATAAGATAGGAGACTGCTAAAATCACTTGGGATGGTTCCCTCAGAATGGATCTTTAGTTGGACGTCATCCTACTTGAGGCCCCGATGGTCACAACTAGGGGTCTGCTGGGATGTCCCCATTACATCCGATGCGTGTCTAGGTTTCATCTGGGCTTTTCAGGCAGCTGTTTTCTAGGGATTGCCTGGTACTAGATACCAGTGCCGTGCTCTGCTTGCAGTTCTACTCTTAAATGTATCAGCATGGAAATCTAGGAGGTATTGTAGAGAATTTGGCAAGTCGTATATGTTGTTACCTATATTTTTAAATATGGAAAAGGCAGATGTTCCTTTCTCATTGCATATTAAGTAGATGACTAGTCAGTGTTATAGATTTTGAAAACTGCAAGATGTCACATGGTTCTGCAAAGCACTATTTTCATACATGCGTTTTCATGTGCATTCTTGGAACAGCACCAATCATTGTTTTCTTTTTGTAGTAATCTTAAATCAATGTTATTTCTGCTTTTGGAACTAAGGTACTTGTTGCTTTTCAGCTTTAACTATCTGCATGTCATGCTATGTCTTCTAATTTCACTATTATATCATCTCTTTCTGCCTGGTAATTTTGTCTCATTGGAAAATGAGCAATTTTGGCCATTTGTCCAGGCTTTTCTGATGAGGTTTCCAGATGGCCACAGTATATTCACAGATTTAATTCACAGTCATTGTAACATCAGCTTATGATGAGGGTTACCGTGCAGGGCATTCATACCAGGAATATTCATGATACCTACATATTTGTCAGGGTTCTGCCTTGTGAAAATCAGGGAAGTCTAAGAATTTTGTTTGTTTGTTTTTCTGCATGACATGAAAATCCTTCAAAGTTCAGTAATAGTTGATAGTAGCTCACACATTTGCGTGGAGTCTTCAAGCTTGAGGAATTTGCAAAGTGCTGCTGAAGGCCTTCTGAAGAATGCCCAGGAAGTTACGTGGCTTTTTGGAAAACAGTGAAACATATTCTGTCAATTGAATTATGATGATTTTGCTCATGAGTTCATTTCAAATTGGATGGAATTCTGCCTACCTTTTTGGAAATTGAGATTTCGGGCAAATTACTGGGTATTTGCAATTAAATTGCTTTGAAAGACAGTGCTATTATACCGATGATGATTTAGAATTGCTCACACGTCCTGGTACTGTCTTGATAATATGGTTGTTGCTTTAGCTTTAGTAGCCTCACTAATGCAGAGTAGCGGAAAGTGCCTTGTTTTATTGGCCTGATAATAATGAGGCTGTTTCACAGAATCATATAATGGCTGAAGCTGGAAAGGATCTATGGAGATCTCCTATTGCCAGCTGGATTCTCTTTCTGTGATTCTTCGGTGACACTTGGTGGCACTGGACATGGCCTTTTGTAAAAGGCCAAGAGCTTCACTAAAGCCAACAAACATGCAGCATTTGAAAAAAAAAAAAAAATTTATGTAGTTGCTGTGGCCATGTAGTGTTAAAAGAACTAAAAGTGCCTTAAATTATGATTTACCTAATCCTTGTATTTTAAGGAGTAATTCCAGTTTAGGGGGGGAAGGAGGATAAAAGATCTTTTCTTAGAGGAACGCTGTTCTGTTTCCTGTTTAAGGGTTTCCTACACATTTCTAAGGAACACCCAGTAAAGATTGCTGTTGAAAATCTAAAGTAATACCAAATGAATTATAAATCATTGGCTTGGTCCGGTCTGACAGTTCCTTTTGAAATTTTATATGTAATAGCCTAGGACCTGGAGTTCTGAAAATAAAGTTGTCTGGATTTAGAAAACTAAGAGAAAAAAAAAAAGAAAAAATATAAAAAAGAAAGTCAGTATAAATATTCTGTGCCCCTTATAATAAGTGTCATCCACAGCTGTCAAGAGATTATGAAGTACCAGCCTGAAGTGATACCTCTACCTACTGCATGTCAAAAAAAAAAAACACATTAGGGGAGAAAAGAATCAGACCTGCTTTCATGAAATAAATTTACAGGGCTTTCCTGAAAACTACTTAGACCATCTGCTAGAGAGGCAGGTAAAATCCATGCAAAAAATATAGCTAAGTATGGTATGCATTCAGATATATCAATATGGAAGGCGTTTATGTATGTACGCATACCTGCATGCTTACATGTAGATAAACACACACACAAAAAAAGACATATGGGTCTTATCTTTTGGAAAACAAACAGTCTTGCTCCTTTGACAAGAGAGAGGAGGTGGAAGTCAGTATGAAATGGAGAGACGGTATCTTTCTATGAGTCAGGGAAATGGTTTCCTTTTACCAGCAGTTAAAGTTTTTTCTCATGGCACATGAGCAAGGGAAAGAGACTCCCAGACAGCAATGTCACTCTCAATGTCTGTTATTGGATTTTTTTTTTTTATTATTATTATTTTTTGAATGAGTGAATTGTGTGAAATCTTGCTCAAGAGGATAAATATCAAGTAAATAATCAGCAAGTGAAGTTAATTCACGTTAGATATCTTACTGTCTTTGCCAATTCTTGGCCTTGGTTCAGTGCCTCCAGCAGGCAGGCAGGAGCTCTTATAAGTGTTAGATGAGGCAAGTGCCTTGGACACCTTTATTCCTTGCTGTGCTGGCAGTGAAGGGTTCTGAGCTTTTTCAGTGTTTCCTTCTTTTCATCCTCTAATCTCTATAATTTAAACACATCTGCTGTTCAGAATTAACAAGGTCATTTTTTTTTAATCAGAGGAAAAAAAAATACCAATTGTTTCTGCAAGGGACTGCAAACAAAGCTGTCACGAATTTTGACAGTTGTGATTGATAGATGAAGCTAGCTAAGGCAAAGGTGCTGTTCTTATGGTTTTATCCGTACTATAGGAGTAACTGGGATGAAAGAGAGCCCATTTAAAGTGAACAACAGGAAGAATGAGCTATAATGTCCTTGTTCTGCAGCTGGAAGGATTGAGCACTGATGGACGTACACAGGGAGAAATAAGTTCTAATTAAACTTCAGACGAGAGTAACTGGTGATATATATTTTTTTCTTTATAATTATTGCATAGGTGGATGTAGTTTCAGATGAAAAGCCAAAGTCCATTAAATCGCAGCCTGAAGTGCAGTGTCTTCCTTCACCAGCTCTCTGCAAGGCAGCCAGCCCGTGGTGGGAGAGCTGCTGAAATCTTCTAGCAGGAGGGTTGAGGGGAGGTGGTTCGGGGGGATGATCCTGGCCTGCAGCTCCGCTAGGATCTGCACCCTGAGCTCCACAGCATGTCGAGGTGCTACCCAGTACGATGATCTAGGTTGGTTTTCTCCAATATGTACAGTAACAGTTGCTTTCATAGCAGCTGCTTTGCAGTGATTGTGTTCTGCTTAATGTGGACGCATCTCTACATGTATCTCAAATGTTTCCTTTAATGAGATTGGGATTCTGTAAGGACAATAAACTTCAAAATAAGATGAATGCAATGTTACACAGCAGATGGACAGTATTCTGCCCAGAAAGCTTTCTTAGTTATTCTGATGTCCAAGAACCGTGACCTTTCCACGTGCTTTGGAGAATCTGATGTTTATTCAGTTATAAGTTATGGTTTGTACAAGAGTTTTCCCTCTTTTCCTTTGAAAGATGTGCTAAATACCATACCTTGCCACTGTAGATTTGTGCCTGTATATCCAAACAACAACAACAACAAAGAAAACAATACAAAGTGACTGATGCTATAGGTGAAGCCTTGAAACCGACTTAAGACACAACAGGCTGTCAAAAATATGACATTTCTTTTCTAACATCTCTCTGTTAGGATGATTCTATACGTAACTTAAAAGAGCGGTGCATGATAAAACAATCCTAGTGGTAGCGTCGTAATTATATGTCTCTCCTTAAGCGTAAATGACGAGGCTTGTTCTCACTTTCCTAAGACTACGAATTTATCAGCAGATAAATTTATTTATCAGCCTATTATTATCTTATTATATCCATGAAAAAAACAGGGTCAGTATTTTTAAAAGCTGCTTCCAAAGCTTTGCTCTTAAAAGCATAGCCCTTACTGTTAAGTCACAAGCAAAAATCCCGTTGAACTCAGTGGTTTCCAAATACAATCTTGGCTTCTTTAGCACCGAAGTGTAGATAAGTATCAAATATGGTGCACTTAATTTTAAAGGCAGACTTATCATTTTTGATGGATAATAAAGTAGATGTCTGTCCCCTTTGGGTAAGATCTCAATTTATTGAACAAAGTGCTGGCTACTATATTAAATTAGCAAGTTAAAAATAATAATAATAGTAAAAAAAAAAAAATAGGCTAATATGCCAGACTGAAGATGATATTGCTTCTGCTGTTTGCCTTGCAAGGGGTTAATACTGCGAGGGGTGACAAAAATGGACATAGCCTTGCTTACTGGCTCCCAGCATTCACGCTATGGCACATTAACTGAAACAGAAATCGTAGCTGTTGAATTTAATGTGCTGGACCATCCGTGGGGTCCAGGGGACAATGCACGTTTCAGTTCTGCTCCACTCCCTGGTAGACTCAAGTAATAGATATTTGGCTCGAGCTGAAGGTAAAAGTGCTTCGAACCCTGCCTATCACATCTGACAAAACTTGTCTAAAGACCCTTTAGACTTTGGCAGCCACTCCAAGTCATTCATACTGATCAGATTCCTTTAGTTTTTCAGACTGTATAGCAAGCAGCCTTTGAGGTAAGAATAATTTATTCCCAAAGTGTATGCTGCTAGGTTTACTTCAAAACAAACAAGCAAACAAACTAGATTTTGTTCCAGTAATTAATGTGCATTTATAAAGCAGTTTGATTATCTTGCCTTAAAAAAGGGGTCCATGTATCTCAAACACATAACCGCAGTTAGTAGTTGTGTCAAGTGATGAGCAAAGTGGATGAATACATAAGAATAAGAATAGATAAGGCAAAAGATGAAAATAAAAACATTTTGTGAATGGTAGTACGTGATGGTATTCAATTCATATGCATATCTTACAAAATTATCTTTTTCCCACTTACCGTGATAATTTGTGTTTTGAATTGAAATTAAGTTCTGCACTTTTGCTTTTCCAAATGCACAGTCAGTTTTTACCAGCTACTCAGAGCAGGATGACCAATGAAGAAACTTTAGGTGAGCTTTGGAAAACGATGTTTTTCTGCTCGCTATATAGGGGGCCTGCAGATCAGAAAGAGGAGCACCAAGAAATCTTTTGAATTTCATTGTTATACCTTTGTTGCTATGTGTTGTTCACCTAGAGGTAATAAGCTAAGAATGTGTTACTAGGTGATAACGGTGTTAAAGGACTAGACCACCTCTTCTCGGTGTATCCGTGCTTGCTAGCAAAAATATCCTCAGTCATCACAGTCTCATATTGCTCTGGAAAAAAGTATGGAAAGTAGCAGAACACTTGTATGCTTAACCTGAAAAATACAAACCATCCCAAAACAGATTTCGCATGTTGCTGTATCAGTGCCTTTAATTTTAGCTTCAATAGTCAGTGCCTTTCAGAACAGTAAGGGCAAAGAGGAAGGGAATCTGACCTGGTCAGGGGAACGGGATCATTAACCTCCAACACTTCTCATGGAGAACAGAATTGCCTAATAATGGAGAATCTAATAGATTCTGTCTTGACAATAACTGTTGTGATTTCCCCAAGCAACAATGGAGACACTAAGGAAAATGTTGCAGAAAAGGGATAAAGGTAGAAAGATACAGGAATGAAATCTTCTACTGCTGCTATGAGCAACGTTTATGCCCGACAGTAGCTCATTTCTAAAGCACACCTTATATTCCTCCCACTTGTGATAAATTAAGAATACATGCAAGTATCAAGTTCAAAAGGTTTCTTAAATGCATTCTGTTTTTATTCCAGGTATGCTGATGAGTGCAAGTAAATATATTTTGTGGAAGGATAATTTGAACAGCAGGCAGTTATGTTTAATAAGGGAAAAGTTTATAACAAATAATATATATATGTGTGTGTACATGCACACACACCCTGGGTAATATGCATTCTACAAATAAATTGTTTTCCCTACAGTAAATACCAAAAATGATCCTCAGATAATTCAAAATAGTGTGCAGGAAGAAAAATCACTTGCTAGCCTTTGGGGGAGAGTCATTTACCCCCAAATATAAAATATATTTCAACATATTTTAGCATATTAGCTTTTTTTTTTTTTTTTCCCCCAAGCTCAAAACATCCTTACCTTTTAAAGACAGCTGAGAAAGCCCATGTATTGTCGTTTATTCACAGTTCAAATATACAAACTGTGCTTATGCCAGAGCCACGCAGTGCAATGCTGTGGCAAACTGTGTGTGCATTAGGTCGCAAAGACAGTGAGAACTTGTTTATACCTGGCTGTAAGACTGTTTTAAATACAGAGAAATTCAAAGCAAGTCCCTGCATTTGGTCTTATTGCAGTTGATTATATGCTAAATATTCAGAGGCTTCAGTGTCATTAAGTGTATATAACTGAAATGACACGGGCAATGGCATTTTCCTCAGTGCAGGCTAATGGAAGGAAACTCGTCTGATCGTCTTTTCAGCAGCATCCCTTGCACATTGAAAAGCTTTTCCTCATGCATATGCACAGGGTGACAGTTTGCTGTGAAAAGGACTGGGGTCTGGGAATGAGAAGCTGGACCATATGCTTAGTTATTAAATGCATTCATAGGACAAACTCTCACACTGAAAACATATGTAGTACAAGATACCATTTCAATTTGAAAATGAATTTGGGGTAAATAGAAGGTTGTATCTCCTGCACAATGTCATTATCCTATGGTGTTGCTATGGATTCAGAAGGAATTGGATGGTAACTGGCAGATGGGATTCTGTTCCAGTGTACAGATATGTTGTGTCTTACTTTAGAAGAGCAAAAGTGAAATATTTTGTATTCTGAGATACATCTTCCTGGTTGCAAAAAAGAATCATGTGAATGTATCCAGATATCCTCATAGACCTGTGTAGTATTAAGTCTGCTTTAGTACTTTTCCATTCTTCTAACATTAATTTTTTTAAAGAGCTCTCTCGGAAGGTAGTCTCATTTATAAACTCCTCCAATGCTCTTGGCTCTATGAAATTCCATTGCAGGAGATAAAAGTTAATCTCTATTCTAGATGAAATTTGATACAATTTAAAATGTCATATCCCGTATTCCTCCTTAAGCCTGGGCTGCATTCTTCCCCATCCTGCCAGAGACAGTGATGTTCATCAATGCTATTTTTTTCCTCCTATTTTCAAAGCCTGCATGAAATGCAGGTAGAAGTATGGGACGGCACCGAAGCGTAATCCATTTACTGCATTTTCTATGGCTGGGAATGAAGTATGAGGGCCCTCATGTCGTATACTGATGCCTCCAGACTGCAAAATACCTCGAGACTAAGCGTATCTTTAAAAGCGACCCTGGTGGCACCTGACACAGGGCTGTGCTGTCCCTAGGGGACACCGAGGCTTTTGGTCTCTGGGGTGAGGTTCCCCCCATCCCCAATAGGATCCCTCTGTGCTTCCCCAGCCACCAAAAATGTTGCTCTGCCTTTTAAATGGAGAGGGAGAAGGTTTGCAAAATGCCACTAACTGTTTGTCAGCAATGAAAAAAATGGTTTTACCCTGAAGAACAACCACAAAATATCAAAATAACTTAATTAGTGTACGGAGCATACGGGATTCCTTACTAATACAGATTATTTGAGGAGACACTTCTGTGTTACCAAAAATGGTTTTCGCTATCTTTGAGACAAATACTGATTTTTGTTCTGTTGCTCACGTTGAACAATGTGCGTTGATTTTCTTCTCCTCAGATCTACTTACTGCCTTAAGGTATGTGAATTTCAACTTTTTCAACACTTTTTAAGGAGAACGTTTTGCAAATGGCTTTTGAGTATGGCAGTGTTTCAGGGCTCTGCTTTTCCACATGTTTGAACTTGCCCTTAGTTTGCTGGTCTTGTTGCCAGCCTTGTTAGGAACCAGGAGGTGCATCCCTCCACTTTTACTAGGAGTAACTTTAAAATATTTTGAGTTTAAGAATATTTTTAAGGTTGCATGTTTTTCTTACTTTGGATATTAAAAGTGTTTTTCATTTTAAAAGAGTATATGTGAACTTTGCATTTGGTAGCCTAGCAGAAGAACAACTCAGTAGTTGGCAAAAGTCAAGAAGTGAAGACATTCGTGCCTGGGAACAGCTGAGAGGAGCAGTGCAAATGTATATTGAAATTATAGTCAATAGGCTGATGTCCCTTTTCAGTGTGTTTACCTTAAATATAACATTTGTGAGGAGTCTCTGTTGATAAATCTTTTTGCAGGCCATCCTTCATAGCACTTCCTTCATAGCTAATTAATTTAAATGGCACCACTCTCATTCTCATTAGAATTAATAAGACTTTCAAAGTCTGGCCCTTTATTGTGCAGTTGCATTATAGTAGGTGAAAGCAGTAGCACCTGCTAATAAAGTTGCTCAGCACTGTCAGCTAGATTTAGTTGCTTAAAATGTTGCCTGTTGTTAACTGTTCAAGCTGAAATTTTACATGCTAGGCTCCTATGTTAAAGCTCTATTGATTTTTTTTTTTTTTTTTTCCCCTTGAAAATTGTAGCTATAAAAATTAAAACATTCATAAAGCTGAGAATGGGAAGAAAAATGTTGTTTTGCCTCTAGTAAAATCTGTCATGATCTTTTTGGAAATACTCTGCTTTTGGATGCTGTGAAATAAGAACCTTAAAAGCCAGCCTTTGTGTCAGGAATTTGACTTTGTCAGTGATGACCCTTTTGAATATTTGTTTTTTTGTGCACATTTGCTAGATTTTTTTTTGTTAAATCTCTGCACCTGAATTCAAAAAAGTTGTTAAACTGAGCGTGCTGTAGCCCAGGCAGAAGGAGAACAGAGTTTACAGCTGTATGTGTTTGTAGACAGATGTCACCTGGGTCCATGAGCTGGGTTTTAGATCCCTTTTGGTTTCCTTAAGTCTTTTCACTTCACTACTGTTGTTACTTAGCTGGTTCGATGAAGGGAGATTCTCCATATGACTAGAGATGGGGCTATATGTGCTACGTGTACTTATTTCTCACATCAGTGTACTGGCTGCCAAGAGTTCACTATGGATACGGTGAGTGTGAAGAGGAAAAGAAAGTTGGGAAAGCCAAGACTGGGATAGATGCAAAGCAAGATGGAAGTAGTCAAGGCAAAAATATAGGAAAGCAAATTCTTTATCAGTAAAAGAACATTGAAATCAGTGGTCGTTGAGTCATAGATTGTGTCTGGTTAAGACAACACGGAGCACCTCCTGAGGATACTTCAAGGTAGGGTTTCTCTAAACACAGGAGTGTGGTCCAGGCATTCTTGGGCACAGGAATTTACTGTTATTTGTCAATAAAGTCTTCAAGATTCTTGAATTTAGCCTTCATCTTGCACATATGTAAGTACGTGCTACACTTTGCATATGGTTACACACGCAAGTTACTTGTTTGCTTAATCCCCACGGCTATCTCTTCAGCTTAAAGAGAAAAACTCCCATGTTGAAATATAGTAGGTATATATTTGTTTAGAAAATTGGAACATAGTACAGAAATACTATGTTGTACATATCTATTCGAGGTGGAAGAAAAAACAATGCTCCAAAATTACTTTTAAGAATGAACCTTTTTTGTGTGTTTTATTATGTGTTTTGAGGATTCCTCCCTCTTTTTCCATACCTGACAAAGCAGTGGGCAGAAATCTATAGCACTGTTGTGCATCTCAGCCAGCTGTTGAATATTTTATAATGGCAAAGGAAAAACTTGGCTATTTGAGCTCAGCTCTGACCGCTGTAATCTAAGATGCTGGAAAATCTCCCTTAGATTTTATACCTGTGACTGCTGATTGAAGGAGCTAGTTCTGTTCTGTAGATGTTGGCAGTTCTTACGTACAGAAATCAATTTCTTACACTTCTGCAGTAGCAATTAGAAAAAAAAATACTGTTTATAGTAGCCTGCTTAAAAAATGGAACATTTTTCTCTTCCTACCTGAGCCTGAAGGAAAATGCTGCAGTGCCCTAGACCACCCAAAAATCCATGGGGCTTTTTTTTAAATTTTTAGCAGGCATTTATCAAATGGATACTCCCATTATTCTATGTGCAAAATCAGTTTAAAAGCAAAAGAGCAAATTTCTGTTTCCCCGGGATGAGAAAGGCCATGTTTTACACGAGCTGCACTTCCCCACAGTACTTCCCGGAGCGAAGCTGAGGATGGTGACATTTCCGAATAAGCCCTGTTGAAATTTCAGTGCGGTTAATATGAGTAGATAGATCATTTTCTCGATTTTCTAGTATTAAAGTTATGCTGCTCTTCTCTGACATATGTATTGCCTAGGAAGAAAGGAGATGACTTTTTCTTTAAGTAGGTTAATCGGTCCCATGGCTTCCAAAGCTGAATTTGTTTGGTTTTGGGTGGTGAAGGTTTCCTTGTTTCAACAGGAGAGCAGCTTAGACAGGTTTTCCCATTGGCCCTGATATTTACTATAACTTGGACATGTGTATCTATCTTACAACTTCAGTGTGCTCTGCGCTGGACTTGGACTCTGCTAAATAAGCTCCCTAGCTTTGATTGGAAGGCTTGAAGTGTTGTGGATATTCACTAGGTAGCTTGAAGATAATAAGAAAAATGAGAGCCGGAGGTTTGTGTGTGTGTGCAATGTAGAAAATATATATGCAAAAGCTTTCTCTCTTCTGCCCCTTTTTGAGGGGAGGGGAAAAGGTGAAAGGGAATACAAAAACAGGAACTGATTTTCCCATAAGAATTGGCTCTTCTCTACGTGGTTCTTGTTCTCTCACAGCAAATGAGACACCAGGTTTCCTGGTCTAAAATTTACTGTCCATGCTCAAATTCTTACGTGTATGTTTTTATACAAAAATCTATGTATGTCAAGGTTATGAAAATAACAAAAGTGTTCTGCCCTCTATTTCACATAGTAGATAATATGCTAAGTGAGGCAACTTATATTTAGGGTTTATTATTGATTACAGGCTTTTTCTTATCTTGCTATTACCTGTCTTTGTTTGACTTTACATTTTAGTGGTGTTTTCCTTTTTCTTCCTCCTTTTTTCCTACAAAATGATCAGTGAGTTAGCAGTGATATACATTTCTGTGGCAGAACAGTCTTACGCTTTGTATGTACAGAATGTTTTAGAAATAAGATGTTGGTATGAATTGTAAAATGGTTTGGGAGAGAAGGTCACTTTACCTTTAAGAACGGCACATGACTACTAGCTAAGGTTTGTATCTAGTGAGATTAATGTTCAGAGAGAATTGAATGTTGATATTGAGATACAAAAAAGGATGATTTAGCAAAATACGGAATTTTGTTACTTATTTTGCTAGTGATTTTTTTTCCTCTTCCGTATTCAGGTTGGTTTTAGGGTCATCATCTTGTCCACATCAAACTCCTCTAAAGCAAAACAGGCCTTCAGTTTTCTTGATAGTGTTTTAGGGAAGTGTTTGGAGGAAGCAGTTACCGTGAAAGATAAGAACTAGAACAGTGACCTAAACAGCTTCTGCGATGTTATGGATTTAAGACCTGCCAAACACTTGGGTTTGTTTGTTTTTTCCTATTACTGCAGAGCAATAAGCCTGCTGTGTAATTCGAACAACAGGCTAAAACAAATCTGCAGCAACCTGAGCATTTGCTTCACTGCAGAAAAATATATTTGCATCACTGTAACATTGCTGTTACTGCACGTTCAGGTTTATCCCACTAACAAGCTGCATGGTTTTCTAAGCAGAGGTACTTGTCTAATTTTCAGACAAAACCAGGCACCTTAGACAAAGAAAACCAGAGTGATTTAATAAAATAACATTGCCGGTATTTTTCAGAAAACAAAGCAATATTTTTTTGCTGTTCTGTAAAGAAGGATGTCATGATTGATTTTAGAATTAAACAAATCAGATCCTTAGTTGGTGTGTTGGGGAGTGGTTAGTTGAGAGAGATGAGGTGACACACGGAAGAGTTAGAGCTTGAAGAAGGAAGCTGGCCAAGAATCGGTTTGGGAAATACCTTTTTGTTTGTGCTACAAATATGACACAAGCGCTTTCTTTCTGTTCTTTATTTAAATCTACTATCACTTTGAGTAAGACCTGATTTCTCAGTAATGTAATTTGCAATTTTTGTGAAGTATTTTAAGGTTCTGAGATAGAAGAATCATACTGGGGAATTTTGCTTTTTCTTTCCTCTCCAGCAGGAATTCATACATTTGCTTCTAATTCCTTGGGAGGGTAAAATAAAAATACTCATCTCCAAATATAACCTGCATTTTTAATGAAACCTCGACATTGAGACAGGTGTTTTCCAGCAAGTTACTTAACATTTTCAGCAAGCAAAGGCAGTGTGGCCCCAACCACCACAAAAATGCAAAACCACAAAAGGTAACAACAGCGCTTTATCTTTTGTGACCTTAATATGTATCCTGTGACCAGGACGTAGTCCAAGATCTCATCAGAAACCTTTTCTAAGCAGTGATCTTGCATCTCCTGATTAAAATATTCCTGTCTTTTGAAGATACTTAAGTGTTCCATGAGTTATTTTATGCATATTATAGCGTCGGATACTTTATGTTCTTTATGTAAAAACAGTTCATTACTTTAAAAAAATACAGTTGGTCCCTTTTTACTGCCAGGCTTATGGTCTGGAGATTTGCTTGCTCACCTTATTTTCTTGAACCTACTTGCTCAAAGGATTTAAAATCCAGCTTTCATCTTTTGAATTTAGGATTTTTTTTTTTCATATTAAAAAGTTGGCTGTTTTTCAAATCGGACAGGGAGTTTCCTGTACCTAAAAGGCATTCTGTGTGCAGCTCATTTTGAAAGTCTGCCCCTGCAAATTCTTTGATCTGCAGGCATCGACAAGGAATGGTACAATTTTAAATTTTACTAAGAATTCACGGTATTACCATATGCAAAACAGTATTATTTATTTTTGGCTTAAAGTCAAAAAAAAAAAAAAAAATCCTCCTTCTCTCCCCCCCCAGTGCTTTGAAAGTTAAAATCCCTTGGAATACTTTAACATTAACAGTGGTTAAGGAATTAAATGAAGCAAAATGGTTTACTGTATGTTGAATCCATCAGAATTAAAGTTCATTTATAAATGACAGGTTTTCTATGCACGGCAACTTTCTTTTAATACCTCTGGTGTAAATGACTTTTCTTTTTAATATGCCATGTTACCTGTGTTTAATGAAGTGATTTAGGCATTCTAGGTGAGTTATTTGTGATTTAGAGTTCTAAATGAAATGAAAATGGTATTTCAGGAGTGGAGTGCAGTAAGGCTAGATTTTCCAAGATGAGCTAGGTGGCAGAATTGACTAAGAAAGTGGTGCTTAGCTATTGTATAAACTCTGAAAGCTACTTTGTTCTCTGAATCATGTAGAATGCAATGCATTTTAACTTTATACCTTACAAAAAAAAAAAAAAAGATTTAAATGTTTATATCAAATATGTTTTGCAATATTTTATGCAGATTACTGTAAAGCAGATGTATGCTAATTTCCAAAGAGCTAAAGGCTCTTGGTGAGTTGGGAAGATGCATCTTTTTTGGTAAATCCAATATGGTTATTTAACAATCTAGTGATACAGTTATTTTTCAGATGTGTTGCACAGTGTAAGGTTTGCAGGAGGATTTTGCTGCTGGTGCATTTCCCTGAGGCTCTCTGCTCTGCCAGCCCAAGTTTGCGTGCCTTATACTCTCATTTTTTATTGAGAACAAAGGTGAAGAGTGGATGGGAAAACAAGGCTGACAGATGTTCGTTATATTGCTTAATGCTCTACTGGAGTGTTCTTGGATACCGGGCTAGTGAGGCCAGTGTGGAAACGTAGAGCAGAATAGAGATGCTTAACAGTATTCTTAAGTCTTTGTTTTTAAATACAAGTATATGGATTTTAAAAACTTATTTTAAGTGGTATACATTAGTTATAAACATCAGTGAAACAAGAAATGCTTCCCACAGAGTATTTTTAATCTTATATCTTTGTTACTCTACTATCTATGAAAAAATCACATTGCAACTTCCTACAGGCTTCTTCTCTTCTACATAGGCAAAAAGGGATTTGAGTATTACAATCTCAGTGGACGACTAGCCAAAGACAATATTACGGCTGTGTCTTTCCTTCTTTTTTTTTTCCTCTCTTTTCCTTAGTTTTTGTGTAATGTGCAAATAGAGCACTGAAGGGAAGAGAGGCAATGTTGTAGGGAGGACCAAGAACAGTCCCAGAAATTCTTGATTTTGGTGGTCAGCTACTTCATTTTGTTATGCTTGTTGAATCACCTTGAGTTCCTAGCTCATTTTTATTTACATAAAGTAGATCTGCTATTTATTGCAGATGATTGTAGTTAGTGCTTATAGTTGTTCCCCTCCTGACTCCTTAATTTTTGCAATTTGTGAAGGTCTGAACAAATGCACTGACTATGTGAATGAGCTTATAATTTAAGAAATGAAGACTAAAAAAATATGCATTCAGAAATGTAAAGTTTTATATAGTCAACTGCTTTGATTGCTGTTTACTACAGCTTCTTTTACTTTGTATAGTTTATTCAGGTGGTTTTCAGGAGTTAATATTGCATAACATGGGCCTTTGGGATTAAAGGTTTGGTTTTTCTTTTTCGCTCGCTCTTCTCTGACTCCACATCCTTGGTGGCAGGTTTGTGTTAGCTCAGAAAGGTGATGCCAGAGTCAAGCGGGGTCAGTGGCTGATGGATGATTCTACATAGCTAAGTCTAGCTATTTAAAAGCTAAGTTTCTTAAATACAAATATAATTAGACAGAGGGAGAGGGAGAAAGAGAGATAATCTGGGAGTATTTGCAATAAATCTAAGAAAATGATACTGAGAGGTGATGGTAGCATAGAACACGTTTGTTCCCTTCTTCATCCAGAAGGTTCAGGAGGAGGAGTGGTGAGGTCAGGCATGGCTTACTACGAAGAATACCCTTTGAATGAAATTTATGTCACTGTTATCAGCTTCTCCTAAGGACTCTGAATCTGAATAAACTTGCAGATTATTTTTAGAAAGCCAACTTACACGCTGTACGTAGAACAGTATTTAGAGAGCGATTCTGTACCAAATTCCAAAATTCAAGGTATCCCGTACGTAGTATTGGTATATATTTACAAACATCTGTTAATTATAAAAATAATACAGGATGTTTAATGGACCTGGTTTTCTAATCAACGGGAAATAATGATGAATTTAAAAATCTGAGAGTCATCTCAAGTAAGAACCTTACTCTGTATGAATGGTCCGCTAGGCAACAGTTTTTATCCACCTCACTTTGTGTTACATCCATTATTCAATATATGTTTTAAAAGTACTGGTGTATTTCTGTTTCTTCTCTTTGTACAATATACTTATTAAGCACGGAGCTTCACTCGCTATGATCATGACCCAATTATGTTGCGTTTACTAATTTGGTTAACAAGGCTATAAATAATAATTCATAGTCTTCTTTTGTAGCTAGCAGTGGTAGCCTATTATAATTTTCCTTGGCAGCACATATGGTGGGTGATAAACTAACTAATAAAACTGCCACATGGAGCATAGGTCCGCTTTTATTTTTTTATGACTGTTTCTTTCATCTGATCCATAATTAATGCGCAAGGTTCAAAATTGTTTTGTCTGTGATTTCAGTTTCTGCTGATGTATTCTGAGCTGTAAATGTTGTGTGAAAACAAAGATTCCTGGAGTTAATCAACTGCATTTGTTCAATGACCGTTTTATAAAAACAACAAATGAGATTGTCACAATGCCTATTCTTTTTTTTTTTTTTTTCTTCTATATTCACACTTTAAGTCATATTACTTGTAATTTTAACTGGGATTAAAAGTAGTTTTGAGTTTTAGGATATGTCTTCCAGCCAGGCGGATGAATTAGCTTCTTTTCCATTTGCTGTTCAGATATATGAATCAGAGAGGATGTGATGCATCTTGTAGTTTTCTGCTTGTGAGCTGGATTTTCCAGTGTATGATTGGCATGGTAGAAGCAACTCTAGGTCTTCTAATTGGCAGAATTCATTGGAACTGCAGACTGATTTTGGATAAAGGTGAGAGGAGGAAAGCCCATTCTTCCATATCCCCACACTGGAGAAATACAGAATGGTGAGTGATAAGGTGGCTTGAGATTTGGTGAGAATACTGGGCTCAAAGGGTTGTGATCAGTGGTTGAGAGTCCACCTGATGTCTTATTGCTGGCCACGTGCCTCGGGGAGTGATATGGGTGTTGATTGTGTTGAATAGTGTCCTGGTCATTGACACGGAGCGGGTCTCGCCAAGTTTGTGGCTGAGACCGAACTGGGAGAAGCAGTTTAGACACTGGAGGGCTGTTACTCAAAGGGACTTCAACAGGTTGGATAGGCTCGTGGTCAACAATAGATCAACAGGCTCATGATGTTCAGTGAAGGAGATGAAACGTCCTATGCCTGGAGTGGAATAACTCCATGCCGCAGGGGAGGCAGGGAGCTGATCGATTAAGAAGTTTCCGGGAAAAGAAGCTCCTGGTGCAGAGTCTCAGCAAGAGACAACAGACTCGACTTGGAATGTGAGAGATTACACACCCAATATAAGGATATGTATTTTGTAACCGTGTGTCTGGTCAAACGCTGGAAGAAGGGCCTAGAGGAAGCAGTGGAATCTCCATCCTCGGAGATCCTCCAACCTTGGCTGCTTGTAGCCCTGAGCAACCTGCTCAGAGGGCACCTTCCCTGAGCCAGAGGTTGAACTTGAATGATCGATCCCCAGAGCTCTCTTCCAGCCTAATTTATTCCAAGATTTTTAATTTTATCTCCAAAAACTGCCTGATACATAATCTATTTAAATTAGTCTAATAAATGAGCAATAGTCACACTACTTATTTTTTTTTAACTGTTGAACTCATCTGATAAACATGGGGGTATTTGTTTTATCAAGCATTTTTATTTAATGACTGCGAGTGCAATGATTCTGATTTTAAATATTAGATAGCTCAGCTATAATTTAAAAAGTGAATGTATCAATGTTTTACAGGTACATGCTTCTTTACAAAGTTTTATAGATTTTAATGATACGGTGAGATTACAGAAGTAGCTTTTCCCTCATGTTACTAGAGTAAATATACATTTTTTAGAAGTTTTCTTTTTAGCTGCCATCTAAGTTTATTTATTACGCCTTGTTATACAGTTAGATAATTTTATGTATTTAGGAAATAGTTTCTGTCGATAAAAGGTCGGAGGGTTCTAAGTAAAGTGATTTATAATAAGATCTGAGAGGCCGTAAGCAAAATGCTGTTAGGACAGTTCCATATTAAGAGGCTGGGTAATTGCTAAGATCCCAGAGGACTTGTTTGATAGGCATCATCTTAGAGAAGCCCTTTGAGATAAAGTTCCAAGTCCCTGGAGCTCGTGGGCACTCTAATGGTCGTGGAACATTGTCCAACAGGATTGCATGATGGTGTTGATCAGCCACAGATTATTATCTGTTTTGAATTCTTCCAAGGTAAAACACGTCTCCAGGCTATGTTCTTGGGTTTTCTTCTGTATCAATAATGGGAAGAGAATATTTGTAGTCTGTTTGAGGTTTGTTTTGCTGTAGCTGCTGCAATTACAAAGATACTGTTTGCTGCCTGGTATGCCACTAAACGTGTGTGTTAAGGTAAGAAGGTCACAGAAATAAGTTATACAAAATTGCCTTCTCCTTTCCTAAAAAGTATAATCTTTATTAAAAGGTAAGTGTGATCAGGATTTTGTTTGGATCTGCTCAAAACCTATATTTTTCTTCTAGTTAAGTGTGTGGCTTGAGAGTAGGGCGACCTTCTGCCTGACTGGGATCATCTTCAGTTATGGCTGTTTACAATCCAAAGGTCACTCTGAATTATTTTATTCTGTTAATCCTGTTATTTCTGTTAATCTTTTAACAAGTTCATGCACTATTTTATTATTTTGAGGCTACTATTCTTTTGAATTATTCTTTGTTTGTACTGCTCATAAACGTTACTCAATAGTCTCCTCCTGTTTCCTTGGCTTTTCTTTTGTTTCTTTAGAATTTGTTGGCGATTTTAGGGCTAGAGGATTCTTCAATTAAGATACCTTATCTTCAAAGCTCTTTGGCTGTATAACTGAATCAAGCTGTGGTTTCCTTCTCTACTTTGGATGCCACTGGGTTCCCATCTTTGACATAGGGCAGGGTATTCATAATTAGAAGTATGTTTATGCTCAAATCGTACTGTTGCTGTGTCCAATTTGCAGGTGGTAGACTAAAGTAAAGATGTAATTTTTTTGATGGAGCAGTGTTGGACCTGAAGGGCCAGAGCTGTAAGATTGCTATTAGCCATGCAAAACTGCTACCAGTAATCTTTAAGTGGCTAAGTCCACGGCAAATTTGCATTATAAAAGACATGTTTTAATACTAGGGTTGTAAACTGCAAGGTTTGAGTATTTCTCTACCATGTCAGCTATAGCAATTTCTCTTTGGGGGGCAAAATCTCATGCATGTTTTTACTTCAGATATCTTGTTTTTTTATTTTTTTTTTTTTTTTTTTTTTTTTTTTAATGCAGATTTCTTAATAACAGAAAGCAACTTCATGGAATTATGACAAATTTAAAATCTGTTTTGTGTCCTTTGGCTATGCAATACTTGGTTGATAAATTATATGGTTCTTTACATCATTCAAATGCTTGAACAAAGTTAACATAAGAAAAACTAAACTGAAAGCAATTTTATGCAGCTTTTTATACTATACCCTTGAGCATTTTCTAAGTTTGCATTTAATCACAGAATCTTGGCCATGATATTTCTGACAGGTAATTTCCTTAATGCGGTTGACAGAGATGGATTACATAGAAGCCTATTGGATCCAATGCTTTTGTGTGCAAGTGATAAGACTAGATTAAGGTTATCTTGCTCTGAGTGCCTGAAATGATACAGCCACCTAATAATTCCCCTGGTAATATGGATAGTTTTGTGGGAGCAGGAATTCAGGGCCAGATTCTGACCTGCAAAAATATTACTGATAGATTTTATTGTACCTTGAGAACATCTGGGGCAGTGTGTATTTTTCACTTACATGATATCAAAATTACATGTCAGAGCAAGACAAATGTACTAAATGTTAGGCAGACTGAGCAAGTGATAAGGCACGTATCCTAGAAATACTAATGGGATTTTAGAATAAAAATATTTTTGTCGTAAGCATGAATACTGTTTTTTTTTTTATTTTACACAGAAAAAATGAAAATAATTACTGTTTAGCTTTATAGTTGCTCTAAAGGTTCATGTAAGAAAATAGCTGGTTTATTACTATCGTATTAAAAACCTTAAGCCTGAATGTTAATATTCAGGATGCTTTTAGAAACAGAATTTAATTTTAAATAGCAATCAGGACTTTCTGATTTATTGAATAGAAAGTTTATAAAAAGTAAAGCTTGGGTGAATTAGAATCTCTCAAATCGAGCTTGTTTTTGTTTACTCATAGCAAGAGTTGATCTTCAATTGAGACAGGGTTGCCTTAGTAGCCTCCAAGACCATGGCAGTTATATAATTTGCATCTTCAAAGCTCTAGTCTCAGCATCTCTCAGCTGCCTCTCATTTGGAAGCAGATTTAATGGAGAGGTGAAGTTTGGAAGAGTTGAGCATTCCTGATGCAGACTCCTGACCCCCTCTCTGTAATCAGTAAGGAGAAGAGTTCATCCTTCAGGAGGCAGCTCAGAGCAAGAGTCTAATTTAGGTGGTGTGACTCACGTCCTATGGGATCCTCTTTGTATTTCTTGACTGATTACAGAGAGGGCTAAAACAAGCAGCTTCTTTAAGCTGAAGTTCCCTTGTTCACTTTTGTCCCTATTTTCTGGAACAGTTGTTAGCATAGACTAAAGGTACGCAAAAGACTTCAAGGTTTTACAGCCTTCTAGTCCAAAGAGTTTGGCTACCCTGTCAGGGATTTGAGTGGGGTGGACAAAGAATACAACTACTATATATTCTGAATATATATATTCTAATGTATATATTCTAATATATATATGTATTTTTTTTTCCTCTAATGGTATAACAACTGTTGTCATATATCTTAAAACTGGACAAGTGGAAAAGAACGTTACTGGAGCAAGTAGTTGAAAAGAAAACAAACAAACAAAATCAAACCCTGGAGAGAAGACCAGGGGGAGCTTTGTGAGCTGAAAGATTCTTTACATTAAATGTGGGCATTAAGTAAATACATTATCTTTTTTTTCTATTTTTATTTTGAAGGGAAAAAAAGTGTTTATACAGAAACAATGTCATGAAGAAGTATCACATATGTGCTGTGATGAGTAATTCTGGTCGTGGTACATCAGAAAGCTGCTGCCTTCCCCCTTTTTTCTAATAAGAATTTTAATCTATTGATGACAAAACTTCAGAAGTATTTCCTTGCTGCATTGTAATGCGCTGTGACGAATTATGTCTTAGGAGTTGTAAAATTTTCTCATAGCTTGTAATACCTCATTTAATGAATTGATCACACTGAAATGTAAAGATGAAGCAGCATTTATTTTGTATATTATATTGCAAATAATTTTTAGACTTGACATTTATAACCATGGAAGCTGTTATTTTACATACCATTTTCAAACCATATCAGCCTTAAACACATTTAAATTTAATAAGCAAGTAGATTAGATTTGCTTTTAAGTTAGGCATATCATTATACTTTGTGTTTCCTTCAGCAGGGCACATGCTTACTGTTAAATGCAGCATTTAGTTGTCTTATAAAATCTAAAAATAATAAAAGGGGATGTATTAACAAAAATAATAGAAAACAGAACTGCTTTTGGGGGCAGTGGCCTGACAGTGTTTTCTGTGCAATATAGACATTGAAGTAGTTTTTGCATTTGATTAAAAAAAAAACTCAGTTTTGAGGAAATATTAATAGAGAAGTTGTATGGGTTTCAGTTCTGAAATACCAAATATGTCATCGTAACATATGGCCTGATCATCATCTCCTGCAGAAAAATCCATGGGAGGGGAGAACTTATTTGGAAACTCTGCATGATTTACCAGGCAGATTTTTTGATTCCTCCTCTTCCTCATCAGAAAGAATCTGTAGCTGCCAACAAGGTGGACTCTTAGAATTGCCTAACTATTGAAGTACTTTTCCATACATGAAAAATAATCTGTCAGTAGTAGTATGAAAAAAGACATTCCTTTGGTTGCTTCTGGCTTCTATCACCACTGATGGAATCTTTTTTCCTTTTTTCTTTTTTTTTCCTTTTCCTTTTCTTTTCTTTTCATCTCTCTCAAATGCATTTTTCCAAATTGCTTTCACATTCATTGGGTAACTCTTGAGTGTCAACGTAGTGCTTGGCCTTCTGGTCTGCATGACTTCATTGACCTCCCCAGAAAACTAGTGTGCTTGATGGACCTTTCCAAATCCAAGCCTGTGCTGCTACGTCACCTCTTATTTATTTTTCTAAGGAATTTTTTGGCTGTATTTTGCCAGCCTTTGATCTGGAGTGCCTTTTGATCCAGACAGATAATCTGGATCAAGTCTGATTCAAGTGTAAGTTGTTGTGTACAAGTTTAATGTGAGAACAAACCCAACCCCCTTCATCCTTTCCTTCATTCAGTGGTGGATTAGCTTGAACAAGTGGTTAATGGAAGGGACCTCAGGTGGACTGTGTCAATACTAGAACAGAAAAGGGCACAGACTCAACCGCTGGCTGTCATCATCCATATTGTTTAATTCTTACCATGAAACCTGGCATGGGTTTTGCTCAAGCCAGGGAGTTGCTGCTCTCAGCCCTTGGCACAGTTCTTGAGATGGCGGATGATGGGAACCATTCTGAGTAGGCAGCCAGAACATAGCTACTAATTTTGGGGAGGGAGTGTGTTTTTTCTCAGGGGGGTTTGAGCTGTTCTGTGCCACTTGGCTTTTGGTCTGAAAATGGTGCCTGTTCTGCTTAATTACATAACCATGAAGACCAGTTTTCATAATGGGATGAAGGTAGAAAATAGAATTGGAATGGGTAGGAAACTATCAGACAGGACCAAGAGAGACAGGACTTAGCAGTTGCTAAGTCTGTTCTGTCTTTTCTTCTTATATTACAGCCTTTAAATATGTTTTTGTGCTGTGTCCATAAAGTTCGTAAAATGGCTAAGTGACTTGTCTCTACATTGAATTAGAACGTGTAGGGTGTAGGGCGAAAGAGGGGAAAATGTGCTGCTTCTGTTAAGCCATCTCCCCTGCTTGACTACACTGTCCTGTACATTTAATGGCTGTGCATATAAACATATGGCTACCCCCGTTGTCAAAACTAGGCTGTAATGAAAGCAGACTTCACAGCCATAAGAGAAGATGGACAAGGTCACTGTAGAAGGCAAAGGGTTTGTTATTTGATAAGCTTTCAGGAAAGTACAAGATGCAGGAGTCAGCAGGGTAACACAGAAAAGGCCTCAGAAGAATTATTTTCTCTTCCATGGGGTTTGTAAGGGTGTTATTTTTAAATGAGGTATGTATTTGCTGTTTATTCTAACACACATCAATTTTGTGAATTTAATTCTGTGCATTTCAGTGGATTATCTGATATATGAGCTTTTGTTGATAATGTTTTAACGTAGAAGATTGGCGGTGTATGGTATCCACAAAAATGTCATGCAGTTATGAGGCGTAACTGAAGAAATGAGTAATTTTTAGCTTGTCTTGCTCCCAGAGATTAATTAAACACAACTGTGCTGAAGTGCAAGGGTGACCACTGGCTGCAGAATGGGCGCCCCGTTTTTGCTCTGTGTGGTAAAATGATGACAAATATTTTGTTAGTTTCCCCTTTAGCAAATGTCTGGTTTTGCTGTTGCTTTCAGTGGGAATAGAAAATCTTTTTAAAATAAAGTTACCTAAGTAAGAGATCATACATTTGTGAAATCTAGCATTTCATATCTTTCATTCAGAAGAGTTTTTTCATTCTTTTATTCAAAGAAAATGTGCTGCACAGTGAAATTAAGCAGTAAAATAGAATGGAACTTGTTTCTGAAAGTTTATGGCAATGCATCTTTAAGTTTACCTCGGCACTGAAAGGCCCATTTAAAGAGGTAAGAGCTTAATCCAGATGTCAATGATGATGATTTCCTTCAATGTGATAATAAATATACCAAAGTGCCCTTTTATCTTTAATAATTCAGGATTCATTGAGCATTGAAAGGTTTTCCTGTTCTGTCATCAAAGGAATCTTGTGGCAATTTGTTAGAAATAATATGAGACATGTCTTGACAATAGACAAAAAATGTGCAATATATAAGGGATGCGATTTCAAAATGGAAGTCATTGCTCTCTACAGCACTTACATAAAGGACTTAAAGATTTTCACCTTATTTGCTTATCATCTTGCAAACTGTAACCATTTGGATGACTTCCCATTATTAGAGGACATCCACAGAAATCAGTTGTTAAGAAACCCCACAACCTTTCTCTGGAAAGTATATGTAAGAATATTACAAAGTAAGCTTTTTACAAAAGCAGCATATGAATATCTGCCATTCTCTATAAGGAGGAGGGGGGGGGAAAAAATGGTGATTTGGCTTAGATTTGCAAATTTGTGCCACCATGATTTCCTGTAAGTTATACAATTGTGCTTGTAGTACAGGAAAAGAATTTATGTGATTTCAAGCTAGTTATAACATTTACAAGTTGTTATACAGTTTCCCAATTAAGTGTGAAGAATAGAATGTGACTCACTGTAACTGGAACATATTTGGCCATTTTTTGATGTGAGAGATACAGTTTTTAAGCTGAACATTATTTTGCTGTAGTGAAAACATTCTCAGGTGAGTTTGCTGTTTGTTGTACTGATCAAGAGTACGTCCAGTTGTGAGACCAATACGGATATAAACCAAGGCAACAACGATGCTTTGGATTAGGATTGAGATTTTACTTTCTGAAGGGAAAAAATGAACAATCGTAGAAAATGAGATCCTGAAATACATGCATTCAATGATTATAGTGTTAAGTAAATCTAGCATTAGAGTAATAGAGATTTCCATTAAATAGTTCAAAAATCAAGTAATGGCTAGCAAATAGTGTAACGTGTGCCCACAAAGCCAAATAACATCGATTTTAGCAGCAGGTCAATGCACAGTACTTTCTGAGACCTTACAGGTTTAGTTTAAGGGGCTTTATCACTAATATTCTTGGACTTTGAGGATTGCTGTTCATAAAAAGTAATTTTTACATTGGAGTAGCAGGAAGCGAAGCTTTGAACATGAGCTATGTGTTCCACTTTCCTAAATTGCTACCAGTTGTTATGGTAGCATTATAAAATGGTGGCAGCTGAGTCTTGACATGAGAACCCTTTTTGTGCAAGCAGAGACTTTCAGAGATTGTAACGGAGCATTTTAACTGCGTGGACCGTTTGTACTTAATGAAATATTTAGTGGATTGTAGTAAGTATTCATTTGTCCTCCCCGCAGGATAATAGATCTTGTTGTGTGTTTACAGTTCTGTGCTGGTACAGGGGTGTTCCTGGATCAGAGCTACTCCATCCTTTGAGTCAAAATTGTTAATTAATGCAAGTTTGCTTCTTGTGTATTAAGTTGTAGGTATGCAAAAATTGAAAATGTTTCAGTTCCTCTTTTGGAAAAGGCTGTGTGGCAAATAGGTTGGGTGTGCTTCTGCTTTTTCTTGCATTTAGTGAAGTAATGATTTCAGTACTCATTTGTGTTTTAAATGTTTTCACTCTGGAACTTTCCCAATGGGATTGACTAAAAAGCAGCGTGTTACAATAGCTCGTATTCGGTGGGGTGCGAGGTATCCGTGCCCTAAGCAGCAAGGTGGGATTGGAACGTCTCGCTGTCAGTCCTGTGTTAATGCACTTTGTTACTGGCCGCATTGTGTTGGAGATGAAGCCCTGTGAATGCTGTCTTATCCCTCACTTAGATAAGCTTGAAAAGGTGATCTCCAAATCATGTTTGCCGCAGAGCGAGGATTTGCTGGGAGTAACAAACACATGCCCGCCGCCTTTCCTGCTCGCTTTTCAATAGAGGAATTTCAGCGCTCTCGAGTGAAAGGAAATGTCTTGGAAGACTCTCAATAGCGCACTTCAATGCAGCAGAATGCATTAGGTGAAAAGCAGAACTGTTTTTGTAAGTCAGGATTGATAAACTCAATCAAATAATAAGTTTATCACGAAGAAGCGGAAATTCAGTCTAGAGTGTTTGGAGAAATCATTCTGACTGGCAGCACTAGCTCAGTTTGTTTTGTTATTGTGCTGCTTTGTTGATAGTTCACCATGTTTTGATGGCCTTTTGGAGCCAGTGCAGCTCTCTGGCTCATCGTAATCTCATCCTTCATCCCTGTGATTTCAGAGGCTTCATGGAAATAGCTTGCGGATATGTATATGCTTTAGCATAGCTGATAACAGCAACTCAGATAACCCTATCAATCTTAATGACATTTTCTACCTGATCAGCAAAAGGTTTACAATTTTTTTTTTTTGGTTTCTTCATTATCATTTTCTCTTATGTATCTGTCTATATACATATTGCAACATCAAACAGTATTCATTTTAGTTAGCCTTGCCATGCTAAAGTCATTCATATACATACTCACCTCTTAAGTAACTCCATATTTTTTGACAAATGCAATATGACATACGCAGTTTCACTTCTTTCTAGTAACATGGCTGTGTGTCACTTGGTGTGTTTTTACTGATTTAATTACCTCATCCCTAATATTTCCCTATGCAAGGTCAATATGAGAGGTTACCCTCCAGCCACATAGGTGATCCTGAAGTTACGAGACATCTGGAAGTTAGAAAGACCTAATTTAAAGCATAGTCTTCTTGGAGTTAGGTGGCTGCTTCTCAGGAAATAGATAAATGATATTAGGAAAAGAGAATGACAAGATTTTAGATATGTTAGGCCACACAGTATTTTTATTAAGCCATGATTGTTGCATAAAAGTTAATGAATGCTGTTTTGTGCTGATTTTACCATGAAAGTATAACAGTAGTTTCAAGCTATAAGTGATAGGTAGACTGTAAGTGGTAAGTACAACGACAAATTTTTGCAATGGTAGTGTATAATTCTTTTTTTTTTTTTTCCTTAAGGAACGTAAGCAACTGTAGTTTTCACTTGTCTCACATGAAGTGTTGCATATGAATACTACAATGCATATTTCTCCTGGACAGTGTAACAATATTGATCAATACAACAATTAATCTTAAAAAACATTTAGATTGAATTTTTTTTTATCTTTTTGTAAATCTATATCTGAAATTTGATACTGGTGAAGTTCAGCAAGATAATATTCTGGACATACTACTTGGAAATGAAACGTGGCTTTATCAGGAAATACTGAGGAGAGGGATATGTAGGATCAGATTTTTGGAAAATGTGACCTTTAGGGAATGACTGAAGGGGTGTTTAGTCTGGGGGGAAGAAAGGCTGATCCAGGACTTCATAATAGTCTTCAAATACATAAAAAAGAAGCTGCAAGTAAGAAAGGAATGAGCTTTCTGTATGTACTCACTATGATCTAGGCTAAAACTGGTGCAAGGTCAATTTAGGATCAACAGACGGAAGCGTTTTTGTTTGTTTGTTTTGTTTTGTTTTTGGAAGAGTAGATGAGAACTAGAGAAGGTTTTCTAGAAATGATGTGAAATCTCTATTGCTGAAAGTTCTTTTTTTAAAAAAAAAAAAAAAAGAAAAGAAAAAAACAAAAAGGTCAGACCAAAGCTGTAGGTATGCTTTGTTCTTCCTGGAGATTTAGAAGTAAGGGGAGAGGGGCAGCCAAATGGTCCATCTAGATGGTAGCTGAAATTGTTTTATTTGCTTACCAAACTGACCCAAATTGAGAACACTAATGATTTTTAAGTACTCTTGACATGGAAATGGTTTTGTTTATGCTCAAAATCCTTATTTTGTATCTACTGCTAGGTTCAGTTTGGAATAAATAAAAATAATTTGAAGCAATCTCTTTTAAAATATAGTAGCATTTTTTTCTTTTTTTTTCTTTTTTATCTGTTCTGCTTTATATCTTTGTTTTATATTCTTTCAATTTAGAAACAAAAACAAATGTAAAAAGCTATTCATGGCTGACTATTTAATACAGTTAGATTTGTTCATAGATAACCCGTTGATAATTCATTGAAGCCAAAAGAGGGATGAATTCCTGGGTCAGGATCCCAACTTGGAAGCAGTGTAAACACCATAGGCATGAAGTGGCTCGTCCCACGGGCATGCTTACAGACTGTCTTATTTGTTTAGTGCTTTTGGCTCTTTTCCAACATCCAAAGCACTTTATTCTCCTTTCCTCCAAGTGGGAAATAAAATTTTACAGTCACAGCTGAGGAGGGGATATGGCACAATGCAAGTTGTGTGTGCACGGGGTGTTTAGACCTGCAGGGACAGATCCAACGGTGCCAGGTGCATCCCGGTTATGTGCCAGAGAAGACATCATTTGGAAAGGAAACAGGAGAGGATGTAACAGGAGAGAGAGATGATCTGTCCAAATTGAAATGTATAATCCTAGCACGATAGATGCACTGGAAGTAATTTTCCTCTCATAGTGCTGATGTCCATGTAGTGTTTTCTCTTTCGCCTTACTACCCAGAATATATGTCTCTGTTTAAGCCTTTTCATAGCTCAGCAGAAAGGGAAACGGCTTGGGCATGCTGCGTGCAGATGACACGCACGCGAGTGATGCTGGGGCCCTGCTTTCCCTCGGCCTCGCGCTGCAGGGTGGGTCAGACCTCGCTCGGCGCTTGGGCACGGCGCCCGCGAGCTGCCGCCACCTTCCCCCCGGCTCTTCCTATGGGGTCCTGGTTGGAACGTAAATCCTTCCCTCACCCACTGCCTTTCAGGTCCTGCAGAGGTGTAAACCCTCTGGCCTGGTTCTGCGCCAGAGAGGCGATGCCAGCAGAGCCGCGCGAGCCCCTGGAGCGCGTGGGGGCACAAGGGACACCCGTGCGCTGCAGGCAGGATGTGCAGGGCACAAAGCCAGTGCTGCAAACCTGGGGGCCTAGGTAGTATTGAATTAGTATTATTTGCCATTGCATTAGTATGGAATGATGATACAAGCATGGCTTTAATTTATCATCCCTCACTGGGAAACTCTAATTGGTATGATTTAGATTTTGCAATATATTTATGTGGTATATAAGGTAGAGATTTATTCTTTTACTTACTGCTACTTTTTATATGATGGCACATTCATCTATGTGCAGGTATTATGACAGCAAAAGTACCAAAACTGAGTGTTGTGTGTAAGTAGTGCAATTACATCTTGCCTTATACTTTTTCTTCTTGGAGTCTGTATTTCTTGAGGTAACAGTGGTAAAAAGGTTCTGAAAATATGACCCAGTAGTCAGCGGTTATTCGTGGCTGATCCGAATGAAGAAATGAGGAGGTAGAGTGAAAGAAAGAGGAGAAAGCAGCACGAGAAGCATTAACTTTGGGGGCTTCTTTTTCTTCTTTTTTTTAATCATGGCTAGTGAAAGGAACTGAACAAATAACTAGGATCACTAAGAATGTTTTTACTGGCAAAAATATCTATGGAATTGGATGTTGTTATGCAAGTCAGGGAGCTGACACAGCAATGAACCAAAAACATAATAACAATACTAGTTTTTAAAGCGTATTAGAAATAAAACTTTCATGCAGCTAATGCTTCATCACCCAATAGAAATGACAGAGATATTTGCAGAAATGGCAGAAGGGAAAAAAAATGGCAGAAGAACAAATATTTCAGTTCTGTGTTTGAGTAGAAAGCAGATAAAGTAACATTTTGGATTCCGTCAGTGACTGAAGATGTTAGAAACTGTGGAAATGGGCCATATTTGCAGCATCATTTTGGTTTAATAAACGGACACCAATTATAAAGCTTGGACATGAACCTCTACAAAATTACTATTATTTTTTTATAACTTGGAAAACCCTGGATAGCATAGATGCACCTGTTCGTTGTTGAAAGTAAGAGCACGCGTGATGGTATCAAATGACACTTTGATTAAGAATATGGAACCAATCAGACATACTACATATTGAAGGAGTTAAAAGTGGCTAAGCAGCAGATCTCAAAGTGCAATTCGAAGTGATTGCAGTCAAGTGTGTTTATAATGGAGTCGTGGGCGTATAAGGAGTAACGTGTGTAACATTTTCTTTGTCTCTGACCAAGATATAAACGTAGTATCACAGTCTGAAGTTAGCAGATGATGAACAGAGCAATGAAAATACTGACAGAGTCATTGCAAACTGAATCACGTGGTTAACTGGATGCAAGCAATGTATGCATTTGTGTTATCTTGTCATACATATAGCAAAAAAGAATAGAGTCCATCGGTGGAGACTTTACTGTTTCAAAGGAGGCTTGGAATAAGAGCTCCCTGTGACCTGGGCTGGTTCCTGGATGCATAAACCCTTGGCTTGATGGACAGGGATATTCCAGTGAGGCTGTTGCCTTCTGCTGTGCTGCTGTGTGCACTTGTCAGGCTGGAGCATTCCAAAAGGATGCTGATGAAGTTAGAGAAGATCCATGAAAAAAACATGGGGTTTGGAAACATGGAACTTGACAATGAAAGATTTATAGATATCGTTTGATTTAAATTAAAGACAGCAGTTGGTTTGACGTGACCAGAGTTGATGAGTAGTGGTTTTTTACATGTAAGCAAGGAACATAAACTGTGGCAACAGAGGTGTTTTTCAGTCTAACCAAGAGAGGTGGGACAACAGCCAGTAGTCAGAAATTGAAACCAGAAAAAATCAGGTTAATTTTTTTTTTAGCATCAAGAGGAATTAACAATTGATGGAAGTTTCTGGAGACTTCTGCCTTTTTGACTATTTCTAGATTTGGTTCTTCCACAGTGTGTGCTTTATTTCAAACAAGTGTGGGTGCAGAAATAAAATACCTTGTAACTTGCATTATATATTCAGCTAAAGGATTATTTTGTTCTTACAGAGTATGCAGTGTGTTGCATATGTTTAATGTAGTTGTATGTCGATCCTGAAAAAAAAATTAGTAAGGCTTGATGGTATGTGGGAATAGGCAAACTGTGGTGAGTTCCCTTTTTGTTTAGAAATTTTTGTGTTTAAGTTGGGATAAAAAGGAGTATAGCCCTATAGAAGTGAAAAGGGTAGAGCACAGTTACTGAGCGAGAATACTTACATGCCAGCTGCTGAACATAAAACATTCTTCACTGAAGTATAAAATCTGACAGGGAAGTGTAGCTGCTGACAAAGAACATTTTATCTGTGTGACAGAAAAAAAAAAAATTATCCATATGGAAGAGAAAAAATTATCCATCAGCTACCTTTGGCATATAAGCTTTCAGTTGTGATGAATTCTGGCTAAAATGACCATATATATATATATGTGTGTGTGTGTGTATATATATATATTTTTTTTTCTTTTGAGAGTTTCCCTTTTCTTCCTTCACACATGCTTTCCATTATGTATGCCAGTCTTGCAGAATTTTTATGTAGATTCTTAATAGTATTTAGTTAACATCGACATATTGTAATATCAAATTTCAGAGAAATTGTGCAGCCCAATTTCTTAATTCAAAGTGTTAAGGAATTGTACAGCCCAACTTCTTAATTCAAAGTCTTTTTATTTTATGAAGAAATCATAAAACTGCACAGAAAAATTCAAAGAGGATAATGAACAGTGTATGAAACTGCATGCTTGGTAAGTGCCCTTTTTCTGGAGAGAAATATGAGCGAGTGCCCCATTTTAAACCTTTTCAAAACTTTTTCCTAGAACACCATTGCTGCAGCTGTTCCCCATAGTTCTGTCAAAGAATTGCAGTCTGGCAGGGGTGACAATCTTCCCTGGGACTTCATTTCATACTTAGAATGAAGCTATGGAATATTAGATGCAGCTATTCAGTTGTTTTCTTATCTTCCCAATTTAATTTCTGTATCTCTTTGCAAAACTACTTTCTAATGAAGAGTAGGAGTCAATGTGGTAAATGTTTCATGACACATCCTTGACATAACTTTTCTACACTACCTGGAAGAAGCAACAGAAGTGATAAAAGTAATGAGTTAGTAAACTATATAGGATATATAGGATTTTCATGAGAAGCTGAGAGAAACTATGTGAAGGAGCTTGACACCTGCGAAAGGAGACAGAAAGGGAAGAAGAGTTGCATATGTTTGCTGGGAGCAGAGGAGAATATAGAGCCATCCAGCTTTGCAGCATCTTTCAAATAACTGGAGGGATATGAGCAGACCTGTAGCACTGGACAGGAGTGTAAGAGTGATGCAAGAAGAGGAGGATCCAGAGAGGACTGACTTGAAAAATTGGGGTCAGGAATAGGTTTAAGGTCAAGAGAGTGTATAAGTAAGGAAGAAGTTGAATAAAATTTGACGGAAAAGGAGAAGGGAGAACATTAAGAATATCTGAGTGAGAAGAATGAGAACAGGCAGCTTGGTTGCTAAGAGCGCTGCTAAAACAAGGAAAGATAGAGGGTATCAGACAGGTAAAGAAGAAGAAAATGGGCAATGAGAAAGCGTAAGAATAATAAAATGTTATTTCCGGTGGGCTATAAAAGGCTTGTTTATTATAAGTATGGATATATTTTGTTGTGGTGGCATCCACTGGCATAACTGTTGGGCTTTGTAGATGCACAGAAAGATTTTGCCTGTGTGCCAGCAAGCTTTCAGCCCAGGAGAAATAGCATGCAAAAATAAGAAACGATAGAGAGGAACGTGGAACCGAAACTGGTACGAGAGATGGTGTTTTGAGGTTCAGCAGGATGGCTGGAGTCAGCGCTACGGCAAGGCGGTTTGGCACCTGCAGCTCCTTGGCGCTTGCTTTGCTGGGCTGTTGCGTTTCTGACAGGTGCTCACCTTTGTTCGTTGGGGGCGTGAGCCCTTGACGGGGATTAGGCGGATTTATTGCCCATTTATGAGCTCCCCATAAGGTGTGCGCTCCTGTAGAGTCAATGTCCCTCTGGCCAATCCTTGCAATGGCCGTATTTGGATTAATCTGAAAGACGAATGCTTTTAACATACAGAGAAATGTATTTTTTGCTTGTTCTTTTACATTTCAGACTTCCTGTGGGAAATGTTTTTCGACACATTTTTCTCTTTTAATGACTTGCTCTTACTGCAAGGAACGAGCTCAAGGATATCTCGAATCATATATAGGAAGCAGAGACATTTAGAATGAAGGTGGCTAGACCATAGATAGGAATGTAAACTCAGTAGTTCGCAGGAACCAGTTTATGCACAAATAAACTTGTTTGTCTCAAGTTTGCAAGGAGTTTTTTGTTTTGTTTTTAATAATTCCTCAAATGTAAGTGTTGGCAGTGTGAATATTTTTCTCATTCACATGAGGTCTGAGAAGCAAAGATGTACATCTCTGATTTTGGTTTGTGGTATCCACAGCTTTAGTTGCACTTTAAAAGGTTTTCTCAATGAGAAAGCCAAGTAATTGTGGGATGAAAACTTCTCAGTGCATTTCCTTTCTGGTTTGTAATGTTCTAAATTTCATAGAATTGAGGACAGCATTTCAGGATTTTGGGGAAAAAGTAAGGTGGGTAATAATAGGCCGTATTTAATCTTAAGTTCTCTCTCTCCAGGCTGGCTACCCAGGTTGGCTAAATCCTGCATGCTGCATCTGAAATCCTTGAGTTTTGACGGAGATTTTTTAACGGACTGTTGGGTATATGCCCTTGCCTTGTGCTGGGTCCGTACTGTGACATGTTACACACAAAGAAGGCTAATTTTTACGAGTTTCCTGTCTAACAGTGGTTGTATTTTATCCCATAAAAAATACAAATCTTTTCAATTATTTTGTCATGTATTAAGTGATCTCACTCAAACTTAAATATATAATATTTCTTTACTGGTGTCAGAAGCTCATTGTAATTACAGCATAAAATTTTCATATCAAGAATTATATGCCTTCTGAGAAGAGTTTATAAAATTGAGCAGATGCAAAGATTTTTAGGGAATGAACAAATTTAATATGCTTTTATATATATATATATAGATAGATAGATATGTATTTTAAAGCAATGAAAATTGTTTTTAGAAAGCAATTTTTGGCTGTATGTTGTTTTAGCTTGCAGCAGAAGTATGTTGCACAGGCTGGAACATGGTGTGTTTGAAGGAGGGGAAAGGGAGAAAGAAAGAAAAGAAAAAAAAAAAAAAAGGTTTCTCTCTTTTACCAACCTCTATGATTAGGAAACAGAGAAAGAGGGAGAAGAATTCCAGAAGAATTTCACATAGACAATGACTGCTTTTACCATGATAGTTCAAAGATTAAAAACAAAAGTTGAGTGAGCTGCCAAGCAGTGAGTGATTCCTATATACTTGTTGGAATGAGATCAGCAAATTGTCTGAAAATAGTTTTAGAGGCAGAGCCTTTCCAACTGGACTAAAAGTCTTTCTACCATCTTTTTGCCCTGTGAAGTTATCTTGTTTCCAGATCCATTACCCCTACATTATATGACCATTTATTTGTTTTCGTCAGCAAAATTGATCTTGTTTGTTCGAGGAAGTACTTGCTTTAAATGGCATCTGGGGCAGAAAAGGTGGAAAAAGCTTGGGGGTGTGTTTTTTTTTGTTTTTTTTTTTTGAAATAAACTTTGTATTCTGACCTCTGGTAGCCCTCATTATCCCCTTCCTATAAACAGGAGTTTGCTGGCTTTTTGTCAACCTCATTCCAAGGCTTTGTTAATTCACCGCCACGAAAATGAAAGTTTCATACACATTGACATAATTAATGAAGAGGCAGGCAGCATGCTGTACCAATTAACACCACAGGGAAAAGTAAAATTGGCTTCCTTTTTGCGTGTTGTGCCAAAGTTAAGGACTGTAACACACAGCAAATAAATAGAGATCCTTTTAATGAGCTGCAAGATCGAGCTGAATAACTCTGAAAGGATGTTGGGTAAACATTGCCAACTATTTAGACTGTTAAGAGTAATTGATGAGCTTAGTTAAGAATTAGGGGGGAGCGAGGGGGAGCCTGTCAAGGAAGGGATGTAGTGCTTGTCCATAAATAAACTTTCTTTTCAATGTAGCTATTAGGCATGTGAAAGAATATGGAGAGCACTTCAGATACTGGGAGGGGGGGGAAAAAAAAAGATAAGTGCTGTTCTGCTGTTCTGTCACCAAGCTTTCTTTTTGTCAGAATTCAACTTTTCAACTAAATATTTCTGTACACTGGTGTTTACTTATAATGGAAACGTGACTAATTGCACGCAATAGCCCAGTCATCTGACAGCGTAAAACATCATTCAGCCTCAGCTTTTTATAGCTGTTTGAGTTATTATTAAAAATAACAGGAAAGAGAAGAGATGAAGTAGCTGTGTTATTAATTCATTCTAATTACCTTGAGACGTGTGTAGGAATTTGGGTGCAGCTCAGGTCAAGACTCTTCAAAAAAAAAAAAAAAAAAATTATCTCTAAATAGCATTGACCTAGGAGCCTTGTATTAATGAGTATCGAAAGGGACAATAGTAAACACAAAGAAAAATCCAAACTTTTAATAGCTGTTTCTTGGGGAAAAACAAAATGACTAGGTATTGGAAGCTAGGAGACCTGATCCAAAGCCTGTATCATTTAGTTAACATTTCTTTGGGTCAGGCCTTTATGTATTTAAACATAAGCTGTTCAGTGGTAGCAGCTAATTTAAGCTTTTCTAAGAAAATGAAAAGCCTCCTTCATCGTGTTTTTTTTTTTTTTTTTTTTTTCCTCTAAGTATTGAATTTTGACTATTAGTTCGTACAATTTTATTTTAGCCCGGATACTGTGGTAGGTACAGCTTTATTACTTGGTGGTGCATACTGTAAAACCACAAATCTGGTGATGTCTGAGCATCTGGTTAAATTTGAGTTTGTTTAGTCAACGTTATCGCAAGGCACCTGAGCAACCTAAATAAATCTTCGATATTTCAAAATTATAATTAAGGAAGCACAATACTGTAAAGCTGAAAGCAATAAATAGAAGCCAGTAAAGAGTATGCCAGGCTTGATAAATGATTGACCTTCTAAATGATAATGTCTAGTGTTGAATAATCTGCACAACAGAGAGTTATGTATCCCTCATTTGGAACATTAGAGACGATACCACAAGAACCCGGTAATTCTCCAAATATTGATATGATATGCAAACACAACCAGAGAAGAAGTGCTTCCACTGTGGTGAAGTCCTTCTGCAACATGTTAAAAATGAAGTATATTGCTAAGTAGTTGGTTCACTGCTCTTTGCAAAAAGAATGCTAAAATGTAAGTTATTATTAGAACAATTGTAATGTATCATAAGATTGAAAAGTAAGCTTAACTTGGAGAACTTGTTTATTCAGAAGATAAGAATGGTAATTAATAAATTATGGTAATTAATAGAAAGATGTTCTTTTTCCCCCTCCCCAAGCAAAGCTCTCTCTAAATCTTGACTTTTCGGTGGAGCAATTTTTCCTGCTTTGTAACATGTATAGATATTTAGATGCATCTATAAACATTTGTTCTTTCATATTTATTCCTGATCATTACTTCATTAACTAGTATTATCTCAAATTTATTATTAAAAAAGAAAATATTCAATTGCTCACCTTTTTACTACTTAGCTAGCATGTCCTATTCTGTTTTCATCCCTTCCTTCCCGTATAGCCATCTCTAATAGTTCTAATGCATTCTCTAACGTATCTGATTATTTTGTATCTAGTTTATCTAAATCTCTCAGGGATTAGCAAAGTCTATCTTCACATCTTCTGCCTTCTGTGGTTTTGCTATGTCCATATGTTTTGCCCCTTTACCCGTTGTCCTTCAAAACATTGAATGCCCTCTGTTCTCTGCTGCATGACGGGCCAAGTCTCTGTACAGCGGTAGTGTCGGAGCCTTCCTGGCCGTTCCCGGCTCATCGGGTGGCTTTCATCCTTCTCCTCCAGCCAGCTGGCTTTAGCGCCGTCTCCACTCTGGCTCTTGCTATCACTAGCAAAATGGTGTCTTTTCCTTCCCAAATGTCTGAATAATTTGATTCTTCTCTTTTGACATCATGTACTTTCTGTCTTTTGCATATGCACTGGCCCTATTACCTTTCCCTGCTGCCCTGTAAAAAACTTCTGGAACTTCTCTAGTCCCAGTGGGGAACCACTGAGGTGCAGTAGAGGCTGCTGATGTAGGTTGTCCTGTTTTAGGACTGAACATAGTGCTGGAGAGAGAGGGGGAGAGAGAGAGGGGACAAAAGCCTCCATAAAGTCTTAGAAGGGGAAATACTCTATTGTCTTATTTTTGTGCGGGTTCTATGTCTAAGCCTCCGGTTTCTTCTTGAGTAGAAGGTACTTGACTTTTATATTTGCCCTCTTTAAGGCTTCATTTTCCATATCTGTAAGAAGACAGATTACTGAAATAGTAAATTCAGTTTGTTAGTCTCCAGATATTGTGAATTCCTGTGTTGAAACTTGCCACGGCTAAAATACAATCAGTATCTCTTCTTGTCACTTAAGCTGAAAATATAATGGTCTTGTTAAGGGCAGGTGTTCATCCATGTCTGTGAGGACAGAAAAGCTGTGGAGTATAGAGGACCTTACTGTGCTATGGTGCAAGCACATCTTGTATACCAAGGGGAGTGGAAGGTGCAAAGACAGAAGGTGACAAAAATAATGAGAAATGCAAAATATCTTCCAAAATATCTTTGGGACAAAGGCAACAAAGTGAGAAGAGGGGCCTGTACAACCAGGAATGCTGCAGAGGAGATTAAGTATCTTCAAAGCACAAGAATCAGCACTCAGTGAAGTTATCAGTCAGCAAATTTAATGTTAGCAAGGCAAAGAATTTTTTTTTTTTTTCATATGGACCATAATTAAATTGTGAAACTCGTAGATGAGCTGGATTCATACGGGATGGATCCAGTGGTGGCTGTTAGCTACAATGATCTTAATACAAGTCCTAGCCCAGAGTGCTCAGAAACCACTCAAGGCAGGAAGCTGGGAGTGTTTTGCAGATGGCATCAGTGTTCTGCACAGCATTTCTTATATATGTTCCTACACAAAGTGTTGGCTGCTGCTTACGGGATTCTAGACTAGGAGTGTTTCTCTGATGCAGTATGGCAGTTCTCATTTATTAACTCTATATTTGTAACTGTATTTGTAACATGATGTTGTTACAAATTTTTCCTAATTGTTAAAGACTAATTAAACAATTGTAAAGTTCAAAAAGCCAGTACAAGAATGTTTGTGTGTGTTTTACATCTGTATGCCATGAAGGAAGTTTCCACAAATAAACATGAAGTAGTTAGGGTGGACAGGTTAGAGCTTATTAATTACCCAGCTTTGTACGTATAAGCAATATATGTGCCAGCTCCAATCACTAATAAATCTATCAGCTTTGAGGGTTTTTCTGTTCATTTCTACTGAACTGTTAGTGTATGTGACAGGCCATGGTTCTGTCAGAACGAATTGTCCCCCTTGAAAAGTTGGCAGCGCAGGGAAGTGACAACTTAATGGAAGCTAAAGCACTCTAATGGCAGTGCCTGGTGAAAGCCGGGGAAAGTCATCCACAGCACTTGCCCCGGCTTTTGAAAACGTCTCTTTGCATTTCTGGTTGTGTGCGAGATACTGGAGCTTTACCGGAGTCGTATTTGCAGGTATTATTAAGTGAAATGTGATTCACTAAGGCATTTGCTTGTTGATAGACGTTATTCCACTGAGGTTAGCCTGTGTAAAGCTGGGATCAGATTGCACGTGCTCTGGAGTACTATAGGATTGCTCACTTTAAGGTTCCTAATTTTAGGTGTCACATAAAGTCATTCCAAATTCAGAACGTGAATAGAAATGCAAACGTTTTATCCCAGTTTTGGCATGAGTGTATAAATATTTTTATTTAACTATGAATGGAGTATATAATTTCAGTGGAACAGGTGAAAACAGTGCACTTTAAGACTACTTGTGTTTGTAGCTGAACAATATATGATTGTTTCAAGTGCCTTTTATCAGTATTCTAATTAAAAGTTCTGTGGAGATGATGGATAAAGTTATAGCACTGAGATTGATTTATGGTGCTGGAGTGTACTAATATATCTATTTGTAAGTAAACAAAAAGTTACTTGTCATCTTTTTGGGGTCACGCAAAAACAATTAATACTTCCCTTTTTTTTGAGTGATGGTAGTTTGGGGCAAAACCGTGACAGAGATGACTTGTCACCATATTGTTTTAACAAAATAACATGTGTATTTGAGAGGTTTTTTTTTTTTTTTACAGTATGGAATACATGTCAATACATGACTAAGAGTTATTAAATGTAACCATCACATTAATCTGAGCTCATAGGAAGAGAGAAGGAGAGAAGGTTCAAAAAGGACTGCAGAATTAAGCAAGAGAAGGCCAAGTGACTCATTTAAGTTGAAAAACTCTTAGTTGTTGAGTAGTTTTGCCATTTATATCTTTATTCAAATTACCTAGCTTTTCCCTCCAAAAGAAATCAATAGTATCAACGTATATTTCTATATATAATGAAAATGCTCATAGTTGATTTAAGTAGATACGTTTGAAGCTCTGTTGCCTCTACTGAAATGTGGGACTGAAGGAAGAAGGCAAACTAAGAAAGTTGTGATTTAGCCTACAAGTAGATTTAATGTGCTATGGATACTGAATAGTGTGTGCTGTAGCTCATTTCTGTTCTTATTTACAGTGGCATATCAAAACTACTTTAATTCTAGTGCCTGACTATAAAATCACCAGAATGAGATTAAAACAAAACCTGTGTAAAAGAGGGAAAGTTTCTGCCCTATTTATCTTTCATTTCTTTGTGTATTTCCATGCTTTATATTTTTAGGACTGAGCCTTTACACAATTTAGCATATTATTTCACTATTTTTGTCCAAAAAAAAAAAAAAAAAAAAAAAAGTGAATGATAGAACCAACCGCTGTCTTTACTGCTATTCTCAATGCAAAGCTTCCTCACTTCCTTCATCCCATCTTTTCAGCCCTCCTAGGAGATGTATGCTGCCTTGACTTGCCTCTGTGTTCTGTACGGCATGACAGGGCATCTGGTTTTGCTGCACACTGTTAGCTGCTTATTGATGTTAATGCACTAAAAATATGTTTAAAAACATTCTTTTAAAATTACTTACCTCTCTTTTCTGAAGTATCCCTTCAGCAGCTCTGTAGGTGCAGGAGATAGCTGAGTTATCATTCTTCCATTTTCAAGCACCAGAATCTATAGGTGAAGTTGCTGATCGAGGCATTTCTCAAGTTTTTGAGGCATTTCTGAAGAGTTTTAAGTTTAGAATCTCTTCATGTAGCTTTATCGCATATACTTCTATTAAGTTACATGCTGTGTATCTTATCTAAGTTTATGCTGCATGGTGCAATTTGGAGCTATGCACTAAGCAATCCAGTGCTACAATTCATATTTCTGAACAATGGGGGGAAAAGCATAGATATTTTCTTGTGATATTTTGCATCCTGATTGATACAGAAATGTTTATAAGTGCCAACATGTTTAGAAGACATTACGTGTTATTTGAATCACAGTTGTCGGAGGATATAAGATCCACTGATATAATTAGGTAAGTGTAAAGGCCAACAGAGTTAAATACAGCACTGAAAAAATTTCAGTATTGGAAAAGGCCAATGCAAAAAGGGCATAAGGAGGAGAGGGATACTAAAACATAAAGAGGAAAAAATAGGAAGATCATAAAATAATACAGAACACCCAATGTCCATCACACAGACACCTTTATTTTTAAGAGTGATAAGTGCCTGTGTCTGGGTGTAGACAGCCCATGTTTTAGCTCTCTGCTCCATTATGGATCTTTGGTATTTCTAATGGTTTTCTTGACTGAAGTGTGAGGCTATGCCCAGCCTAAATGGTTGATAGTAACTAGTGATAACATATTTTTGCTATGAAACATTTTTCATTGGAAAAAAAAAAAAATCAGCTTGCTGTCATTTATATATTCTAGCAGAATAAGCTCCTCTCCATATTCTTTCTGGTAGAATAGTTGCACTTTGTGTAATCCTTCACTGTGGTTTTTATATAATACATTGCTTTTATATCTCTTAATATAAATATTCTCAGTTAGAAATTCTTCTCTTAACAGGCAAAATGTGTAAAAACTCGCACAGCCTTTTTGCATAAATTGGTGTTCCAAAGCCTGTTGTACTTTGTGTGGTGCAGAGATCTGTTGCCAGTTGATGCATATCTAATATAGAGCAGTGACCACTGGATCTGCATTATGCAAAGCGTCTGACAGCTTTGCAGCTAATGTTTTCTGACGTGGAGGGATATTGTCAAGATTGATGGACCAAAGTTAAAACATCATTTTAGGAAACAAAAAATCCAGTTTGTTTCCTTTCTGTGGGAAAATTTAGGCTCTGGAAAGGTATTAGTTTTGCCTGGCATTGACACGGGCTCAAAGTGTTGTAATAATGATTTAGTTAATCTCTGGGCTATTTCTTAGGTGTTGAGAAGGAAGAAAAGCAAGAGAAAAGACAGTTTCAATCAGTCTAGATTAAAGCTTTTCTTCCAGAAGTCAATTTAAAAGAGTAAATCAAAATTATTCCAGGTTGTGACTAACATGCTCTCCCGTCTCCCCACTCCTTTATTTATTTATTTATTTCCACAAAGGAGGGTTCTTTGTCTACCCTTTTCACTTGCTGCTAATGCTCTTTAATCTAAGGTAACCAAATGTCTTTTTCTAACGTATAAGTAGTAGGCATAAAAGCTTAAGTTAAAAACTTCTAACGGAAGTTGACTATTTTGTGTAACTCTTTCCTTGCTTCTGGAGGCTCTGAAATTCTGCAAGATGGATGAAAAGTCTAAGGTCTTTTGGCAAGGTTTGTGTAGGGGACTCCAAGAATCGCTCTAAATAAAGCAAAGGTGATGCGAGATGCACGGGACTCGCATACCTAGGCAGGGAGCGAGCTGGAAAGGCCCTTGCCGGTGTCTGCCTTGCTCTGCTTACATGAAACAAATTTGGAATTTGCACAGAAAACTAATAGAGTCTCTGGTGTCTTGCAGATTTCTTTGGCTTTATCTCCTATGTATAATTAATGTAAGCGAGTGAGTGACTGAGCACTTTTCGGCAGGAGTCAATAGGCAAGTATGTTTGGAAAATGAATGAACTGCTAAGATTAATTGCAAGGCTACCCTCCTGAATCTCCTGGTGAGGGACTCAGAAATGTCATGCCTTTTATTTCCAAAGGATTTACTTAGTAAAAGTTGCTCAAAACTGAAAAGTGA
>VZSV01000087.1:2914620-2929141 GCA_013398735.1 Nothocercus julius
TATATCAAATATAGCAAATAATGCATACTATGCTTTGGGGACACAAGATACCATTTGGAGAACAGCATTTTGGAGAGGAAGCTTTTTTTGTTGCCTATCTTTTCCAACCTTTTACATACAAAATCAAATTTGAATCCATCTAGCCTGCTTCTGTATGGTTTAACTGAATGTCATTTCCTCCCCTATGCAATTTTTTTTTTTTTAAACATTTGAACACTTCCCCAAAAAGAATCCATTAGTGACAGACAACCATTTGGGATTTGGTATACAAAATCAGCTCTAGTTGTGAGCACTGTCATGTTGTTCAACTCAAATCTTTCATTATTTCTTTTCTTCATTCTTTTTCTCTGTCAAGGAAAAGGATTGCCATAGCATGTTGTGAAATATTATGCCACATGCACATAAAAATATATCTTAGTTGGCATATCTGTAATTTAGTTGTAAGTATGAAATTCCTATTAGGAATCTATATCATATTAGCAAAGAGTATCTTTCCTGTACTATATTATTTTGGTAACATGATAGCTAGATTTGAAATGGAATCCAAAGGTCATAGTTGCCATCATATTAAGGATTACTTAATCATATTTTCCTTCCCATCGCTGACCTCATCTCTCTCCAGCCCCTAAACTGCAACTCTGTACACTGCAGCAGGTGTGGAAAAAATCTGTAATAGACTCATGCAATTTCAATTTTAAGCCTGTGGTGAAGACAGTAGTTTTCTGACTGCATATCAGACTTTATTTTTTTGTATGCGAGTGGTACTAAAACTATCAAGTATTTGATTATTAGGGTTCAGCAAACTCATTATATTGAATTTATATGTCATTTTTATTTTTCAGACCATATCTTGCAAAACTTGAAAGTAATTAGCAAATATTACATTTACAATTAAGCATCAGATACATTAAGGAAAACATTAAACTACAATGTTCCTCTCCTCTTAAAAAGGGTGTATTCTCTGTATTGCACTTCTGCAGTGCCATTAGCAAATAAAATACTATGAAATTACTTTAAGTGTTATGTAATTGCATTCTGCTTAACAATAAAACAAAATTATGTGTATGGGTCAAAACTGCAGAGCAACTTAATCTTTCTTATGCCAAAAAATGGAACTTCGTAAATGTAAAGCAAAAGTTTATTTAAAAAAAAAAAAAAAAAAAAAACAAAAACTGTTTTGGATGTTCTTTTGGAGAAAAAAATTAAAATTACATGGAGCACAACTCAGGTAAAGCTGGTTTGATTTGATGAAGGCTATGCATAACCCCAAAGCTATGGCTGTGATGGCACACACAAGACTAACTAAATAAGTATTGACACAATGTACTCTGGATATTTATGACTACTGTGGGGGAAAGATGTTTGTGGTGATTGATTTTGTTTCATAAAGAAGGACAGCGTAAGAGTTTTCTGATTAAATGTTATGTCTGTGATAAAAGAAATACAATCAGAATACTGTTTTTCAGTGTATTTGAACTTTTTTTTATGGAACAAAAGGATTCTTTGAGAAAATATAAATCATCAGGAAAATAGTACAGAACTACTATAATAACATTAATAAGGAATGTAATACATAAAACACACCGAGATTTGTTTCTTTTAACATTCCAGCTTTGCTACTCTGTTTTTTTACTTTCTGTTCTTGGCTTCTACAAAAAGCCCAGTGCTGATATGTTGTCCCGCAATGTGATCTGCTGTAGATCTGGGAAGGTTAGACTGAGTGGGCAGGCAGTCATGCAGGTGCGGTTGAGTTGGTCAGAGGCATAGTCAAAATCCTTATCAAAATCCTAGGAATTGTGTGTGCACGCATATACGTATATGTGTGTGTGTGTGTGTGCATGCATGTCTTTATGCCTAAAAGTCATTGACAACTAGTATTGTACAGATTTCCAAAGTACCGTTAAGAGCTCCAGGGCTTGGTAAGGTCTGAGAAAAATAATAGGAAAATCATTTCTGATCATCTGTAAATTGGGTGTCATATTTTAGAAATCGTTAAGCACTTTTTGTTGAAATGCAGTAAGAGGATCCTGTATCCTCCAGTCTATCATTGTAGCAGATGTATGTAGGAAAGAAGCTATTAAGAGACAAAAATGCTCTATAAAAGAATATCACAATGAATGTCACGGGAACTGGACACCAGAATTTTACTGTGAGGTCCCTTCCATTTGGTTGATTTCTACGAGAACTGAAATCCTTCAGCATAAAGATTAAAGTTCAGGGCTTCTTAACGTGGCAGCAAGGACTGTCAACAAGAAAGGCGTTCATTATTAATAATGAAGAGAGTCTTATCATTTTTCTTTTTACTGGGAAAGAAAAGGACAAAGAGACATCAACACCCATGAAATTCTACAGCTAACCCATTCACAGTTTCTGGATGTTTTCTTCATGATTACATGGATAATCTGTCATTTTTGCATTTGGAGTTAGTTAGAGAATATAACAACTCACACTTCCTATACAATTTAGTTGGTACTTACTAGTTCTGATTAAGTATCAAGTTATGCCATTCCTGAAAACTATTGGAATACTACAGCAGTCCTTTGAGGTATGGAAATGTTGTATAAATACATTTCTTTATGGAGAAAAATGTTTGATTAATCTTCATATTAAAAGAAGTTTCTCTATGCTTTTTCTTAAGTTATGAGTTTCTGTCTAATTAGGTGTGAATTATCTAAGTAAGTTCCCAAGTATTTTAATGGTAAACATTTTTATGCTTGCTAGAAAAATTTCTAGAAGATATCATCAAAGGCAACTTATATCTTGGAGACTTCAAAATACATAGTTCAGATCTTTCCAACAGAAATAAAAATGTTTACGCTCCGGGGAGGAAGGTAAGTGTTAAGCAGTTTTACATGTTAAAGAAAATCATACACTACTTTCATCTTCTATAGAAATAATAATAATAATAATAATAATAATAATAATAAAGAAATTCCTAAGAAACTGGTCCATAATAAAGCACTGTATTGAAAATAAAACTGAAATAAACGACCAATGTGTTAACATTCAACTTTAGATATTCAGTGGCTTAGGATATATTTCTCTGGAAGCATAAAGGTTTTCCATTTGCTCCGTGTTACAAAGTCCTCCTCTAGGAAGGAGAACTGTATCTTTCTATAGGGTCATTGATGTAACGGTAGCTATGAATATGCAATGTTTGGTGAAGAGGTGAGGGATTCCTCCCCTGCAATGCTGTAGGAGGGATAACGGGAATGATGAGGGGCTCTGTGGATGCTGAGAATAGATTTAGTTCTACTACTTCACTATATGTAAAGGTATCTGATGCATTTTTTTTCAAAGCTGGGGCCTGCCAACACTTACTTTTTTCCATGTTGGCCTGTGGCTATGACTACAGGTCTACCAGCCTACAGTGATATCTCTACCTCTGAGGAATGACCTTCGGTCATTTGGTCACACTGGTACGTTGCCTGTTGGGACAAAAAAAAACTTCCTCTGTTGCAACAAAGAAAGGTGACTTTTCTAGAGTGACTTTCTCTCTTTTTATGTTATGAACAAAGTATTAAGTGGTGATGGATTCTTTGACTCTGAAAACCAAGCGTGTATTCACGATACCAATGAGTTATGATGGGTGTTGAGCAAGAGGCAAGCAAGAGGCGTAACCTTTTGCCAAAGGGCCCCTCGCTAGACTGGGGCAGTCCAGGCTCAACTGTCTCTCTTATTTTTAGCAGTCAGATAGCTGTGGATTGGCAATGTTTTATTAGACTGTGTCCGGAAAAGTGAAATTTATTTCCATGCAGAATGGAGCACTGAAAAGCTGTAGCGAGTTAACGTAATATTGAGGTGAACAGCTTTGCTTTTTTGTTCCATTTTGCTTGAAAGTATGAGTGGAAACTCTTATTGCAGAGAACATAGAAATCTATTGTAAAAGTGCATCTTCAGATGAACTTGACAAAATTATTTGGGGGATGAAGTATTCGAGCACAGGTCTTTGCCTTATATTATTAAGAAGAATGAAACAGGTCACCTGAGAAGTCACTGAAGAAAAACAAGGTTCACTGACTAATGCTCATTAAACAACCTCCTATAAGGAAGTGGCTAAAACCTCAGAATTTTGCTCTCTCTGAGCATCTCAGCTGCCCTAGTTCAGATCCGGCTGCGTGTACATCCTTCTGTAGAGCTGCTGTGTTCTGCCCTGGGTGACAAATTTTACAGCACTGGACAGGACCGTTTATCACCGGTCCCTAATCAATGGGAGGATCCTAAATCCTTTGGTCTGCAAAGTAGTTTGGTGTAAGGGCTTTTCGGAAAGACTTGAGTTGGGCATTGGAGCATCGAAGAAACTGTTCGGGTTCACCTGACCCTGAAGCCTTTTAGAAAAGTGTCTAATTTTGTTGGAGCAAGGGTGAAGGCTAGAGAACAAAAGCAAATAAAAATAAATAAAGCTAAGGAGCTAAAGGTTTCTTAGTGATTCCAAGCTATGCTACTTTGTCGTTCCATAGTGAGGATGGTACTTGGACTCTTCTCCGACTGAAGGAAGAGTAATGTGTCTATGGGAAAGCCGTATGCAATAAAATCCCTCAGGATGTATGAATTCTCATGACACCGGTGGACTTGGTTCTTGTATTTTGTAGCCTTTGTGCATTTATCTCACAATCATAGTCACAGTCACGTCTTTAATATATTTTTGTCAGCCTACTTTATGTATGTGTGTCTATATATAAAAAGGTACGAGGCTATAAAAAAATGTAAAATATCAAAATTCTTTGGTAGTTAGGAATAAAAGTCCATATATGAAGAAGGACCTCCCTTCGCCCCGACTTGGTTGATCAGAGTTTTGCAGTTAGCTTGGATAGAATGAGACCTGCAGCAATCTTAGAAATCAGCAGTTATTTCTTTGTGGGTAACCTATTAAACAACATCAGTTTTCCATGTAAAGTATTACTAGCATTAGGATTTCAGGTGAGGGTTAAATATGACACGTTTAATGTCATACGTGATTGCAGAAGGTAGAGGTGGATTTTGCTTTGTTTTGTTTTATCCATTAGTAATACATCTTGTAACTCCCTCGCCTGCAGTGAATTTTCCTACATGTTCCCAAGCGTTTCTGTAGAGAACCTAATACTTATACACAGGATTAAGATTGTTGATGAATTATGCAGCCAAGTTGTCTTGTTCCTGGACTAAGTTATGTTGAAGTTGAATTATTTTGGCAAGACTTAGGTAAAGATGATAGTTTAAGGGTGTGTTTGTTTTTTTTTTTTTCTCCTCTTCTCCAATTATATTTCTTTTCATATTGTTTCCATCTTGACAATCAGAGTGGCGCTTCAGCAATAACTTTTGAAATACTGAAGAAAGAAAGATGAGAAAAAGCAAGCACGCTCTTTTTTTCCAACTTTGTGGGAAGGTCAATGACAAATTTTGGAGAATTGTCAGAGTGGCTCAGGTGTAAATGATTATCCAGTTCTGATATTTACCCTGATTTTAGTAGCTTTTTAGTGCAGAATCTGATTAACTGGACTTAACTTTTCATGTATTCCAAGTTGAAAACGATCACAAAATCCTTGAGAAAAATATTGCTGCTAGCTTAATCTGCAGCACTGCAGGTATTTTTCTGCCCAGAGAGCCCAGTGCCGCATTCATTGAGTATTCAGAGTTCTATGAGTTTCAGTGTGTTTGACTTGCAGAGGATGGAACAAAACTAGATTCTTTAATTGTTGCTGTTTGTCCTCTCGCTGCTGCTTTTAGTGAATCTTGCTTTTCTTTCTCTGCTGTTTTCTTTCATCTGTGGAATGTTTGTAGGGCATTGGTTCACACCTGGTTTATGTTGCCCCAAAATTGAAGCTAGCACCTGATGACTGTTGAGTGGCCAGGATAAAATGCGTTGTTGATCTTAGTTAATTTTCTGCAGTGGAGGCATCGCCAGCACATCCAGGTTTGAGGTGGGTCCTGCAGGAAGGTCTGAACAAGTGTGCAGAATAAACCACGGAGTCATTCTGAGAGATGGTACTCACAGGTTTGAGCTGATGCAAATGCATTTTGCATCATGCATGCAAATACATAATGCATCATGCATTAGGTAACTTGCAACTCTGTAAATAGCTGAAAGGAATAATGTGGCAGCTTTCAAATACTTTATTTTTTAAATGACTTTTTTTTCCCCTATGTAATCCCCAGCAAGAACTCTAAGGGGTGGTGCTTTTTACTTAATTTAGGTAACTTGTGAATATAATAGTGTGATATGAAGAAGCTACTTTTCATGTTTTGGCTTTCTACTACTTTGAATGACCCCTTCAAATATGTCAGCATCTATACTGTCAGACCTTTGCTTCATTTAAATGCAGAACTCGTTAATTAACAAGGTTATCTATTACACATATACTTGTTTGGCTTTTTGCTTCCCTCAACTGGAGCATATGGTTTGGAGAAGTTCCCTGGTCTGCTCTCTCCCAATTATTTGTTGTGCTCTCTGTGTATTGGCAGCACCTTTGGCGGTAAGGCACAAAGGTTACCCACGTTAGCTTTAGCTTTGATTGCTGGTCTAATAATAGTAACGATTCTGCTCTTGGGATGTGGAAGTGCACACATGAAGGGGAGCAGAGAAGAAAATTAGATCGGTGGGTAAAAGCTAGAAAAAAAAGCAAGGTTGGACTTTGTTTGCAGAAATGATTTAATGCCCTCTCGATATATATGAGCAATCAGACACTGTACTGGGAAGCACCACCAACCATAAGATAAACAGTTTTTATGCTTTATACTTGTTTTTTGAGAATGTGCTCAGCACCTAGTATGGAGGCGCTTGGTCTGTTATCTGCTCTCTCCTTTAGCTTCCTTAACCCTCGTAGAGCTTTTGAGTAAATTTAAGCACTGTTCAGACTGGAAAAGAGTGTGTTCACATAAAAGTAGTTGTTTTTAACTGCATTTTAGATCTTAAATTTTCCTGTGGTTTTTGGTTTTATATTATGTAGTTTTTTTTAATGTGTGCTGATGTCTGAAAATAGGACCATGGGGATGGGGTTGTTGATAAATATCAGGTGGAAAGGACAAACCTGAGTTTGTCTCTTTAGGTGGTTCTATTAGTTGTAATTTACAGCAAGTTCTCTTTCATACTGAATAAATAAAATAAGCCAGTGCTTGTAAAAGTGACACAAATATAAATATCGTGAACAAACTTTAATGAGTCTTTTATTTAAAAAAAAATCTGTAGCTGTCATGCCTATAAGTTTTTTTTCTGAAGGGAGGAGAGGGATTAAGGGCCAGGTTAGGTAACGCAGTATGAAATGTGCATGATCCTAGGCTGATTTGGGGAGATGCAGGAGCTGCTTGTTGCCTGTTAATGTGTGTGATCATACATCAGTGCAGAAAAACACCACCTGTTTTGTTTTTTTTTTCTTAAATGTGCCCAGGATATTTCTGACACAATGTTGAATGTAACATATTATACATTACGTTGTGCAAATATAACATGATTTGGATGTTCTGAGCTATCTTTCTTGAAAAGTTTGTATTTCAAAGGAGGAATTTATCCAAAGTAGGAGCGCATAGGGGAGAAGTGCTACAGATGTGTAAGAATATTGATGAGGGGTGTTGGAGAAAGGAAGGAATGTCAGTTAATTGGGCTGTAAATGTTAAACAGGAACAAATTTTTGTGCAGAGCCTTGAATGGTCTGAATCCCCGAGGATGAGAAACTTGAACTTTATGCAAAAGGCAAAAGAAGGGGGGAAAGTGTCAAAAAGAGTGACATAGTAGCAGAGGGAAAGAGAAGAGTGATTTTGGCAGTGCAGGTGTGGATTTTGGTAAATAAAAGATCATAAGGAAGGAATGGCAAATAGGAGAGGTGAAGGATGGCCACAATAATATGAGAGAGTTGATTAGCGTTGATGAAAGCAAATAACTTGTAGAGGATGTTGTAGAAGAATTGGCAGGCCCTAGTTATTAGCTGAGGAAGAGAAAGAGTCAGAGATGTTGAATGTGACACCTTATCAATTGAAGTTGAGATAGATTAAAAAAAGTACCAATTAGAGAGTGAAAAGAGGAAGGAATTGATGCTGGGCTCAGGAACAGATCTGGTAGAGGTTGCGCTAATGAAGCAATTGGAAAGGTAGTGTGGAGAGGACCGGATCCCAGAAGGATTCAGTGAAAGAGTGGTGAGGAAACAAAATGACTGTAACAAAACCAGCAGGTAAAATAAACTGGGAGAAGAGAAGGAGAAAAAAAAATAGAGACAATAGAGACTGGAATAGAGACAATATTGACTTTGTGTATCAGATTGAACCTCCTCACACAGTACTTGTATCCCTATTTCAAGGCTTAATGAGCAGGCCTATATAGGCAGCTTTGTATCAGTTCCATATGGAGAGCTGCCTGCCTGCCAAAACATGCAGTTCTGCAAGGGTGATAAATGGCCAAAACTCTTAGCTTCAGAAAACCCTCTTCTAACTTCTGGCATAACAGCGAGGTTGGGTCGTGGCATCTGACGTCTGTCTGCTGGAATGGTCTTTTGGAGACGGTATAGGTGACGTACTTCGGAAAGCCCTGGAAGTGTTGTAGTATACACAGGAGCCAACACTTCCAAAGGCTCCTTTTTAATTTTCCTAAAGCTTTGTCCATGCCTCTCTCAGTGGAGAGGGGTATTTAACTGGGACTCTTTAGGCTTGGCCATGCTGCTTTGAAGATGTTTGAGTTGGAAGTCAGATTGGAAAGCCACATGAAAGAATTAGAAGGGAGAAAGAGTTTTGAAGAGTCGTTGAACTAAATTTAAAATTGGCTGAGCCTGTCTCATGTGTCAAAATGATGAAGACTATTTTGAGATTTACCAGTAGAAATGATGATGCCTTAATTCCTGCAGGGAGCTGTGGAGACATTGTACATGGCTTCTGAGGGATCTCGTGTTCAGGAGGGGCAAGTAGGCTGCAACATGTAGGCAGAGGACATGGCAAGTGGGGCTAAGGAGGATGTGTTGGTTCGATTCAGGAGCACGTTAATATTTAGCTGTTGTACATATCAAAATTAGCTGCTGCATTGGGGACTAAGGTTGGTGGATTTGGGCAGAATATATGAGAGAGTGCAGTTCTAGACAGAATAATAAAAGGAGAAGTGATTTCATTTTAGAAACTGCTGATGTCCAGTTAATTTAATTCCTACAGAGAAAAGAAACAATCTTTACATAATAGCATAATTAATCTATCATTTATTCTCCTTCTGAGATTTGTGGGGTTTTTCTTCCCTGTTAGGAATTTATTAATCTCTTTTGGAAAACTAACAGACTTGAGCAAGATGTGTTCCTGCTACCCTGATATAGATATACCCATGTGTGCGGAGTTTTTTCTGCTATGATATGAAAACAAGCTCTAAGTTGATGTGCTTCTGCTGCTCATTTCTCACTTTAAGTTGCAACCTTTTATTTGTTATGTCATAGTAACAAGCTGTGCGATGTGGGCTGCAATTAAAGGAGCATAAATGGGGGGGCAATTTATTTTCATATTGATCTTGTGAGAAAATAATTTTAGCTTTATGTTAACTATACTATATTCAGTGTGCATAAAGCAGAAATTGTAGTAGTACAGGTGACTTAAGCGTCTATGTAAAAGAAGAAAAATGAACAAGTTTATGTTAAAATAGTTACAGTCCATATACGTGTGTGTATGTATATGTGTGTGTGTATGTATGTATATATATATATATATATGGATAGTATATATACACGTAGTCCTTACTACCAAATAATCTCTTTGGCTCCTGTTTGATGTCTCACACACCCAATCCACAGTGAAGGCAGATACTGGCGGGCCTAATCGCCTTGTATAAATCTGTAGGCTTTCATCTTCTGCTGCATGATTTCTAGGGTGGGAAGCCTCCGTGCTTTTAGCTATTTCACAAAATTATAGAAAGGCTTTTAATATCGCCAGGAAATTTCATATAACTAAAGGTCACACAGTTAAGTTGGCTTCCCCCCCCCTCCCTTGAATTTTGGAAAGAATATGGCAACGTGATAGTGACAGTGTCTGTCGCCCTGTGGGGTTGAGAAGTGCTCAGAGCTCGGGTTGGTATAAGCTGCGTCTCCACTAGATGGAGGTGCTGGAATAGCTGTGCACGCTCCCGAGCGCGGAGCTGCCCGCGCATCCCTGCGAATGAGGAGGAAGGCGAGGGCTTGAGTTCCCACCTTGCTGTGTACGGCAAAAAAAAATCGTGTAAATCCACTGCGTTCGGTGAGCGGCGCTCGTGCAGCCTCGCGCAAAACGGGATCGGGGTCTCTCTCCTTCCCCTGTTACTGTAGTGGACGTTGCTTTCTCCAGCAGAGCTAGACACCGTAGGCCAGGAAAGTAAGACTGAATGTGGAGCTTGCACCTTCTGCTTGCAAAGGTTGCAAACTCTCTAAGAGCTAAACATTATTGTTTTTATTTATTTATGCGTCTATGGCTGGAATAAGGGATCTTGGCGGCTTATGTTGTGGGAAATCTCTGTAGTTAGTGTGGAAAGCTTATGAAATACCTGGTTAAGTGGCACTGAAAAGGTTAACTTTGGTATAGTATCTTTGTAGATGGTGAATGTGAAGTGCTGGAGAAGTTATTGGATGTAACAGTGCTTAGCAGAAACAGAAAATTAATAATTCTTAGTTGCCTGAGGTAAGTGCAAGTCCCTGTAATGTCTTGATCTTTGTGCAAAGACCTATTGAAGAAAAGCAGTCTTAATAAAAACCTTAAAATAGAAATGGGGATTTTCATGACAAGAAAATACCCATGGAATGATTGCTTAATTGAAAAGAATGGAGGGAACCCTTTTATTTATTTTTTTTTTTTTGGACAACACACATTGTTTAAAAGTGTCAATACTATTCCCTAGCTTATAAAAATAATTGCAACATAGATATTTGAGGAAATGGAGTCTTATATGGACTGAAGAAGGCAAAGATGTTAATGTTTGTTAGTAACTTGTCAAAATATATTAGTGAGTATATATTTTTTAAAGTGTACAGTATGGTACTTTTTAAGTTTGAGTTGAGACATTAATGAAGCAGATGGAAGGAATCTCATAGGAAAGGGGAGGGTCAAGTAAGTTATCAAGCCCTTTGGAAAAGAAATAGGAATTTTGGTCAAAGAATGGAAATAATCCCCTGAGATGCAAGAGGCTTTGGGCTGAAAAGCCTTCCATGTTCCGAAAGTGGCTCCATGATTCCTTAGGAGATGTGATTTCTGGTTAGGGAGGAACAAGTAGAGAATGTTGTAGACATGAATAGAGGACAAAATTGAACTCAGAAATTCAGGACAGAACTGCACGGTTTTCCAACGCAGACAGTTTTGCTGCTTCTGTGAAGCAATATTACCGCTTTGGGGAAAATCTTGGTTGAGAAAAGGTAATTGGAATTAAACGCCAAGGTAACTTGTTAATGGACAGATCGCAAGGAGCCAGGGCTTACTGAAGGATGAACGTGAATAGTTGGTAGGACACAGCAGTCTAAATGCAAGGCTGCTGCGGGGGGACGTTTCCAATATGACATGGTGGGTGGTCTTGCAGGTGGTCTCTTTCAGATCTTACTGATTGTGCTTGGTGTTAATTGGAAACTTTACTGATGATGTTGTCAACTAATAAAGGGATAAAATATACTTCAGTTGCTGAGTGCAGTGTCTTGGGTTGGAAAATCCAGCCGTGTCAGAAACGGAGAGCCAGTCCTAGTGATGCCATCACTGTGCTTGAAATTCGGATTATGCTTCTGGTCATCCATGTATCAATGGCAAATCCAGGATGGTGCATGCTGTGCATATAGCCTGAACTTGGAATGTGGTTAAGACTGAGGGATTGGGTTTAGTATAGACTCACGTAAACAGGACGTGGCTTAAAAGAAGTGACATTATTTTATTTTTATGAGCTAAAGCATGCTTTGTTATAGGATTCCTGAGGAATATGTTATGTTGCTTGTTATAGTATTCCTTTAAATGGCAAGGAACTTGAAGGAAATAAATTGGGTAAGAAACTTCCTGAGAATGAATTGAAGTAATGTATTATATCAGACTGAAGAAATTTGTTACTTTATTTAGGCTTTGTGTGCATATGTAAGTGCATGTATGTAGATAAATTATATAGTGAAAAACATAAATGTTCTTGTTTCAATAATAAGAATTAATAAAAACAGAGGGTGGTCATAGTACTTGTGGAACATACTGTTCTTACTCAGAGATGTGTGGAAGCAAGAGCATAAGAGCAATAGGAAATTTACTTTTAATATTTACTAAATTGTGAAGTATTTGTTCAGCGTGTTGTTTTTAAGAGTGTGTGTTATCCCATTTGTTTTATAGATGTCGTCTTAGCTATAAAACAGTGCAGTAGACAGAGAAAACTTTGCTTGACCATCAGCATGTTCCAGAGCTTCACTTTGGAAAATTAGCTAGACATAGGGAGTTCCAAGGGGTTTGGCCAGGAAACAAGCTGCCTTTGATTCTGGCATAATGTAGAGCGAGCGGGTTGTCTGCCTCCTTACATAACATATTTGTTTTTCATTAAACATTCTGATAAGGTCTTATTAAAGTACCATGTATAATTTATCGTGTTTCGTACGAAAATGAGCTGAAGGGAGAATTCTTTCTGCTTAGGGCATTTCCAGAATAACAGGCTTTCTGTGCTAGGGAGGGAAAGAAAAAAAAGCAGAAGAAAAACATGACATACTCCTGTCAGAACAGGAGACTGCTTAAGGCAGAGAGAAAGAATGAAAGGAGGAGAAAGGGCATAGAGAGGGTTCATTTCTCTTCCTCACTTTCTCTTGTTCTTTTTTGCTCTTTTTTGTTTGCTTTGTTTGTTTTATTTTTTTCTCCTTCTGTGTCATGTAGTAATTTGTGCTGTTCTAGAGCTGTGCTGGTCTAGTACATCAGTCCCTGATAATCTGCAAAAGCGTGGATGTTTCCGAAGCCAAAAAGCAGTCCCTGCACTGTCAGTTTGTGCTTTAATTATTTCAGTGTTAACCGTGGAGCACTAAATCCGTTGGTCTTGTTACATTGGCCGGCTGCTTTGGAGAAAGAGAATTATGTAATAACTGATTCTACTGGAAAACGTTTTTTTTTTCCATGAAGATGACTTCCGTGGATCTAAATCAGTCTCTGAAGTTTCTGTGGGTGTGGGTATGTGTGCACACATGTAAAATGCAAAATAATATGTATATTTTTTAATGCACAGCCTGAGTTGCAATGACATGTTCTGTGTCTATTTGCATTTATGCAGGGGCTTTTACTTCTTTTTAAAGGAAGTCTTCAATATCCAGAGACCTATATTGTATTGTTGTTTATTGTCATTAACATTAAACTTTTGTTATAAGATATTTCTCTGTGGAACATGAATTTTACAGGTGTCCTGTAAAATTGCTAATTCAAAAATCTTTTGCTAAGTCTTTTTAAAAGGAGCCCCTTCAAAACCTCAGGTGTTGCTTTGAGGTTTGACCTTCTTTCCTGAAGAATTAATAATTCATTCATTTGTCAAATACTAATTAAAAACAGTAGTATCTTTTGTTATACTTAAGTAGTGCCTAGGAAAAAAAGGAGACCTGTAATATTGGACCTCAAGGACAAGCTATAATACAAATTATTTGATTTGCAGGTCACATCCTACTTTATTACATAAAGACTAACTAGATCTACTAATGAATAATTATTACTCCATAAAAGAAAGAAAGAAAAAGTCTGCTAGAGCAGAATACTAATTTGAGGTATCACTCTCCAAGTAAAAAGTAAACATAAAATTCTAAAAACTACCCATGTAATTTGTCCATGTAGCCTGATAGGGCACTCTTTGAGAGTAGATTGACTAGCTGTCAAATACATTTGTAATTTTAGATGAGTTTTAGAAGAAATTTAAGATACAATCTCTATGCAAGTCTCTGTCTCCCCCACATCGCCCCCAGAAGAAAGAAAAACCAGGAGAGCCGTAACATTTATTTCACTATTTCCCTCCTGGTGTTTCTGCTGCGGTGGTTACGCTGGTATTTCACACTTTTTCTGTGTGCTTTTATAGGCTTCCCTGGGAACCGAGATAGTGAATGACATGCAGATGTAAAATTAATCTGTGTTTTCAAATAAGCTCATTTACTGCTAGCACTTTTCCTGCTGGAATCCTCTTGGCTAGCCAGGCTTAGCTTTCCCTTCTCCACTTTGTGCTTCGTACTTTTGTTCTTTGGAGGGGAAAGCCCTTTTCGTGTCAGGTGCAGGTCCTGAGAGGGGAGGGAAATAGAAAGGTGTGTGCGTGCGTGCAGAATCCTAACAGGCGCTCGGTCCCAGCTGGGCAATGACATTAATTGCCCAAATCTCTCGGATGCCTGTGATGCAGCGCGCTCACTTTCTCTCCTTCCCTATCCTCTCCAGGGATTTTTAAAAATGCGGTATTTGAATTTTGGTGAGTGGTAAAGACCCTGCCCTAGGACCCATTTGACAAATGAGAAGCCGTGCAGCAGCAGCAGCCGCCTGAGCCGCGCGGAGTCAATCTCTCTCTCGACTAGTCAGCAGCTCCGCTCGCGAGCCGAGCCGCAGCTCGCGCTGTCATTGAGGAAGTTCCATTTGCTCATCAATAGGCTGCAGGCTCTCT
>VZSV01000087.1:2930262-2969686 GCA_013398735.1 Nothocercus julius
TTTTTTTTTAAAAAAAAAAAAAAAAAAAGGAATCTGCCCTTACAGAGGATCATTCAGGAGGCATGTAGAGCCACGACTGTTATATGTTATCATGCAGAAATGCATCTTATTAATCCTATTTATTCCGTTACTTTTTGCTGAAACTTTGGGGGGGGGGGAATCTTGTGCCTACACACATCTGAGGAATAAAGCAGAGGGACGTTTGACTGAACTCTTCTAACTTCTACTGCAATTGTTTATATGTATATTGACTTCCATGATACAGACAGTAATTTATTTTCATATTTATAAATGCCTGATTTTTTGCTTACAGTTTCTTTAGCGTATTTTGTTCCCAAATGTTAAATGAAATAGAAGGAAAGCTTATTTTCTATTTTAGCATACTTGTCTTTCTGTTTTTGAAACAAAATTCTTTGAAGGATATAAAACCTTCTGTAGTCTTTTTTTTCTTCTAGCATAATATAAACCATTTTTGATTTACAGCGCCGAGTGCATAATATAAGAACAAGAGTTTATGCCCTAAATTTTACATGTATGTAGATTACTGTGTCCACAATTGAAATGTACATTAGAAGAATTTAGTGTATTTAGTATTTAAATAATTGCATGCCATAATTAAACTGGATGTTGTTAGTACTTCTGTGCACTGGCTGCCTTTTGGAAATGGCTTTTATGGATCAGTTTTAATTTTCCAGCGTGACTTGTGCAGTTTCTGGTTGTATGCGAAATGTTCTGCCCTGTTGGGTCGTGCTCGTCCCTGCCGCCCACGAGCCAGTGGCAGGGTTAAGGATGCGGCTCGGGGAAGGGACGGGGCAGGGGGGTGAGAGGTCGCGCGGAGGGGATTGGAGGTGAGGATGGCGCCTGCCATCCTCTTCCTCGTCCGTGAGCGACTGCAGCAGCATTATGCAAACACGTCCCTAGCAGGGCACTGCTTTCAGGTTTAGGAAACCGTGCAACCATAATGATTACTTTAAAGCAGGGAATTCAATTGCATCTGTGCTGTTCCAGGGAGGTATGGGAAGTGATTGCTAATGCACTTGACCAAGTGCTGTGACTAGAAGATAAATTTTTAACTCTTTAAGTGGATTAACTGCTACACTGAAAGTGTGTTTTTTATTAAAGGGTTGATTTTTACAGTCTGGTTAATGCTAGTGTCAGTTTAGTTTCATTGCACCTCTGTTACTGAGAGTTATGTATGAGTAAAAGGTCTCCAGGATTCCTGGTGGTAACTGTGGCAGGTTCCAAATAAGCTGCTTTTTGCCTATTTTAAGTGTTTAGTTGGTGTTTTACTTGGAGTTCCTGGAGAGTCAGATGATTATTATCTAAATCCAGATAGGATTTTTTATCTGTTGTATTTGTTGCATTTGATTCTTAGAAATAATAGCAACTTTTTTAGCCACAGATAAGATAGAAAAGAAGGAATATGGTGACATTGTGTGTAAAGTTAACATGTAACATTATTCTGCATTTGAGAAAACATCAGTGAACTTTTACCATGATAGCCTGTTTTTCCCATGTCTAATCATTTCTAGCACCCCTGCAAATGTAACTGCATATTTTGTATGTCTGCTGTAATTATAGTTATTTCAATGAAAGCATGAATGCTTGTGTGTGTGTGTATATCTATATGTATGCATTTTTTTTTTTTTTTCACCCATGTCAAGTTGTCTGTTGAGCTTGCTTCTGGTAGCCTAAAGCTTTGTCTGGCAACTTAGGAACCAGTGACTCCCCGCCTGTGGACCCTACTGAACAACAATTTTGTACATGTTATGTGCACCACTTCAGTACAGTATTTTTTGTTTGTTTGTTTTAGGGGAAAAAAATCCCCCAAACTTCAGGTTGTACCTCATTTAAAATTAATTCTAAAATCTTTATTTCTACAGGGTTATAAGTCGTTAACTTTATTTGGATTGTATGAAGAAATCTATTTTCTGTTTCTCTGTGTTACAGTAGTATCTTGTCCCACTTACGCTTAGTAATCTGGATATCTCCGCAACCTTTCCTGAGAGACTCTAAGAGACATTTTTATTATATTTGTCTCAAGATGGGCACACTGGACTTACTATCAGTGAACGTCTACGTAGCCATGAGAACGGCTTTTTCTGAGGAACTGTATTAAACCTCTTGGCAAAATCTGTGTTTGGTTCAAATTGGCCCTTATTTTTTTGTTAAACTGACTGCTTTTTCAGTTTGTTTGATATGCATTAATAAATTCTTTTCCACAGGGTGGGCCCCCAAGTGCTGCTGCAGCCAAGTTCAGTGCTAGGAACTATGTGTTTGCTGTGGCTTCTGATTGCACCTGTATAGAAAGTTTTAAGAGCTATGTAAGGAACCGCAATTTTGTTTTTAAGCAATTGGTCTGTGCTTGATTGCATGATAGCATACTTAACATTTAAAGCTTAGCTGTTGCAACACTAAAGTTAAAAATAACAGTGCAGAGGCCTAGTTCACATTATAGATCAACTGTCAACAGGATATTCAATTGGAGAAAAAAAAAAAGTGAAGGATGTTTCTGAGTGAGTTAAATTATTTGGAATTTTCTGCAACAATCCAGAAGTATCTTCGTATGAGAGAGTCCAACTTTTGAAAATCATTCCTGGATTTCCAACAACATTAATACCAAAATGTCCGTATCGATGGCAGCAGTGTGTAAAAGGCTTTGATTTGAAAGTTTTTTATGGTCTTTTATATAGGCAAGAAGCATAATGAAAGGTGTAGGTTAATGTCTATGAAACAGTGAGTTGGAATTTTACATAGTACCAATATTTAAAAAATAGGCCGAAGAAACTCAGATGGGTAGTGCAGCCTGTCATTTTGTATTATTTCAGTGTTTGAAATGGCTAAATATGTGTCTCTTTCTCTTCTCCTCCTTTAATAAAACATTTCAGTAGGACAAGTAATACCTACCCTCAGGTTCATATCAAATGCTGCTGCAAAATAGTTGTTATAGCAGAAATTTGACCCCCTGTAATTGGGATCTAGATTGTATTTATGGAGGCTTAGTTCTGTTAATTGATGTTTCCCAATGGTATGCTATGTTTTTGAGAAGACATGGAATTATTTAGCTGATATGGACGTTGAGTTGTTTAGTTGGTATTTTCTGAGTAAAATAACTAAGTCAACAGTTAAAGCGTAACGTAACAATCCATGTCACTGTGCTGTTGTCAGCATTTTAAAATTGGCATTTTTTTCTGTTTAATGATGATACATGTGGTTTGTTTTAAATAGTGAAGCAGTTTGTACAAAGGGTAATTCCTCTTAAATGGAGCAATTGCTCATAGTGGACGTCCACAGATCGAAAACAATTGAACTGAAACTTCAATATCAACCTTTTCTGTCTTTAACAAGAAAATAGTTCACGGCAGAGCTTGCATATCAAAGATTTAAAAATAAAAAAAAGAAAAGGTCCATCATGAAAACAAAACAAAAACCAGCAACTCTCCATCTCTACCCCAGCTCTTCCATTAGTGTTTACATGGTAAAATAGTGTGATTTTATTTAGGCCTTAAGTTTTAGGACTGTGGAGAAAAGCTGACTTCCTTCGCTCGGTTTCCTATGTCATGCTTTTGGATCTGGAGATTTATAGGAGTCTGAAGGACTTTTTATCACATTCTTTCTTCATGGCTTAATTCAAAGTTGATTTATTTGATAGCATTCACAATTGATGTAGTCAATAGTGTCAATAATGGAAAAAGGATTAGAACAGATTATCTTTGTGTTTAAATTGTATAAAGCATTAAAAGGGATGGATCATTTCCGGACGCGGTTTGCTCTTTTGGTGGAGAGTGAGCGTGTTACTTGCAGAATGTCGCTGTTGCAGTTAGTCTGCCTCTTGGATGCTTCGTGTCTTAGTGGGTCTTCAACGGATCAGGTGTTGATTACAAGATATGATGTTTCCCATGACATCCCTGTTTAGAAACCTATCATTATCATGAAAACAATGTGTTTTTTTTGTTTTTTTTTACCTAGTCTGTTTATATCACTTGCTCTGGGACTGCCTTCTGAGATTATTTAGTAGGACTTAAGCTCGTGAAAGCGTCGAGCGTCTGTTAGGTTACAGATTGGAGGCTTCGCGCACTTCGGTTCCTCAGGCTGCGCTTCCCTGGTGCTTTTCACGTGAGAACCTTCAACCTCCGCGTGCAGCCGCGCGAGTGAAGAGAAGCCCCCGTGACGACGTTCGCTGCCATCTGCTCATCCTACAGCTGGGCCGTCACTAGCCGGCCCATGGACCGAAGGCAGGCTGGTTGGGCCCTTCTGGCTCACTTGAGCAGCCTACTACTACTCCTTAAGAGAAACGTAGTGCTTGCTTAGTCCTATGTATAGGATAAACACAAATAAAAACAGCAGTGGTGGTGGATAACAGTGGCTTGTAGTATCTTGCTTGGAAGAAGGAGCTGTCAAGCAGGATGGCGCTGGCACGGCCACCTCGGCGCCCTGTGGCTCCGGCCCTGTCTGCCGAGACGAGACTTGAGGCAGGGGCGCAGCTGTTTAGTGCGGAGGGCCTGTCCTTAGGGAAGCGAGGAACGGCCTCCTCGTGTGCCGTTCATCTTCATGAGGGAAAACAAGACCGTCCGGGGTAAACCCTGGAGGTGGTACTCGAACCTGCACCTCTCAATGGACAAGGGGCCTAATGGCTTCCGCGCCGTTGTTGCCCGAGAGCCGTCCCGTTGTTCCCGTGCTGCGCTGGGGGGCCCTTCCCGGCCCCAGGAGCTGCCGTTCGGCTGGCGGCAAGCCGGGTGGCCGAGCTCCGCAGCAGCGGGAGGTGCTCGAGCGAAGTGTCTCCTCTGCGCACGCCAGCGGCCCGGGGAGCTCCGTGGGTGCCCAGCACGGGCGCGGGAGCGGCCAGGGAGCAGCTCCCAGGGGGCAGCGCCAGGCGAACGTCTCCGTCGCAGCGTCGCCATTTCCATCCCTGGCCGGGTTTTCTGCTGCGTCAGCTGCTCCGGAGCTGTTGCAGTTGGCGGGCGCCTGCCAGACGTGTCCCGACGGTCACGCGCCGCTCCGTGGAGCGCGCGCGGCCTGGCACGGAGCGCGCCTTGGCTTCCTCGGCGGGAGCCCTCCCGGCACGGCCGGCATCCCTTCGGCCCAGCAGCCGCCGAGGGCTGGGCCGTAAAGAGTTGCGGTGCTCGGCACGTGCAGGCTGCCCTCGCGTTGACTGTGCTTACCGTGCTTTGGAAGGCGCCCTTGGCGCCGTGCGCGGAGGGCAGCGCTGCAGGGGCGACGGCAGAGCTCCCGGCGTGCGCCACGGCCACGGCGCTGGTGCCGGCCCCTCCACGAGTCCTTCAGGCTCTGCCGCCTTGCGCAGGGGCCACACTGCTCAGCTATTGGTTTCCAAGTGCGGCATGTAATACCCAAGCGCTCCCGAGAAACTCCTGTCATTTCTTCGCTGGCGTTGCTCGTTTACCTCCGCGTTGGCTGCTGCAGAGCCATTGACTTCTTTTACATTCCGCTTCCCCTCCTGCTCGGCCAGTGCAGCAGCCCCGTGAATTCAATTAGGGAAAACAGCAAAGCTGGCGTCGGGAGCGTCCTGCCTGGGAGGAGCGGGGCCTTTGGTCTTTTGCACTATAGCAGGCTCCAGCTGCGGCGAGATCTCGCTGTGTTTTGATCCAGCTCTTTCTGGTGGTGTTGAACACGTGCAGAATCAAAATTAGATGCTGTAGTATTCGGCGGGTTATTTTTTGTTCACAGGGAGGCAGTGATTTTTGTCTGCTCCTTGAGAGCTGAAATACGTAAGATGTTCAAATTCCCAGGAATAAGAATGCAAGCGCATTGCTTTTCATACATATTTTTGTGAGTAGTGATACACTTATTTAGAGTTTTGGCATGCCTTTCCTAACTTTCCTATTGAAACACACTAATGTTAATTATCATCACTAAGACTTTTGTCTAGTGCAGTTTTGAAGGCTGTTTCATGGCTTTGCTTCCCGTACCCTGTTCTTCCATAGCTATTATTTTTCTTCTATACTATGGCAAGTTGGCCTTTCATAAAATAAGTAGCTAATTACAGGTATTGATTATGGGCACAAAAGTTTCTTTGCTTTGGAACAGCACGTTATAAAAGCAACTTTTAAAATGTAAGTGTAGGTTTTTGTGTAATTAAAAATATGGTAAGGCCAATTTAAAATATTTGTTTGAATCAGGTTTAGTAAACGTTATGGGGGGGAAGAAAATGTAAAAGTTCCCCCAGAGAATATGGCTGGTCTTTTCAGAACAGCGCTAGTGTGAAAATTTGAGGCTGGAAAGTCAGACAACTCATATATTTGATGGGCGTCCTCTCGTTTCGTAAGCTTTTTTTCCTTGTCATGTATTAGTGCTATCTCAGGGATGTTACATGGCTGCATAGCTCAATTAATGCTCTATGGCAGGAGGAGGAAAAAAATGTCTCTCTCTTGTCAGAAGCGAAGTTATTTACTTTCAAAAGCTGACAGAATAGCACTGCAGGGGCTTCATTTATTTCCGTTCAGAATGTCATTATTGTGTAATGCAGAGGGACTTGTGCATGCATTGCAGGCTTACTCCTGTAATCTTTTTTCTGCTGGGTAGCTGCAGAAGTGTAAAATGGCACGCGGGAATGTCTCAGGATTCTGATTTTTGCTTGTTCACATTTGCCAAACTACATTCCGGGAGTCTTAAAAGATTTGGCATATGGATGACAATAAATTTGCTTGTCTGCGGTGCTGATGCTTGATGCCTATGGAATGATGCTCTGGCCTAGGTGAAAGACTGATGGCATCCTCGGCTACCTTCCCGATGTGTGTCGTTTTTCCTGACGGGTGGCATATGGTGTGAGACCGCTTTTTCAGCATTACTCTTCCTCTGCTGTAGTCCTTTGTACTTTCTCAAAGAGCGACCCTCTCCAAGGAGTGCCGGAGTGGGACTGGTTTGTAAAGGCTTTCAGTGTTTCATTTCAAAGCAACTTTGGAAAAACATTCAGCTGCTTTTGTTGTTTTGCCTGTACTCAAGAGGCAAGATAAGTAGCTCTGATATCCCCCACCCAAGTTTAAGTTGCGGCAAAAATACAGTAGCGTTCAGAAACTGCAATTCCAATAAGTAATTTTTTCCCTTTCCCATTACTAGCATCTCCTCCAGCTGCAGATACCACGCTTATCACACAAGTGAAATTACTTGTTGCTCTTTGCAGAAGATCTTGGAACACCCAAAGCAAAAGGCTGATATGTCTGACTTGAAGTGCTTTCTGTAGGCACGTTACCTTTTTTTTTATTTTTTATTTATTGTTTTTAATCAAATAAAAGGCTCCAGTGGAAAACGGGCAGTAATTCAGAGAGGAGTTGCCTTTTTACTGATAGCTGAAGTTTTTTATTATAATTATTACAATTTCTTATTAGGACAGACCATGTTTTTGTTAGTTTGCAGTTTCTTTACGATTTGAAGTGGTAAACGAAATGTTTTAAAAATTCAAAATATGTTAATTAGTAGATTTTATTTAAACATAACCTATCATTAACAGGAGGGAGAAGAGTTCTGCTTGTAGACGAGTTTGCTTTCCTCTTTCTTTCTCGTTCTTTGCAGACGTGAAATCCAATAAATTTCTATTGCAGTTGCTGGGCTTGGGGGAGAAAAAGGAAAGGAAAAGTACAAAGCTATTGGGAAGCGTCAAACACAGAGAATGATGAAGTACATTTCATAGCAGCCAATTCCAACCCCAAAATCCCTGTTGTGCAGGAAGGCTTTCCAATTCGCACAGGATATTCAGCCATTGCACAGCATAGTATTAATGATTTATACGCACCGCACCACTGCTTTTGTTCCCTAGCAGAGCCAGGTTGTGTTAATAAAGGAATTTCAGGGAAAAAGGTCCCGGCATGCTGAGTTGTTTTGCTCAATGCGGTGGATGCTGTCCCATAAATCAAAAGAATTTAGTGCTTTACAACCTTTCAGAGCTGCTGTGGTGTTTTTTTTTTCTTTTTTTTTTCTTTTTATTTAATCTGATTCACCTAGGAATATTTTCATTTCTTTTCTATAAAGAATGAATGAACTACTGGATGAGATCTATCTCAGCTGTTTTAGGGTTGATTGGTTTGCTTCACAGTGGTGTTATGCTTCCATTTGTTTTCCATTTGGTATTTATGCTTTATGGTGGTGTCTATGGAAATAGGCTAGCATGGTTTTATTAACATAAAGAGATGCAGATCACATTATATTCTGCCTTCTTTCTTAGACGTAACTAAGTAAAACGTAAAGGCAAAATGTGTTTGCGGTAAACAAAGCAATTTGGTATTTCTCGTCTAAATGTAATAACCCCCCACTGAAACATTTTTTACCATTTCAAAATTAGGATGATTTTGATTAGCAAAAATATGCCTTTGTTTTTTTGCATTAAGCGTGTTTATTTTCAGACTTGTTCTTTTACCTAGAAACTTTCTGGTTTTTTAATAGCAACCACAGAAATGGCTACTTAATTTTGTAGTTATGCACACAGTAAGTCTTTTCTTATATTGGATCAACATTGAAAATAGTTATATAATTGAAAATAAAGACAGTGAGGTTAATAAAACCTTCAAATGGTGATGTGAAATAGAGAATTAGAGATGTTATGGGATGGGATCATGGAAAACAAGCACTTGGTTTGATACGTGCACAGTCTAAGCCTTTCTTTTCTGTTACTCTTTTATGAAACTGTTTAAAAATAAAAAAAAAAAAAAAGAAAAAGAAAAAAGTAAGATTCATTGTAAGGAATTTGTGTTGCAGCTAAAGGGAAGATGGAATTATGGAGAGGAATTACAGAGACTTTGAATTTCAGAACAAGTGCAGTGGTTTCGGTCTATTTGGATCACTCGGTTTCACTGATTTATGTAGCTTTTGCTTACGGAAAATGTGCCTGTCTTGGCTTTGTCGCGGGAGGAAATACGGGTGCCTCCTGCTTGCATGGAAGTCAACAATGCGGGAAGCAGCATTACCCAAGCTCAAACCAACCCGGAGAGGGGTATTTTTATGTTTCTAGCTCGCTGTGTAGCCTGACAGCAGCTACAGCCCTTCTTTCCTGTTTTCATCAATGGCGTAAATATCCCAGATTAATATAAGACAGGTGCCCAGTAAATGAGGCTTATGTTTATAGTGCACCATTTTGGTATTTGTTTGTCCTCTATTCTTTGGGCGCGTGAGTGTTTCATTGTGTTTAATTATGTCTGTGAGGCACAAGACAACAGTCAACATCTGCTCCATTGTTTCCCTGGTTTACAGATAGCTTTGATGGGTTATTAAACAATCTATTTTTCAAACAGAAAACAGAGAAGCAAGCTGCACCCATATTATGTAATTTTGTAAAGGTACATTATGCAATTAGTTGTCTAGTATTTGCACATAATCTTTTATTTTGGTTGAATGCATGCTATTCTGTGTTTGTTTTTTTTTTTAAAGTCTCAGGCAGTTTGTAGCTAATAGTGAATTTCTAGTTTATCATATGTGGGTTGATCGAGCCATTACCGGATTAACTTCACCATGCATTTTATATTGAAATGGTGCTGTTGAGTGGTGAATGCTGATATAAAAAATGGAAATGTTTATTGCCTTCCATTTCATTTGTTACCGAAGCAGCTACCGATGGACCCTTACAGATTTTAGAAAAAGTCTAAATTGGCTTGAGTTGATTTGGAGCTAAAGTCTACGTACTTGCTAGAATAGGAGCTTGGGAAGTTACTGCTGCCCTAGATCTTACTCATGGTAAACAACCTCAGCCCCCTTCTACCAAAAGAAGTTGCTAGAGAAAGGTGATGCCATGGAATTTGACTCTTTGTGGATGCATTTCCTGATGGAAAAGTTCTCTTGGTGATCTGTTCTGAGTTTTTTTTCTTCTGTTTTGACATACTTGTCAGCCCTTTAAGGTTTCTTATGTAGTGCTGGTCTCTTAAGGTGAATAATTGGAAAAATCCAAACACGCAGCATGGTTTTGTCTTTGTAATAAGTTTTAGAAAAATAGTGTGCAGACAGCACTGATGAACGTACGCCAAAGTTAGGCCTTCAATAGCATTGCAGCAACGCACCTCTTAAAAATGCTTAGGGACAATCATTAGGCTGTGCTGTTTTCATAGCTATGTATCTGCTAGTATATACAGTTAGAGCAAGAGCTGTCTATACTGTCTAATCTTATACGTGTGTATATTTGAAGCTTTTAAAATAGTGTTTATGTAGCTTGCTTGTATGTACATAGGTATGCCACTGAAACTATGTCTCAGGATCATTTCAACATGGATTAAACTACCCCTTGTATGCACATAAAGATCTGAGTTCAAAGGGGAAAAAAACATATAATATGGGTAGTTACTCTCGAAATATGCATCATGAACTCATGCTAGAGCGGCGTTGCAAGTGCCTGTTTAAATGTCCTGTTGTGAAATGGTGATAGGCTTTAACCTTGAATGAAAATACCTCCTTTTTGGTGGAAGGGCTAGTTAGAGCCCCTTGGGAAGCTCCCTCCTGCCTGTCCATGTGCATCCATTGAAAGAGCTTGGAACAGGAGCTGGGATTTCTGATGGTCCCGCTGCACGTGCACCGTGCTGCTCGGCAGAGACACGGAGTGTTATTGCCTCCGCTGCTTGATGCTCCCGTTTTCCACAAACTTGGCAAACGGAAGCTCAAATGGAATCAAATCAGAAACTTCTAAGCACGTTTTCTTTTTCAAGGGAAGGGCTGCTGGGGAAATGCTCCTTATATTGAACTTGGCCTGTATTTGAAGTGTTTCCAGAAACCATAGGGGAAAAAAAAAGGGAGGGAGAAGTGTTTCCATAATGTTTATTGCTAACAGGTTCAGAAGGGCATGGCTCTCAGGAGCTGCTCTTTATTTATAAGCAGCTGTGTTTGCATCCAGCCAAATAGACCCCATGGGTGTCTCCAATCGCCTGCATGGGAACAGAGGCCCCGAGAGGCTTTTCTCCTGGTGAGCAGTGCAGAAGCAGGTCTGGGTGGGAGAGAAAATCAGCAGCAGACCTTCTGCTGGCGTAAACCAGCACAGTCTGCTGCCTCCCGCCAAGGATGAGATCCCTGGCTTTGCTGTCAAATTAATGCATCACTGAGGTGGTGCGTGCTTGCTCTCATCGCCATGTGCATGCATATTTTGCTCTAGAAACGCTTTCAGTGCTTACCTGAAAGCTGTATGTTTTGCTATATGCATGTCCTATGGAAATTCTTCCTGTGTGCCTGCTTCCCTGAGGACCTGCGCTGTGGAAGTGCTCCCTGGGAGCCGTGCGGGAAGGAGGAGTTTTCCCCGAGCTACAAGGGGACCCGGTTATAAGGACCAGCATCTGCTCGGTGCTACTGGCTGCTTGCATAACTTAGCAGCATTTTGGCCCCTGGAGCACAACACTGCGTGGGGTTTTCTTGGTGTTATTTTTATGAATTAATTGAGGCTGAGCATTCAGAAGATTTAGATGTTTTGGGCTTTTTTTTCTTAGTACTACCACAAACAGCCAAGCAGAATAGATTAATGGACTACTGCAAAGTTTGTTTGCTTCCATTTCTCACGCTGTAACACTAGATTACCCAAAACTTTTCAGAAAGCAGGCTGGGAAGGCGACCTACCGTTAGATAAAAATCCCAAGGAATTGTAAAAAAGTGTAAAAACACTTTTCATAAAAATTCACTAGTGCCAGTTGACTCATTAATTGTCCTGCAGTGACTGCTTTGCAGAAGCAGCTGTGCAGCACTTTGCCTTCATTACACTGCTAGAGAGATGTCTCGGTAATTAGATTTGGAATCACAGTGTGCAAAAGTTTTGTCTGCAGGAACAGTTTAATAGGGACTTTTAGCATAGTTGATCTTTGAGCAACACAAGTAAAATCTCTGTATAGGACAATTGTTTTTTATAATCCTTTCCTCCAGGTATTACCAGTGTCTAGTAACACACATTTCAGTGTGTTGTTTTTTTTAACCAATTTTATGGATTGCATTCCTTCTAGTTTTCAATCCTGTCTTGATTGAAAAGTCTTCGAGTTAAGATGGTCGCAATCAAGGAGTTAAAAGATTCAATATTTTTGTGTGTCTGTTTCGGCTCACTCTTTGCCTTCCTTATTGTAAACTCTAAATTGTATTCAAATGGCTTAATGTCGGCTGAAATCAGCCCCAAAGTTGCTGTCAATGTGAATAGGGATAATTCTCCACAGTCGTTCTTCCGTTATGCACAAATTTGCACCTGTCTGTGGCCGGTCCAGCCCAACTGGCAAAGGGCGATGGAAACCTCAATGAAGGAGATATTAAATGTTAGTAATATATTTATTCTTCCGTAATAGAAAAAGGAATGAGCCACAGGGTAAAAGGATTGTGTTAAGTGGAAGGACTGTTGAGCTTTGGCACTGCTATAACATGTGTTATAGCCTGTTGTTCTTGGGGACTTGTTCTGTCCTCTTCTGATTTTCAGTTTAGATTGTCCTGAGGAAGTTGCTTTGAGAAGGAACGCTAGCAGTGGAGTGTTCACCTGATTTGGGTATTCGCCATGGATGCTGTAGAAAATGACTTTTTTTGCAGAACAGTTATTTGGGCCTAGAACACATGGCAAGTAGATAGAATTTCCTCTAATGGATTTGAGGAGAGGCGAGGAAAATGTCTGAAGTCATCCTTTAAGGTGAGATTCTATTTATCGTACTGCCGGAAAGTTTTGCCACAGTTTGATCCGGGGACCTCTGTTCTTCCCACAAGATAGTTGGCCTCCCTGCTGGCTGTTGGCGTTAGGGTGCCCATGGAGAGTGGCCAGGCACCTCGGCTGGCATTGGCCTGCCCTGCCGCAGCGTGAGGCTTTCACAGGCCCTCCGAGGACGGCCAGGAGAGACCTGGATGGGTCACGCACAACAGCTGCCCAGTAGGACGGAATCCAGAGGTTGTGGTTGAACGGCTGGTCGTGGGACTAAGTGTCCCTCCCAATCGTCGCGCTAGGTAGTGCCTGGATAGTTGAGTTGCCTGCAGTCGGAGAGCAGCAAAGAAGATGCGGAAGGTTTCTCAGCTTCCTAGGGTTTGGATTTGGAGGCGAATTTTGTGTTAACTGCGCTTTCTAACGCTTTCAGCCAAATCTTGTCTGCCTTTAAACCTATTGGTGATGTCTTGAATAAAGCTGAATTATAGCTTGCATTACATCGGATGCCTTGAAGCCTCGGTATCTCCAGAGAATAGGAAACTTGACAGATCTGAACTGAAATTCCCTCTGATACCTTTAAAGACCTGTAGGGTCTCTGTTATTTGGGGGCTTGACTAGGTTATTTCTCCAAGGCATCCTGCTCGTTCAGGAGATTGACCCAGTGCTGGTCTCTGCAATCAGACCATTACACTTGGCACAGTAGGAGGCTTGAATGATGTGTTTATACAGGCAGGAGACATGATTTAAAGCATCTCGTGATTCACCATCCACTCTTATTAAAATGAACTGTACAGAATAGTTGTTACTCATCAGAAAGCCTGTGTATTCAGGGGTGAAGTCTTATTGAAAGATCCTCGCAGTGATACGCTACTGTTCCCAAGGGAAGCAAATAAAAAGTGTACTTTGATGAATAATGAATCTGCTAATTGGGGTCGAGAAGAAGCCATAGCTTTGTCTGGTACAGTGGTCAGCCTGGCCTGACTAGGGCAATAAAGGAAGCTTCATTTGAACAGATTTGGAAATAAAAATACATGGCTATCTGCCATCTCTGCACAACCAAAGCCAGATAGATGACAGTGACAGACAGGAGGCCTGCCCACTCTGTTCTAGAACGCACTGCTATATTCTTGAGGTCCTGGTTTTTGGCATGGTGGTGTCAACAAGAAGACTACTGTGAACTTTCTTTGAACTATGCGAGGCCATATGTGTGCTCAAATGTTGACAAAAATCCTGTGACAAATGTATAACCTCTCATAGCATTGCATGGGAGACACGGATAGCTATTACAGGCCTGTTCCTGATTTACAAAGGAAAATATATTTTCTGTTTCTGGGGCTTATTTGCAATTGAATGAATCTCATGGGGGCAGCTTATTCCTGCCTCTTGGTGAAAAGCCATATTTCTTGGGCATCTTATGTGGAACCCAGAGGACAGTGAATGAATGAGATTTGAAAGTTGTGAGACTGAAAGTTTCTGCTATGTGTCTGGTACAGAATTTTCAAAAATGCCGAACTTCAAATAGAGTGAAGACTTCTCAACAACTTTGAGAAGAGTGCAGATAAAGTCAAAAGCAGAAGTCTTTGTAGTAAAAGATACCCCAAGTAGCCCGGGTGTGGGAAAGAGGTTGCCCTCCAGGAAGGCAAGAGTTAAAAATACAGTTTAGCATGTTTTCCATCAGATTGAGATTATGTAATGTTAGGCTGTAAGGGGAGAAGGAAAACTCTAAGGGAAGGAAAAAAAACATAGTGCTCATTAAACACTCAAAAACTTAGTCACATATTTCACAGCCCATCTTCTATGTGGGTGACAAATAGTAACGTACATGTGTCAGAAACAGCCTTTTGCATGTGGTGGTGTTTTGTATTTCCAGCGCTGCAGCTGCCTTCTACAAGTGATCCAGGAGAGCAGGGGAGAGAGGAACACCTGGAATAAATGGAATTGTGCAAGGCCGCAGAGTTGCTGCTGAAAAGGGCTGCTCTGCCCGTGGTTGGCATCACCATGCAGTGGTTGGCATCGCTGAGCCACTTGTAGCTTTAGGAGGTGATTCATATTCTCTGTGACTTCTTGCACAGACTAACAGTGTCCTTCAACATTCCCTGCTGAGCACATTAAATAACTGAGGTTCCAGGATTCATCCTGATGTAATTTTGGCAGTAATGCTGACACAAAAACTCAAACTTGGTTGTGATTCGGAATCTTTTTAGTTTGTATGAAAGCACAGAAAAAATCAAGCAGTGTCTGTCACTGTGTTTCTCTTTCAGGTCTAGTGACAGTAAGGATGATGGTAGGCCATCTAAGGGAAGTCCAGCTTTAGAGGCATCTCTTAAAGCTCCACTTTTCCCTGTTCTTCTGTCTTATCCATGTATCAGTTACATAAGTGAATGTGTTTTTGTCTCAGCGAATGGAAAAATATTCTATTAATAGGTTATCAGGAGACAGATATGTCTGTCTAGTAACAATCTATTCTAGGCAAGAACTGACATTTTTCTCAGGTTTTAGAAAAGAGCAGGCAAAAGTCCATAACTTCACTGGTTCTTTGAGAGACCAAACGAAGTTGCTGTGTGTTTTGTTAGCTGCATTTGCCTTTTATGTTATTGTTGTAGATGATGATGATCTTGTACTAGACACAGTTCTCTTCCAAAAGAACATACAGCCTAAAATGTAATAGGTGGGTACAAGCGAATGGCTCATTTGCAGAGGGAACAGGGATATTGGTCAGTTTGCTGCTCAATGGTCAGTTCATCCACAGGCATCACCATTTTTATCTGCCATTCTAGTAATAGGATTTTTTATGAGCTAAGGGAGAACATTCATAGACATTTACAGGGAATTCTTCCGTGGTATCGGGAAATTCTAGGCAAAAGCATTGATGGTATTTTGAGTGCAGTCAGAAGGGGAAGGAGATGCTATAAAGTAGAAATTGATCTTTCAGTACTACAGTGGTGGGTAGGGGAGGATGAGACTGAAGTGAGCCCTTACAGGTGTTAAAAATTACCTTGCCTTTGCTGCTCTAGTGAAGGGACCTGTGCCAGGCCATGCAAGGAAAGGAGAAGTGAATAATGTAAGACCAACTGCCCTGTAATAGCCTTAGGGTGTTTTAGGGCTACAGATGTTTTCCAAAAATGCTTCCTAGCTTTAGCCTTGAAGGTTTCTCTCTGAAGCTCTCATGATCTGCAGTTCTTTATCCTTGAAATCTCTAATTTTGCCCCCATTAAAAAATAAGATTTTTTTCTACTTCAAGTGTGATATTGAATCTATATTAAAAAGAATCAGAAAATTGAGCCTCAGCGCAACTAAAGAATCATTGGCCATCTGACTGAAAGAATCAGCTACAATGATTTTGAACTACAGCTAGTTTCTAATTTGCTCTGAAGAGCTACAGTGATTTTCAAATAGAAACACTAAGTTTAGTAGAAAAATGTGTTAATACCAAATGTGCTGTATCCCACAAATGTTCCACACACTTGAAAAAAGACAGGCTGCCTCAGCGTTAAACCCTTTCTGTATCCTTGTCCTATATACTCGTCTAAACTGAGATGCTTAATAAACTCTGCAAACTCCAACCGCATCAGAGACTTCAAGGAGAATGGAGATCTTTGATTCGTAGACGTGATATTGTCTACTTTGAAGTCACTAAAAATCATCGTCGTGCTTTGGTTCTGCTGTTAAGTGTAATGGGAGGAGTGCGGCAGGGAATTGGCAGTTGGCATGAATAGCTCGGAGACATTGCTGGAACTTTGAAGAGTTGCGTGGAGTCAGCAGCTGAGCACAGAGATCAAGTTTGGAAAGTGCATTTAGTGTCCTTGAACAGCCTCTAATTGCACAGGGTACCTCGTCTTCCCTCCTGTCCCCCAAATGGCATCCAGGAAGGTGGAAATAGTGTCTTTGGAAGACCAGTGTCATGATAAAAGCGAAAAAGGGACAGCAGTCCTGGTTAAAAGAAGACATCACGTTTCATGCCGTGCCTAGGCCTGCTTACCTCCGCCAACGGTGGTGGGTGGTAGGTAAGGGTGGTAAAGGCCTTTCAGACCTGCTCTTTCAGACTATGTAGGTCAAAATCTGGTAGCGCTCTACTGAGCACAGAAGTTACTGGGACTTTGTGCTATCTTTCGCACAAAATTCGAGTGAATCGAGGACTGCCCAAGAGACGTGCAGACCAGTCTGTGCTCTTAGCTTTGGGCTTTCCCGTACCAGAAAACCACTGACAGATCTGAAAGAGCAACTGGAGGGCATTTGGAGAAGAGTGAGAACAGTGGCCAGAAGGTAAGAGGCTTGAAGAGGAGCTTAGAGGAATGAAATATGGCTTAGCATAAACTATGAGCAGGCTGCCAAAATGATACCTGAATTATTTATGACCTGTGAGATCATGTTGGAAGGGAGTAGAAATTACTTGAAGTTTGCTGGTTTTGTATTGCATTTGGAAGAACCTTTGTTTGTGACATTTGGAGAAGATACAGACTTTAGGCAAAATTAAAATAATTCATTAGGGGAAAGATGGTCTGGATAGATTCCTTCTGTCAGGATCTTTTTGGTAAGAGAATACATCATTGGTTCACTGATGACTGCATTGCAGGGATCTGCCCTTTCCAGGAGATGGGTATCCAGGAACATCATTAGTTTTTTGGATCTTGAACCATAGCAAGACTAGGCATCCACTGTGGCCTCAAGGGCTGTTGGGCCTCTATACCATTGTCTAATGCAATGTTTAGGTATTATACACAGGTGGGATCAAAAGCTTTGTCCTTTTTGCATCATTTTCAGTTTGATGCAGCTCAGTTCTCAGGTGTGCTTGTGGCTTTATTTCATTTTGCACGTGTCATCGTGATATGGTGGTCTCTGTTTCCTCCCCATTTCAAATATGTTATTTTTGTTTTTGTGTTTCAGGAGCCAAGCCACCACTATTACTTAAGCCAGTAGCCTCCATTCTGTGTGAAAACACAGGTCTTTCCGTGTTGCAGAATTAGTGTTGTGGGCCCTGAAGAGCAGGGGACCAGTGGTGGGCTTGAGTCCTGCACCTTTTTCTTTCTTGTCTTGCCTGTTTATTTGCTGACGTTCCCCTGCTACCTTAGCATGTTTGACAGCTACCTGTGCTTCTCAGCTTTAAAACCAGCTTACATTGAGGAGGCAAGTTCATACTGCACTAGTCCCTTGTGTTAATGGAGTCAAATAATACATTCTATACCTGATGAGCAGGCAACAGCGCTTCAGTAACAGTAAGCAAGCTTCTAAAGGCACGTATGTTATGGGCATCTTAGTTGTGATTCACATGGTGCTCTTCAGGAAAATTGAGCCAAAAGCGACTAAATTCTGATGCTGCTGTTGATTTTTAGAGCTGTGCATTGCATGGCAGAACAATTAATTTATATAAATAATTGCTGCCTTGTACAAAATTATGTAAAAACAAAGCAGAAAGGTTCAGGCATTTCTTTTTATTTATATGTGTGTGAATATGTATTATATAGATATAATTTAAACCAACATTCATATATTTCCTTTCTGTTTTTTCCTCTCTTTTTCTAAATCAACTTTCAGTTTCAGAAAATCCTAGGAAATTTTTATGAAAAAAGAAGTGGGGGTTGGAAACAGATAGCTGCAAGAAACATGCCCTCAATTAGCATACTGAAAATGGCTTAGCATGTCCTTTTTTTCCTAACCGCATTATAATTTTCTAGAATGTCATGAAAGTGAAAACTGTGGAGTTGTTTAAAATAGATCATCTCCCCTTTTCCACCCACACATGTACTTAGTTTTTTTTTGCAGGGAGTTAAGAATCTACGAGTAGGCAGGAAAAAAGTATTGTCATCATCGGGGGCTTCAGGCAGGTGATGGATCTGTGTGATAGTGCCGACCATTTAGGCTCTGTCCTAGCAAAAGCATCTAGGCTTGTGCATAACCTCAATCATGCTAGAGGTCCTGCTAAAATAAAACATAAATATTAACATATTTAATAGCCTTATACTACGTTCTGTAAGTCTTCAGCACTCTTTGTGCTCAATTTCTTGTATTCAGCTTATTTTTTCAAAACACGGATGACTACTAATGCTAGGAGTGAAGTGTAAAGCTTGAGGAAAACTCCCATTTCGTGTGGTCGGGAGGGAGAGCATATTATGATAACCAGTATGTCAGTATGAACAGGTGAAGCTGATATAGTTGCATTGATGTAAATTCAGATTTTTGGCCCAGGGTGGAGACACCAGTAAAGCTCTATGTACTTCTGTGGTTTGGATTTGCAGAGGTTTGTGTGAACTTAGGTAGCTGGTGCCCACGTGGGGAGAGCATTCAAGGGCCAAACCAGAAAGTCAGAGCTTGGATTTGGAGGGCCATGCTGCTATATGTTTAGAAGCATGTTGTGCTAGGGAGGCAAGCAAAGCATCTTTTCCTTAAAACAGGTAATTACAGTTTATTTTCAAAATTTATTTTTATATATTGCAAACTGAAAAGCAGTGAATATAAATGCTTTTAAGATACTAATTTTATTCTTAAATTTCATTATTCTTAAATACTTGTTCTGCTTGCAAAGGACTGGCAGGGTCCTCCTGTAAGCTGTTGAGTCCAGACTAACACTACTATTAGTGTCCTATCACTTGGTTCCTTTTATAAGCTATCATTTTTTTTTGCCACTACAGTTTTGGAAGGCTTTCCTAGAATCTCACTTATCTAACATCAAAATACTTTCAAAAATTATTTCAAAAGTACTTTCAGCCTGAAATTTATTCATAACTACTTTTTTCTCTTTTTTTTTTTTTGGTGCGCTAAGACTGTCCTTAGCTTAAAATCTTCCTCCTACTCCTTTCTCCCCTGTTTTATATATAAGCAGCAATCAGAACTGTTCAAAGATCTAGCTTCACTATGGTAAGCCAGTCAAACTTTCTTAGCTTCCCATTACGAAATAGTCACTCCATTCCTGTGATCAAAATATAGCGTTTTTTTTTCTACACTGTTGTAGTTGAATTAGATTTTTTTATTCTTCTTATTAATGTAGATGAAGCATATGCTATTGGAAATACCTTTCCTGAGAAACGCTGGTAATTTCCTTGGCATATCTGCCTCATTCCAGCAGCTCAGGATGTAGAGGTCGTTCTTCTCTTCCCCTCCAGAGGGTAGACCTGAAGTTTCTGTTATTAGTCCATAAAACGATGGCCTATGTTTTGTGTTACTGCATTTTACCCCATTTCTAGTAATGCAATCCTTAAGGTTGAGCAATTCTTCCTATATGATATTATTAATCCTTCTCAGTCTTGACAGCACCTTCCAACTTTATGTCATCGGGAAATTTCATCAGTATGTTGCCCTGTGCCAAAGCAATGATTAAAATGTTAAACAAAAGCTCTCCCAAAGCAAACCACAAACGAGCTTCCCCTGAGCCTGTTCTTCCCGGGACAAAAAATGCCTTTCCTATTAACCTACCGCTTCAGCTGCTTGACAGGCCCTGTTCAAGTCCCCTTGCTCTCTGGGTTTTATAGCATCGTATCAAATACTTACATGCCAAAATAAAAAAATTACTAGCTATTTTGCACTATAGTTTAACAATCCTTATTTATGTCAGCAGTCCTACCTGGTCATTTGAGTGAAGCTTAAAAAACCCAGTGTAAAGTCCCCTATCCAAAGTGAAAAAAGCTTTTTCTTTAAATGCAACTCCCTCTGTTACACCAAGCAAATAGGTAATAGTTAAGATGAAAGTCTGCTTTTTAGAAAAGAAGTCCTTTTAAATGAGTTGTAATGGCAACGCGCTCTTTCATCTATACCTTGTGTTTCTATATTTCTGTTTGAAAGTTAATAACTGTTTTTAATGTTGGAATTTGTGAAAACCTTTTGGCAAAACCCGCATGTATCAGCCCACTGTGTGGTTGATAATTAGACTGTAGAGTTCTGTTCCTTAATGAGAAAAGAACATGAGATATGATTAAGAGCTAAGTGTAGTCAGATAGCCGGCGCGAGCAGTATTATCCCCAACAGAGGAGCAAAGATACTTTATAAACAGATGATGGTAGTAGGTAAAGAGCACTTTGTCACATGCCAATTGCTGTGCTCATTGGCAGACCCCCAAGAAAGCATCGGAGAGGGTCACTATTCAACATCTAAAGTTAGAAATGGGATAAGGCCGCTGGTAACGTGGGTCAACATGCAGCTGCTAAGGTAGATTTCTAAGTCATGCAACACGGCTGCCTTGAAACATGAGAATCAATTACCAAAAACCTTTCGCGATGGTCAAAAAGTGACGTTAAATAATTGAGTATCGCATCAAATCTTGTCTGCAATTAGTTATCTGGAAAAGTAATTATGCAACAAAATCAAGTAGTTGGAATTAGTGATGTGAAGCACCCTGGTAGCTCAGAGTCTGCAGGAGAGGATGGTATTTCTTTAACTTGTAACATGAAATTTTAAGCACTTAAGTAATCACTGAATAAACTTGCTCAGTTTTAATTTTTGTCATTAATCATTATCTGTGATAGAAAATATGCTGCATATGAAATAGAAGTGTTAATAACTAAGTTTATTTTATCAAAAACAATCTGTGAAAAATAGTAGCTTACAAATAGTACAGTAAAAACAGGCTACATTTTTTTTTTCTCCAAGAGCATAAATTTAGCTTGAGAATGGATAAGAGAAGTATTGTAAAAGGTCATTTTAGCCTCTTCAAAAAGGCTGTGATAAATGTGACAACATAGACATTGTGAAAGGTTAGCAAAGATTCAGCTAGCTGTTAAAATATAATTTACACTAATAGAAATAGTTAGCTAACACTAGTTAACTTGGACACTCAAATTAAGCAAGAAAAATAATGAATCAAAACCAAATGTAGGTACAAAGTAAGATTTAAGTATAAATTTTCACTTGGATATTGCTTAACAGCTAATAAATGGAAGAAAGTACTTATTTACATAATCATAATAAAGCTGACTTTTAATAGCTTCTAATAGTAACTGTTGTCATATGTATCCTGCTGCTGATAACAAAATTAATTCTTGGAAAGAGCAACTTGGAGAGTTTGATCTGTATGTGTGTATTACTTGCAAATCTAAAGTGATAAAGAGTAGTTGGTTAGTCATGTTATTTAAGCTGGTCCCAAAATAGCACCTTCCTTTTTTGGTAGAGTTAGCTTTGCAGCTGTTGTCTCTATCTGTTGTCTCTGAAGAAAAATTTAACATTAAGAGTTGCTGACGTCAATTTTTTTCTTTTTTTTACAGCTGATGTGGGCTTTGCCCGTGACAGAAGTTATTTGGTTCTAGCTCTGAGTTTGGAAGAAGTTGGTATATAGATTTTCCCCTAACTTTCAATTGATGTGTTTAGCTTTAGTGGGAGTAATACTATCACTTAAACCATGTTGTCGTCTCAAGGAGTTTTGCTACATCCGTATGGAGTGCCAATGATTCTGCCAGCAGCACCATACTTCGCTGGACTTGTTCAGGTAATGCAAGGCCGCTTCCAACAAGCAACTTAACTCTAGTGCACTTAGAGTAATAATTGGAATTTTTATGGTTGAGAAAGCAAACACTTTTAATACAGGCAAAAGCTCTCATGTAGTCTGTGAGAAGACAGTAGGAAATCAAAAAGATGGATCACCCTAATCTGTGTATTGACATCTCTCATGGCTGAATAAATGGTGTAGTTGAGCTATATTTGCTTGTATTGATCTGTCTCCTGCTTAACATTCATGCCTTTGCTTTGCGAGGTTGACCACAGGGCAGAGGAATTGCTATCCATTCGAGGCTTCTGAGGGACTCAGCGTTCCCACGGCAGGTCATAAGACAAAGTAACTTACCACGGTGTGCTTAGACTAAGTGTTTTAGTGCAGCAAATATGAATAGCATTAAATATGCATTAATTCATAAGTTATGCGTCACTGTGAATAAGGTTTGGTATTTTTTTTGCGTGTGGAAAATTGCCTCTTGACAAAATACTTCCACAAACCCTTTTGAGTCCTGAAAGTTTAAAATTTTGCTTCTGTGAGAGTTCTGTATTGTAAAAGTTAACTAGCAATTATTTGTTGTGTTCCCTGTTATGTTTCTGTTTTTTAATTAATTGATTTTTTTTTTAAATCAAGAAGTGGTACTGCTGCATTTTCTGCTGTCAGATTCAGGATTTTACAGAGATTCACTGTATAGACGTTGAGTAAGCAAAATGTATTTTACCACTCACGGTATTAGAAAACACTAAGAAAACATTCAGAAAATATTTCTAAGCGTTGCCAGAATCAAGTAGTCCACTCTGTATTATAAGTGGCAGCAGTTGCGATGCATTAACAGGGTCAAGAGGAAAAGAGAAACGTGGAGCACTGGGTTTCTGTGTCACCTTAGCGGTCAATCACATTACCCTCATGGAGAAGCATTTGTTTGAAATGCTCATTGTGCTCCTTGATTGCAGCGGTTATCTGGGGTCACAGGGGGTGACAACATGAGCCAGAGAGTTTTTCTATATATATCAAGTCCCTCTAAGATTATGAATGGTCTAATTCATAGTAGGCTTAATATTGGACACATTTGTCTAAAACAGAAATATAAAGGCCTCTATTGGGTATTGAGAAAGTATTAGCTTTTTGTCCTGTGCAAACTGATGTTTTCATGAGGTAAGGCACAGTAGCAGACTTGAGCACATCAAGCAGGCCTTCGTATCCATTAGACTTTGGGGGTGAAGGTCGGACACTCGAGCTCAGTCAGACCTTGTGCCATCCTGTCCAATAAATAATTACAAGCAAATCGTGCCTTTCACTCTATGCTGATTGATGCTGAAATTGCTTTTGAAAGTTCTCATAAGTTCCTGTTATAGATTAAGTGCCGGTGTAGGAAAAATAACTGCACCCAACTGAAATGGGTGAATGTAATCAGGTTTAATGGACTCGAGAGCTTGTTGGGAATTAAATAACTATTGATTTGTTGGAAAGTTGCTGTCATTACAAAATGCCACTCTGGACGCATTATTCAAGCAGATAGATTAGAAGAAAGGGCCCTTTGAAAATTTGGGATGCCTTATTTCAAATCTTTTTTTCTTTTCTTTCTTTATTTCTTTAGAAAGCTCCATCCAGGCCTATGGTATCCCACTGACATAGGTCTAAAATAAAGATTAAAAAAAAAAAAAACAGAAAAAACACAAAAAAAAAATACAAAAAAGATTAAACAGACAAGTTTACAGATACTGTAGAAAAATGTTCATCGTATGGACTTCTTTGTACTTGGCCATCCTTCTTCTCCCTCCCTAATCATATACCAGAGAATTAGACGTTTTGGAAAACCAAGATAATGATTGAGCTACTGTTCTAGTGGATGACTTTAAGATTAAATGTTTACTTATATGATTAAATGCCCTAGCTACTTTCTCACCTGATATTTTTATCTGCATTTATGGTATCTGCAGTCAACTTATGATACTAGAATTACGTCTGCAGATTGACAGGCTTGTTTCCTATTGTCCGTCTCCTCAGGTAAGCCTAAGGTATCTGTAATCCAAGAACAATAGTGCAAAAAAAAAAAAAAAAGAGTGATGCTAAATGTCATTGTCTCCCCATCAATAATAACATAATATTCAGAACATAATGAACAATTTCTTCAAAAATATGCCTTCATAAAGCCTGATTGAGCAAATGTTTTTACTAGGTTACAGGTTGAGAGCCACAGCCATGATATATTTTCAAATATGAGGCTATTTTATTGTTTTAGACCCTCACTAGATTGAGACCGATTTCTTTGAATGTAGTTCTACAGAAATTCTGAAGTATTTCTGAAGAGAGAAGCCGCACAATTTCCCATTATATTTGCACCAAAATCTTTTGCATATGAAAACAAAAATGAAAGTGTGGGATAGAGATTGAGGGGCTGTTTTGGCTTGTTTTTGTTGTGCGTTGCAGGCAGGAGCAGAAAGTCCACGGCTCTCCGTGGAGGACCGTTAGTCTTAGTGGTCCTGCCCCTCCAAGCTGTGCACGTTGTTTTACCTTATGCTGCGCGTGTGCAGCCTTTGCCAGCCGCTCCTGAATCCATCAGGAAGATCCATCCTCCATCCTGTGCTTGCTTTTGTCCCCTCCCCTATTGCGAAGTACTGGTATGTGTGGAATATAGGACAAGGAAGAAGAAAAGGTTGTCTAGTGGATGCACCTCAGGAAACATGAGGTAGAAACAAGGGTCTTTATCTTCCCAGTTGCCCATATTCTGTGTCACTAACTTGTGTTTCTCTTCCTGAGGTCCTACATCTGTGCGAGATGATGAAAAACGGACCTGTATGTTCTTGGAGCCAAGATGGAGCTATTTAGTGTTTGAGATATGTCAAAACGTATCAGATAATATTGCATGCTACTTGCAAACACAGTTGTATTTTGCAAATAAATAGTCTATTTTTAATTAATTACTAGAATTAGCTTGGGTGTATTAACACATTTTTAATGAAAAAATTATCTCTCTTCCCCTCTTTTCTTCCTCCGCTATGAAATTATATGGAGAAAGATGACATGGAAGTAGAACTGATGCATAAATAGTATTTTGTCTCACTGGGAGGAGAGATGTTCTCAGCACTGATGCGCCAGATGTGCTGGCAGCTGCCGCCGCGACCCGAGGAGGCACCGCAGTTCAGTGGCTACATATGCTGGGGACAGCAAGGCCACGCGCGGTGGCCAAGCCATCGCACTGCTGCTTCTGGCAACGGGAGACCCGAGCAGCGCCACAGCCTCTTGCGTGGCAATCCCAGGAAAGACACGTTTCCCTGCCCTTGGTTTGCCACGAAATTCACGTGCAGGGAACCCTTAAGCAGAATAATAGGTTAAATATTCCCACATGAGCTCCATCTTTCACAGGCTTAAGGATTTTAGGTGTGTAAAATCTTGGCAGTTGCTCTGGATGTATGTATATACATAGGATTATGATATAATATTTTAAATGTTTTTATTATTATGATAAAATACTTCAGAATCCTAGATGCAAACACAGATCCGCTTCATATGAAATGCACTGTTTAAATTTAAAGATCAAAGGGGCACTCTTAGTTTTTTTAAATACATTCAGTGGGTTTTTTTTTTGGGGGGGGAGGGCTAAAAATTTAGCATAGGGTAAGAGTTTTGAGGGCTTAAAGCTTATGTGTTTTTTGTTTAGTTTTGTTTTTTTGCGTGTGTGTGGTGGTAATGTACTGTAGATACTGAAGAAGAAATACAGGCAATGGGTAGCTGTTGATCACCGATTCAAAAGACTGTGAATTACTGTACTTTTAAGTGACTGCTTGCATTGTTCATAATGTGTTTTGGTTATATCTGTGCATCAGGTTTTCCATGGCTGGTGAAGTAGTGCGGTTGACTGACAATTGGAAAAGTGGTGATCTGGAGACAGCTTCATTTTATTTTCAGGCTAAGCGAGAGAACTGCCTAGACTATCCTGTGGGAAGCGGCGATGCCGGCTGCTCCGCAGATCCATCCTTGCCGGGCTACGGAGAGCCCTTGTCTCTGTGCTGTGTGTGCAAGTGCTAATGGTGCAAAAACACAGAACCCTTGACAGGTACCAGGCTCTTGGGCTACCTGCAGGAACACAGCTCCCTTCTGGAAGTTCAGTTTTGCAAACTATTGTGGATACCTTAGTCTGCGTTAGCTTACATAGAAAAGGCTTTAGTAATTTAGTCACTTTTATTTGAATAGTGGCTTTGAAACAGAAATGACGGGGTTTTGATCCTTCTGATATTGACTGAGATGGTGATGGCTACTCTTGGTGATTTACCGAGACCATTGCTACCTAGTGGAATAGCATAATATGTACTTAGAGTGGCCTTTCAGTCTCTTTGAAATGCGCTAAGTAGATGGCTTGCCCTAGATGCAGATTTATTTTGGTTTGAGGGTGTTGTTCTGTCTTTGCGGGTGAGAAGGGTCTGCTGTCACTAGCACTGTACTTCGCAGTGTTCCTGTGAGTGGAAGACTAACATGTTTTACTCTTGCAATCCCTTTCCATCTGACTGCTTCCTTTGGTTTGTATCCTTCTTTGTTTTTTTCCCTTTCAGTCGAACTGCTAGAAAGGTTTTCTCCTCCTTGTGAATCAAAAGTGCTTTTAAAAGCAATTGTGTTGGTAGGAAGTGGATTGGTAAAAATGATGATACGGTCCACATTGTTTACAGTAATTTTTGGTTATCAATATTTAAGCTTCTGGAAATACAATTTCAATTTTCTTATTTAATGCATGTACCAAGGAGCGTAGCCAAGGTGCCTTCCTCGTCAGGCCAGTTGTTTGCTCAAGAAGCTACTGGCAGCTTTTCTCTTTTGTCGCTGCTATGTCAGGAGTGCTTTTTGCTTCTTGTCTGCCTTTGTTGTTTTGCCAATATGTGGCAGATATCATAAAACAGAGGCTGAGTGAGATCCTGAGAAGGAGAGCGAGGACCCGTGATGCAGACTGTTCTTCCCGTTGACCAGAGAGCTTTTGGTAGCCCCTCTAGATCTAATTCAATCAAGAAAAGAAGCAGCTGATCTTCGTTCTGTATCTATATAGTTTTTTTGTCTCATCTTTTATTCAGAAATCCGTGGGGAATGTGGTTGGAATGAGTTGGGCACTAGTATGTCACCTCTGTCTATACTGTAGTGTTTTGTCCTAGTCTGGAGTTCCTTCTGAGCTTGACAGAAGAGCAAACAATGTGATTTGTCCCCCCCCTCGCCCCCAGCAGGCATAGTATTTTTTCTTCCTATCTCACTAGTATGCGTAATGGTAGTATTAGTCATTTTAGGCACCCTGACATAAATAAGGTCACTGGCTTTTGCCACCCTAGTTTGGATGATGTAGTTCAGTGGAGTGTTTTGATGCAACAAAAACTGGGTAAACCTGTGACTTTATGGCTGCACCTGAATTGCCTGGGATCTTGTGGAACTTGCCTTGCGAGTTAGAAAAAATGGTTTTGTGTAGAATTTTCTTAGGGACCAAGCAAATGTAGGTGGTTCGCTTGGGCTTTCCCAACTGGCAGCGAGCAAGCTGAGACAAAGTTTTCTTAGGATTTGAGAATTTCAGCTGTTTCCTTCTGACCCATACGTAATCATCAGTAATAAAATTTATTTTGGCCAGGTTATTCCCGGAGATAAAACTTTAAAGCTCCTTTGCTTTTAGTAGGGAGGCTATGTACTGTAACCAAAATGTGTTAGTGTTTCTAAGCATAAAACAACTATTTTTATAGAGCAAGCCTGAACCGTGCCTCTTCCTCCACCGATAGTTACCTTGGGCTTGAATTAGAGTTAGCAACCTAGCTAAAATGTATTTATGTTTTCTTTTGCTTCGATTTATGTTTATCTGGAGTATGCAGAGATAAGTGTTTGCTCCAACCTAGTTTCAAAGGAAATATCATAAATGTATATGGGATGTCCATCTCTATTGGCCACGTTGTGGGAAAAACTCCAGGTACTGTCAGGGGAAACAAGTTGCGGTTGTATTAGAATTATTCTGCTGCTGGGTCAGAGTGGTGGGATGGTACCTGCTAAATATCTACCACTAGATATTGCAGCTGTCTGAGGTTTATGAGCATCCGAAGGGTTCACAAATCATTTGCACAATTTTGGTTGTTATAATGTAGTGACAACTTATGAATGCGGTCCATAAATGATGTGAATTGATGATATGAACAGGATGAATTTATTCAGGGTAAATTTTCTGTGCCAGAGTCTGCACTTGTATTTCATGAGATTCAGACTACTGTGAATTCTGGTAGTTTCTAGTAGGCGACAATCTGGCAAGTACTTTACTGGCCTATCTTCCTTTAATGCTAGAGATGCATAAGCTAAATAGCTTGGAGCATAGCTTAATCCTTACTAACTCTGATTTTAATAAACTATTAAAGTTTGGGTTTTTTATGCATTGCTTTACTGCTGTTCAAGTTAAAAAAAAAAAAGAAATGAAAATCTGTCCCCTATGTATTCAGGAGTCAAAATGTTTCTTATTTTGCCTTTGGAATATTATTTGAGACCTTTACCTCTGAACAAAATAAAGCAAATGATGATTTTCAAGGAAGTGTTTTATTCAGTCTTTGCCAGAATGTCTCCCTCAGTAAAAACAACTTATTTCTTAGGATGAAGCTGAAAAGAATCATCAAGCTAGGAACTGATCTGAACTATAGTAATCATTGCTTAAAGCTTGTGAGATTCAAAATGGGTTGAAATAGTCCTACCCTAGTGCTTGGTAAATAGTGCAGGTAAATACCAGCGGTCTTGTCTTTTAATGGCAACAGTACTAAGTAGAAACATTTCAGACATTTCTAAAAACAACTCATGCTGATGCTTGAGTTTTTGCTGATCTGCCTTAAGTTTTTAGATATGCTTCCCTCCTCGCCCCACTCCAATAAATATATATTCTTTTTTCATTCTCTATGTATGAGCAATGCAGTCTTACTGCTGCAGTGATTTAACAGATCTGTAGCTCTCTTGAAAGGATAAAACATTTTAATAACCAGGACTGAACTTATTTACCAGTGGAACATTCTCAGAAAACTGCTGATTTATTTTAAATGTTTAAAAAAAAAAAAATGCTTTGAACTTTAATATTCTATCAAAACCTAAACATAGGTGAGAATTCCAAAGAATAAGAACAAGTTAAAAGCATTACCACTATGTCAGATAAAAAAGAAATAATTATGTAGTCTGTAGCCCATTTAATTGGGGAGTAGACAGTGAGCAGAGGTGTAACAGAAAGCAGCTCTTGCCGCATCTGCGCGTGTCCCTGTACGCTGGGATCCTCACCGATCACCACTGGGTCCCCGCCAGACTCCGTGTGACGCTGCCTTTGAGGGGACCGGGAGACCTGTAGAATCTTTCCCTGCTCCGGAGGCAGCGCTTGCTGGCGGGATGAGGGTCATGGGGCAGCCCGGCAGTTACCTGAAGGGTGCTCACCAGCACGTACCCTGCTGTGTTTAGAACGGGTTTTTATTCTCCGATGGTGTTGGGTGTGAATTTTGTGTGCGTGAGCTTTTGTTTAATATTGTAATTAGGAGTGTTATCGTTAGGACTTAACTGATCTTCTGGTGTTTTTGTTTTGTTTTATTGATGCTTTATATGGTTTCTTGGCAAACAGAATTTAGAGTTAAACTTGAAAGATTTTGAAAAATGCTGAAAAAGCCCATTTTTTAATTAAGTCATATTTTCTGGCTTAACCTTCTGATTTGGATTTTTTTTCTGAAAAACGTTATTTGAATCTGTCAAACTTTCTGAAGAAGTTGGATCTCAGTAACATTTGAGGTGCAGAGCACAATTCTTATTTCAACACCCTGTCAGAACAAAAATATTTTATGTTGAGTTGTTGGAGAAAGTGCATAAATCTTATTTAGAACCATCAAAAAACAGGATGGAAGAGGGTGTCAATTCTTTGTGTACCTAACAGGAAATAGAAGTTCCTAAGTATTCTGGGAAGATGGTTTAACGAAACCTCAATAAAGCATCATCTCTAGAGCACGAGCCATAGTTGAAGAGCTCTGCTCTTCAGCATCTTTAATGTTCTGTTCTTTGTTATGCATTTGTAATAATTTCTTTGTACTGACTGTTTTTTAGGGTTGTTGTAGCTGGCAATTGGGCTGTATTTGAGAGCTACCTTTTCAGATACAAGCTCCTCTTCACTTTTGGGGGTCTATCCAGTGAAAAATCCTTTCTGAAGTGCAGCAATCTTTCCTAGCTTGTCCAGGTATGGGCTGAGTGGAAGGAGCAAACTTGCCCCTTTGATTGAAACTGGGGTCATTGAAGAGTCAGCCACGATGAACTAATAGGTATCACCAATTGGATCCAGGAGCACAACAGGGCACCCTGATCTTCGGGTTGACTTGGAGGGCAGCAGCTAGGGTTGAGCCCAGCTTCCCATCCAAGGCTTTCCAGCCTTTGGCAGGTTGTTCCCCTTGATCTGGTTTCCTCTGTTAAAGCAATTGAATATAATATTCAAATAATATTCAAAATAATCAAAGCAAGTTTTGCAGTGTATTTAAAAGCAAAAAGTCTGCAGTTGCAGAAATGATTCTGTGTAGTTTGATGTTTGTTAATTCAGAGATCTTCAAAATCCACCAAGGAAGGTATCACATGTTAAGTTTTGCTGTTTCTAAAGGTTACCTAAAATGGGTGATGGGTTCAAGAAATTTTCCAAAACTTGTAATTCCAGAAGAAACAGATGGGTCGTTTTCATTATATCTTTGTTCAACGTGTGGTCAGTACCTGCCTCCTTTCCTAGCTCCCCCAGTGACTTACTTGGTAGAGGCTGGTTGTTAAACCACGCTCGAGGAGGACAGCGCACGTGAAGGTCCATTGGCAGCGGGAACGAGAGTCACCCCGAGGCACGTGGGGCGCTCGGGCCGGCAGCTCCGAGGCCGAGCTCCGCTGCGTGACGCCGTGGGCTCTGTCGTTAAGAGGAACTTTAAATCCGAGGGAGAGTTTCTTAAGCATTTCGGGAACGCTTGCGCTCGCCTGCTTTCTGAGGGGCATTTGGCTTTACGTTTCCGAAGGATTCAAAAGGCTGGTGATACGCTTTGTAATTTTGTATGCTCGCTGTAATTATTGCCGCCATCAGTTTTCTGATGGCAGATCTTCATGATGAGCAGAGGGATATTTTTCCTCTCTTGGCTTATTCTCTTTGAGAGGCAAGGTTGCTTTTTGCCTTCAGATGCATCCTGGCAGGGAGAAAGGACCGTAGACATGTAGACGTTAAAGAACATGTGTGGTGTCTGTTTTTACAGGGAATGAGATTCATCATTTTCAGAGATGTGGTAGCATCTACTGTTGAAAAAGATGCTGGGAACCGAATGCTGTTACGATCTGCGATATGTAGTGTAGCTGAACACATTGTAGTCGGTTGTTGCCAAAAAGCATGCCTTCCTCCTATCTCGGAAACATTGCAGTGATTGATTATTTTTGTTACAGCAGAATATCTTACACACACTATGAAAGTCTGTTGACCTAGAAATGTCAGTGAGTATTTCATATCTTTCATATCTGTAATTTTTTTTTCAGGGAGAGGGGATGACACAGGCAAAAATGGAAGGCAGACATTGCTTTTCTGCTTCAGAATTACTGTCTTTTAACGATGTAAAAGCTCTGTACCAAGTCTGTTGAAATCTCTAAGTTGTCTGGCCAGTATGCAAGAGGTCTCTGAAACCTCTCTGCTCTTCCACTCTTGTTTTTTGAACACAAAAATCTACCAAAAAAAAAAAAAAAATGTGTCTCAGATTTTATTCTGGCCTTGATTGTCTTCATACTGTCTTTGTTAAACTCCTCTTCAGATGCAGTTGGATGCANTGTCTCAGATTTTATTCTGGCCTTGATTGTCTTCATACTGTCTTTGTTAAACTCCTCTTCAGATGCAGTTGGATGCAAGAAGGTTTTAGTATCGTGAGTTGTCCTTACTTGTAGAAGAAGTGGGGAGAAATCTGGCCTGTAGTCGGTCATGCCCATTTTGATAAGTGGCCATCTGTATTTTTAAGCATAAGAGCAATGAAGTGAGAATCCACCAGCTCTCTGAGAAATACGCTTTGCTTCTACGAGAGAAAATATGTTCTGTCTGGAGTAAATCGCTTTTTGTTAACCTTCTGGAAATGAGGGGCTTCTGAGCAGCACCAGAGCTTTCCTGGGCAGCGTAGGGCCTTCCATGTATGTGTCTAAAATGTACATGCATGTTTGAACTCATTTGGTGGCTATGTGATAATTTTGGATACCTGTCCCCAAGAGGCAATGTCTCTCTCAAGATTAAGGATTTGTGAAAGGTGTCTTTGTACTTAAGGTCATCTTTGGGTCAGTATGTTCTTGGTTAAAGCTTTCGGGTTGCAAATTTCTCTCTTGCAGGAAGATTCTTACAGAACTATATGAAGTAACTTCTTAAAGCCTTCCTTTAGCAGAAGAATTGCAAAATGCAAGAAGAAATAACTTTATTCTCTCTGTATTCCCGTAAGAAATGGGAGATCAAGAGGGGCAGAGGTAATCCAGTGATTCTTTGGTGAATCTTATTTAGCATGAGAGATTATTTCTGAATGTTAATAAGTGTGCAGCCCTGTTTCTGGATAGATGGGATGACATTTTCTGTTTTACATTCCCAGGTTATGTTAGTTTAATTCTAGCAAGAAGCAGCATTGTAGAGATTGGCCTCCTCTAAGCTCCAGAAGTTAAGATCAAGTATCTGAAATAATTAAAATACCTTACCAAAGATCGAGACTATATAGTTATTTAAGCCCACATTTCTTATTTTTATTCCTTTTTGTTTCTGAGGACTTTTTTTCTTTTAATATAGCAAATGAGCTGCCCGGGACCTCATTTTCTTCCTGACCTTCTGTAAGACCATTGTTGTGATATTAATATGGTTTTAGCCCTTTTTTTCTCAGTTTCTTTGTTCTATACCTTTATATTTTTTCCCCACTCTTGTTAGTTTAGTTAAGCTTTATTTTTCACTTCTGTCATTAGAATAGCATAATGTTTGCTCTTTATTAATCAGAATTTTATTCTGAGCACCATTCTTAAGTTCCGTGGCAAAAAAATACGTTGAGATCCACAGCATAAAAATAGATTGTGAGCTGGGAATCAGATTACCCTCAGAGATGGATTCAAGATGTATTTTTAGGGAATACTGTATACCAGCAAGCGCGTAAAGTGTTTGTGCGAGTGTTTTCTGAGAAAGATACCCTTAAGCTCGCAAAGTGATTCTCAGATGCACTGTCTGCATTGCCACCCATTTTACTGTTTAGCTCCTGAACCTAAAGATTAACCTAATGACTGCATTTCTCTGGAGATGTACTGCATACTGCTATTATTGCACTGTTGATAGTGGTTACAGTATGTGCTTTGCTTTTCTGTAGGCATGCATGATTTCCACGAAGCAGTAAGCTTTCTTGAAGAGAAGGATGAAAATTCTAATTTTAGATCAGCCTATTTATTAATCTTTTCTGTCTTAAATATCAGTTCTGACTCAAGAATAAGATGAAATTGTTACAGCATTAATTACCTGCCACAACATTTTTGAGGGAGCAGCGTGCTTGCTTGGAGGCTGGCTGTAACAGTTGACTCTTGTTCTCTGACAGGACAAGAGACTTTGAATATATTACCAACTCCAAGACGAGAAACATCAAATTGAACTCATAAAGATTATATTATCTCTCTCATGTAGAACAAACCACTTTGGTTTAAAAAACAATTCTCCATTCTTTGAAGAAAAGAGGTTTCTCGGAGGTAACGGAACTAAATTTCTGTTGTCATCTATTTTGTTTAAAATCAGAATCCAAAAGTGAATTTATGAAGTTATATAAGAATGGTTTCTTGCTGTGCAGAGGGATTTCAGATTCACAGGTTCAAAGATACTCAAGCCAGAAGGGATCATTATGATAATCCAGCTTGTCCTCTTGAATACACAAGCTATAGATTTTTTTTTTTTCCAGAGAATGACTTAAAACAGACCTTTTAGAAGATATTGAATGTTGTTTTAATATCCAAGTAATTTTCAATCCATCAGTTTCACTGATACCCTACTGAACTGTCTGAATGTTTAGTTACCCTTACAATTAGGGTATTGCAAGGCTCTATTTCTCTTTATTTCTGCTTCCAGCTGTTTGTTCTGGCAATTTCTTTTTTTCTACAACATTGAAAATACAGAGTGCCCACGAACAAATGAGACAGCTCGTGGAGTATTTGCTCTTCTAGAAAAGAAGTGTATCAAAGATGTACAGAAAAATAGGGAAGGGGAAAGCACCTAGCTGGCTCATGTAGTTTACTTGCCTGCCTGAAGGCAGGATCAACTTGGCCTATGTCATTCCTGACAGATGTTTGTCAAGCCTCTTCTTAAGATCTTGCGTGACAGACCCTCATAACCTCCCTGGGCATTTTACACTTGCACTTTTTTTTTTGCAAGGCTCTTTTATCCCTAATGTCTGGGTTGAAATCTTTGCTGTCGTTCTCTGCAAACTGGGCACAGCAAACAATATTTGCATCCTTTTTGTAAGGGCTTGCTGTGTGTTTGAAGAGTTGCATCAATCTCAGTCTTTTCTTGTCGTGGCAGTGGGCTCCTCATTCTTGCAGCTTTTGCTTCCAGACTTTTCTTTAGCCTATACGAGCAGGACATTAGGTATAAAATTTTAGATTCACGGAGGTATTCTGGGTATCTAATTTCTGATTTTGAGCATAACAGAGCACAATGTATGGACTATAATATTTCTTCAGAAGTATCTGAAATCAAAACTGGACAGAATGGAATTGTGCTAGATACAGATACATAGCAGGGAAGAGAGGTGAGAGTTAAGTTAGTGGTGTGACACAGAGCTGTGAAGGATGGGTTTATTTTGCTGTTATTAAAAATTTCATTTCAGGATAATCCCTCTGAGATTTAACACCTTATTTTAAAAAGCTTCTTAGAGCAGCAGTAAACAAGATACAGTACAGTAGTTTCAAATGCTTCATAAATGTTTGGATTTTTTAAACAACCTATTTATTGAGTCTGCTTCCCACACAGTATTGAAAGAAACAGCAATCGTGCTGCCCATCTGTGTGCAGAGTGATGTGTGTAATCTATTTAAATAATCAGCCCCGAAGTTTTCTGTTTGCAGTTTTTAGTTGTCCAATTTTGTGAGGTAGGAGCAAAAACCATGTTGTCTTTCAAGCAAAAGCTGATCATGTGCTGATTTCTGGGTGTATCCTTGCTTGCTTTCACCCAAGGCCTGATTTTGAAGTGCTGCTCTGCTTGCATTGGTTTCTGAGCAAGGCTTTGCATCAGCCTGTAGTCTGTCTATCCATACCACCACGGAGTAGGAGCACCACTTCTTTCCTCCAGATGGATTTACTCGTGATAATGTCGTGATGCCCAAGCCTTGATACTACAGAAAATGTAGGAAGAAATCTGCTTTTGCTATATGTGGCATTTAAATTAACATAGGGCATGCTGAATTAACAGCAGTACACCCAGAGCTCTTTTTGTACTGTCTGACATGAGAGCACTTTCTAATGCTTTGGCGACTTGGAATCGTAATACCTGGGGAATATTATCAGCAGATATTCTTGCTTTCCCTATTACTGTTGATGGCATCGGAAACTCCTGGCATGGACTCAGAAGTGTCTGGTTAGGGGAGAAGATAGATGCTCATGGGGAAACAGAGATTAAGAAATCCAAAGTCAAGTGAAATAAATAAGCGTTGATACCACTGTATCAAACTGGGATTTATTTGCTTGCTTTGTTTTTTTCCTATCATTTTATAGAAAATAGCACAAAAGAAACAGCTAAACATGCATACCGTATTTCTGCTGTAAGGGTTTTTTTTGTCCTTGTTTACTTTTTTCCTTCGTTTGTTGTGGCAGAAACACGAACCGTTAGAAAATGAGGGCTTTGTGAGGGCAGTGTGATGGAACCCTCCGCTTTGGAGTGCCACCGCACGACCATTGCCAAGTCCTGCTCTTGCAGAACTTGGGATGTCGTCTCAGAGAATCATGTTGACTTTCTCCCCTTTTCCTGACCTGCACTGGAATATCTTCAAAGGGGTTAAAATCATATGGCACAAAATGTTTAAAGGTGCAAGAGCGCCTTGGGACTCGCTCCCAGGGACAAAATACAGGCGACAGAACATGTTATCAGTGAATATTTGTGGAGTTTATATGTCACATGACACTTATAGCAGGGAAGAATGGAGAGAAAGAGCATAATACAGATGATTTCCACTTAAGTTTTGCAGTGATAAGCAAGGTGCTAGCAAACTAAAGCTATCATCATTTTCAGTGAAGTTTGGCTTCAATTTCTCCCTTTTTGCTGTCTACGTTTTCTCCTCTGGTATGGTTTATGCATCAGTGACTGCATAAATAGGAAGTGATCCTTGTAATGCAGGCAAAATCATGAATATAAGGATGGAAGTGGCTTAATATTTTATGTTTGGTTTCATATATATCTACGTATGCATGCCTATGTCCCTGGGTCATGTTGTGATGAAAGATCTATTTCTCCTCTAGCCTGGCATGGATCATGTGTTTTCTTTGAGAGACTCGTCACAGCTGATTTCATCCTTCTGGAGGCAGACTTTTAAGTAGCTGTATACATTATATAATTAAGAATGCCCCAGCAAAGGTGTTCCTCAGGAAATGTGTCCAAAAGACTTGTGTCTGTTTTTAAATGCTGTGGACTTGTAGGAATTTAATGGAGTGTTTTTTAAGGTTGTAGCTAGATCGTGAGTTATTTTGTATGAACGTTCTTGTGAGATATAAATGTCACCAGCAACCAGAAAAACAAATGAACTGCTCAAAAGGGTAATAAATACTTAGTTCTTGAAGAGCAAGCTGAAATTTCTCTATAAGGTAGAGTTTATAACGCCTTTAATATTAACAGAGATTTGCTGCGTGCTTAAAAAAAAATCACTGGTTCTCTTTATTTCCCTTGAAGTAGGGATGCTCTGCTATCTTTTTTCATTTGCTGTGTTTATTATCGCCAGGATGTGCTTAAATCATGCTCTGGACTCAGCGAAGCTTAGCCGAAGAGTGTCAGTCAATAGTTGCAAAGCTGTCAAGCACTTTCCCCTAAGTTGAATTTACACGGGCGCCTCAAGAAGAAATTAATGAAGTCTTGTTTCACTGCACATGTGTAGCCATTTTTAATAAACTATTAGTGATTTAAAGCACTTTCTGTGCAATTACACACTTTTTTTTTCTGGCCTACCGAGTGGATAAAGGCTTCAGCAACCTTTGCAGAAGGAGGAGAATTGAAGTTTACATTTTTATGACAAACATTCACTTCAGGGTGGTGATGATGCGAGCTTTCTTGCTTATTTATTATATCACTGATAGGTTACTCTCACTTCTGCTTAAATTTGACAAGCTGCACAGTGCTAAACCCTGTTAAAATGGTGCAAAGACCCAATTATAGAAACTACAAAGACATGCAAGAGTAAGCAAAGAAAAAACATATAAAAGGATTAAAGATCAAAACTAGAATGATTCCAGTGAAACTGCATTAGGAGACATCAGGAAGGAAAACATGAAAGAATTAGAGTATGAAGAACAAAGCTTTATAAATCTCCTGAAAACTGACAGAAATGTTTTAAAATTATTTTTGCAAACTCTTTTATTAGAACAGAACAATTTACTGGGGAAGTAAATAAATACGTACTTTTCAGTTCCGTAATAACGAAACACTTGAATGTTGTTTTTCATTCGTGTCAGTGCTTTGAGCTGTGTCTGCAGTCGTGGAAGCTGGCTTTAACTAAGGATTGAAAAAGTAGGTTGTATCTTTGTTTTTTAAATAAAAACACTATCTAAGATTTATGGAGATATACAGAAAGGATTTAAGCTAATGCATGTTTACCAGTATAAAACATGCCAACCCTTTTTATTCCTTCTGTGGCTTTAAGCCCTACCTTTTGAGCTAATCCCCATTTACCGATATAATAGGTAGTGCTCTGCACCCACAGTACTGACAAAATTGTGCTGTAGTCAGGGATGAAAATGGCCCTTTGACCCTTACTTGTCTTCAGACGAATAATTATTGCACAGAATCCATTTTCTGTGCACATACCCAGGGAGAATGGGGTTAATGAAAAATAACCCTTTCAGGGGACAAGACTTAATTCATAGAGATTTTCCATCTTCCTTGGAAGAACTAGACAAAATACAGTGCTTTCTAAACAATTTCCGTGTTTCCAGCGCACATCAGATATTGATGTTGAGAGAACCTGTCTAGATAATAATACGAGTCCCAATTACAGTAGCTCCTGAATATCAATTCTAACATTTAATAGACAGTTAGAAGAGGACCTTCTTTAGATAAAAAATCTTTAAAATACTTCAACCTTTGCATAAATCAATACGCCATGTGTATTTTGGTCCGACTAGAGTCACTTTTCTGTATAAGCTGATCTATCCTTTTTTTTCCATTTCCATTTTCGGGACCTGCACACTTACATGATGGAAGAGCTGTGGTAGACAAAAAGAAGATTGTGTGAGAGCCCGTGTCGACACCCATTTTTGAAGAATGGCTGTAAACAGATGACTTGAAAGAGCCCAGGCATTACACATAGGCTCACAGTACAGCATTTTAATCAAAATTTAATAATACAAAATTTTAGAACATTCTTCCACTTGTGTTTAGACTCTTTTCTGTCAAGGCATTGTTGTAATAGCCCAGGGAAGTATTTTTGATATCTATGGAAATTTAGAAAGATGCTGAATTAAATTAAATGCACTTTCTATTTAAAGAGAAAATGAATAACGTCACTGATGCAAAATGAAAGTTTTAGACTGCTTAGTATACTTAATGCCAGTGTCCAAATTGTTCAGGTGAGTTTGTGTCACTGAGTGCGTGTGCGCTTCTGCTCTCTCTTTGTGAGAAATCGGTTAAAAAATCAGCTAGAATGGTTAAAAACTACTGAGGTTTCTGGTTTAAGAGTGAATAGGAAGTGGTATTTTCCTTTTTTTTTTTTTTTTTTGTCGTAGCAGAATTGACTCTTGGTTGAGGTGCTCTATGGGCAGTCGTGGTCTCATCTCTGGGCTTGCGCTCCATGTAGATGCTGCAGTAGAGTTGAAGCCTGGGAGGGATGCAAAGCAAGACAGATGGTTTCCCACAGACTTCCCCTCCAGCTCTTTCATCTTTCATCTAACTATTAATTCATCTGTTTGGATGGATACATTCACGCATGGAACCAAGATGAATAATAATGAGATTTTTAATAACTCCCTACATTTGCATTCCTTGTAACTCTTTACATGGTTCTAGCTGATTAAAATGAATCATTTACATAATTAACATATGGTTATAGTGTTGGCTTTAATATGCTGATTATCTCAGTACTTTTGTCTGGAGTCAATTGGATTCAAACTGTAACAATTGTTTGAAGTGAGAATAGTTTATTCCTGTGAGGGTTAGGGAATATTTGCCATGGGGCCTGATTAGAAATAGCACAACTGTCCAAGAAATTCTTTAATGTAAAGCATGTATTTAA